>JAANDH010000012.1:0-216654 GCA_011799765.1 Nymphaea thermarum | reverse complement strand
ATATATATATATATATATATATATATATATATATATATATATATATATATATATATATATATATATATATATATATATATATATAGGTTTCCATGCAATATACACAATGTACTTTCCCACATTATGGATGCACATTGCATCTACAACTTGCTGCAGCTTTATTTCTAAACGGGAGAAAGGATGAGTACTCTTTTGTCCTGATAAGCATTTGAAAAAAGCGAATGCTTTGGGTCTCATTGAGTGTAAATGGTTAGCATATGATATTGAGATTCTAGGTTTCCTGTTGCTGTACTGACTGAGTTTTTATTGGTCACTTACCTAAATGATCTGAATCCGAACCATTTACACCCCAAATAACATGTCACGAAATCGTCAGCCGCTACTTTTAAGCAAGGTTTATTGCCAACTTTTGGATATGAATCCGGACCTAGCCAAATACCAACTGTCAATAGTCTAGATCTGAATTAAATTGGCCGTGCTGATATGTAGGAAGTAGGTGGTAAGCAGGAGTTGCGAAGAGCAGTTCCTTGTTAAATAGGGCGAGTTCTGAGCCATACCAAACAACATCAACGTCACGTCAACGGGCTGAGGCGGAGAGAGGAGTTTTTTTAGGGGCGAGCCAAACTGTCCAACGAACTTATTCGGGTATGACCAAACTAAACCCGAATCCAAAAAATACATTAGGCAACTAAAAATTTTCAATTTTTTTAATGTATATTTTTTTTCAATTAGCTGGCTGCCCCTGTCAATCGGTGTAGTACAACTGGGTGGCAAGGAGGCTCATATTCAAGGGATCAAAGGTTTTAAATCATGTGGTTGCTGTCTGGGCTGCAAACTCTGGCAAGTGCAATGTCCGAGTTGAAGGATGTACCATATGCTTATCCCGACCCTGTAAGTGAAAACTTTGGAGGTATAAGGGTCTCGCTTTGAGAGTTTTAAGCCCAAGGTGATTTCCCCTAAGTAAAGATTAAAAAAACAACATCAATGAAAAAATCAAATAATAAAATGATCAGGTTAAGATTTGATGCATGTTCTCAGCATGACCCACTTTTACATTTCCTTTTTACGACATGCTCATAAGAGTATTTAAGTGAAGATCCTGAATCAAGTCCTAACTGTTCAACTACACAAACAGCATTGTGCTAGCTCCAACCCAAGGTACACTTCTCAAAGAATGGAGTCATTAAATGGGGCAGTGGGAAGAGTAAGTCTGATCTTTCTGGGTTATGATATCTGGATCCGCTCATGATCCAGAGCCACTCTTTTTATGGTGGTAGGTAACAGTTTATTGACCTTCTATACAAGGTGAAGTTCGGAATTTTTTGTCGCAAGGGCCAAACTATAGTTTCAAAATTTTAACAATGACTAAAATATAAATTTTTAAATTTTTTATATATATTAAAATAAAATTTTTTAGATTTACATATAAATTTTTAAAATCCTTTCCTCCGCCCAGCTTCTTATACCAAGATGGTTCGTATAAGGAAGTGAAATTGAAGGAGGAATGATATATATATATATATATATAGTTGCTAAAGGAGAGGAAGAACAAATAAGAAAGAGACTTGAGAGAGTAAAACGTTCGACAGAACTTAGAAGGCCAAACAGTACAAAAATTCTCTTCAAAATTTCTTCTGCACTTCAAAATTCTCCCGTTTTACTTTCCTACCTGGAATTAATCTTCCCGTCACTTTCTCACAATTCCCAGCATAAATGCCATTAAACGTCGGGGCTTACGAGCCTTGGAACCGGTCAACCAGAACTGTTCGTGAACTTTGAAATTCAGAAACTGCAGAAGCTTCCCTGTCAGTAGAAAAGCTTCCACCGATGCTTGAAATTAGCTACCAACATTTCTAAATCACTCTTGACTCCATGCCTTGGCGCTTTACATATGAAACCGGGAAGCTATTTCCATGCTCATTAACTGCAACAACATCTTGCCAAAAGGAAGTCGTTCTAGAAAAAGAGCAAAGTCAAGTGAACTAAATGCGCCGAAGACCAGAGATCGCCGGTTGTCGCAAGTCCATCCATTTCTGGGCATTTGGTGACAGCGTTGCTTCTATCAGTGCCGGCAAACGAAAAGGATTGGCCGATACGATCGACGAAGAGGAAGCAGGACAATTCTGGAGACAATGTCATGTTAACATCATTGAATTGAATGTTAGAAAATGATGCTCACAAGTCTTAGACCGAGTCTTTAGGCAAAGAGAGTAGCATGATTCCACTCGGGGGCGGAGCCAGGATTTTTTTCAGGGGCAGGCCAAACCAGGGGCGGAGCCAGGATTTTCTTTAGGGGCGGGCCGGCAGTCCGACCTCTGGATCAGGATAGGGCCAAACTGAATTCTAATACAAAAATACATTATATAATTAAAAAATATTATTTTTTTCAATGTAAAAAAAAAAAATTCGTTGGCTGCGGTGGGGCCATGGCCTAGGCGGCCCCCCCCTTCCCTCTGCCCCTGGGCCAAACGATTTGCAGGTCGGACCAAGTGGAGAGACTGGTCGGGCCAAACTAAAAAAATTTGATTTTTTCAATATAATTTTTTTTTTCCTGCGCCCACCCCGGCCATGGCCTAGGCGGCCCCCTTCCCTCTGCCCCTGTGTCCCTTGAATAATTGAAGCGAGAAGGCATTATTTTTTTGGGCAGATGAGAGCCGATGCCACCCCGTGTGCATAGTGTCCATGGTAATAGAACCAGCAACAATGCTACCAACTCGTCCATGGAAATAGAACGGGCAACAATGCTACCAGCTAAGCTAAGCAAGTCCCCAGCTTTTTCAGGGTGGCCACTTTCTTTCTTTTACTTTTTTTTCACCATTTTTTTTATTTGGGCTTCTTGAAACACAGGAACAGGACATTCTGTCCCAAGGCTTTTGAGGAATAGAAAGACCATATGCAACTAAACAAAGGCCTTTGGGTAATTTGAATAACATCCAACTGTTTCATATATTTGTCTCAAAGATTTGGGTAAATTCAATAAGCAATATGTTACAACATTTCATGAATTTGTCTCAATCTTTGGAAAACAATGTCACATTTGTCGTTGCTAAATGATCCCTTTTAATACCAACTTCACGGAATGTGAAGTGGCTCTTGTTCGGCCTCAAAAGATCGAAATGGTGCTTGACAAGAAGTGGAAAACACTTGTCGAAGCACGTTTCACATCCCCCGTTTGATTCACGCATTGATCTGCGAAATAGAGGAAGAGTTGTTTCCCCATTCTGCAGGTAATGCTGATCCGGGCAGATACTTATCCGCCTGTTTGGACTTAGGGAAAGGAAAAGAAAGGAAGAGAAGTGGTAGTCAATTTTGTGTCTGGTTGTTGGTCAATTAGGGAAGAAAGGAAGGAAAGGAAAACAAAAAATATGTTTGGATGCAACGGAAAACAAGAGAAAGGAAACTATTACTTAATGTAAATCCAATCCCTCCAAACATAGAAGGGTTGTCATATTTCTTTATATCTAAAGAAGCTTTTCTCTTTTCTTCATTTTCTTTTCCACTTCTTTTCCTCCCCATTCCCTTCCCCTCCCTTTCCTTTCATACCCTTTCCCTCCATCCAAAAAGGCCGTAAGGACAGGTCTCTATTGCCATGTCCTGTGCCGATGCCAATATTTGAAAGGCGAAAGGCAAATTGTTTCTCTTTTGTTTTCCCTTGTGTTTGCATGGGTTCTGCCACTTAATAACACGACACCCTTTTGATTCAGTTTCTTAAATAAATATTTTACATCCAATAGATTCAATTTCGGTTGTGAATTCAAAAATCGCATTCAGATATGGTATACACTTTTCTTCGTTCATATTTAAATTCAAATATACAAAACTTCCAATAAATCAAATATAGTAAAACATACATTTCATTCAAATTGAATCTATTAGCATCTCTATCGACTGATATGGAGCTGATCTAGATGACATTACCCTCTAATTGCCAATCTAACTTTGTATTAACAGATAACACACACATACACACACACACAAGTGTTTGCAGGGCTATGCCAAAAGGGACCGGGAGGGCCCTTACCTCTCCTTAAAAAAATTAAAAAAAAAAATTATTTTATGAAACAATTGAAAAATTATATTTCAACCCCGTCAACATTTTGAAATTATAATTCATTCCCCTTCATGAAAAATTCTGGTTTTGCATCTATACAAATATACATATACATATAAATATCAGGTAAAAGTAAAAAAAAAAAGACTATTTACCATGCCTGCTACAACATTGATTTCCATCTTGTGTCCGTTTGGGTGCCTTGGGAAATTTTGAAGGGATTAGTTTTTGGCTCCTGTTTGAGTGGTTAAAGCGTTGATGACAGGGTTTCGGAGAGACTGTTCTCTCACTTTGCAGGTTATGGAAAACGAGAACGACGATCCCCATGCCTTAATTTTCACATTGATTTCGGCCCCACTTCATCTTAAGGCTAATATGACCCTCTGTCTAAGCGTCCCAAGAAAAATTCAAGCATCCATTAATCTGATCTTCTTTGTTGGCCCCCTTGCATGATTCTCATGAGAATTGATCAACCATGATTCCTTTTCTCACTCAAGAACATCAAAACACACTCACGAAAGTGATCTTCTTCTTGGTTTCCTTCCAAAACGAGAGCACTCGGAATCTGACCGTCTTTTTCCCACTCGTGATCAAAATAGATATGTCATCCCAGCTTGATTGTGCACAGGGCGGAGTCTGAAATTTTTCATGAGAGGGCCGGATTAAGGTTTCTAAACTTTGACAGAGGCCGAAATATCTTTCAAAAATTTTTATATAAGACAAGTGATTTTTTCTAAAATTTAGATGTAATTAAAAAAAAATTGAGGTGGGGCCAGGGCCCATGCAGCCTGCCCCTTAGCTCGACCCCTGGTTGCGCGACCGCATTCATTCATGTTTGAAACGACTATCTTTGGGAGACTTGAGAGGACAGGAGCTTTAACGTGCACGTCAGGTCAATTGCAAATGGCTCCAAATTTGTAAACGCTGAACAGTTGGCCTTGGTCCCAACGATCTGAAAGTTAGGTTTTGAGTAATAAACCAAGCTCCTAGACTTGACCTGCGGCCCGTCTTGGCTTTCAATGCGTAGTTGATGATGAGCGTATGGATCTCGGCTCCTAACAATTCCAAGATGAATCAACTCGATTAGTTCCAATTTCTAATTGCTTTCGCTGGCTGCCCGCAGATCCAATCAAAACTGGCAGTTCTTATTACAAGGCACTGTATGTTTTGAACTGTGGAATTCTCTCCTGGCTGGTTTTGAAGGCTAAAGTGGGTCACAAATGGATCGTGACTATCCACATTTATAGCTAAGTGCACACGAAGATTGACTTCAATCCCATTTGGTGCAGCTAAAATTTGGAAGCAAGAAGTCAATTTTACAACCCTTAGTTGGGGCAATTGAGAAAAGCCAAGTTCTTCATGTGTGTTTGGATATTCATTTTCCATGTGTAAATGTTTTTCTGATTCACTTAACCATGTTGATATGTGACAACGATATGGATTGCAAGGATATACATCCATTACAATGCATTTAATTTCTGGGATGTGAAAATGGAGTAAGATCGTGTTAGGAACAACACAAAACTCTTCTCTCAAGAGGGGGTTAAAAACAACAATGAAAAAGACAAATATTTACGTGGTTCGAAGGAATAATCTTCTACGTCCATAGTCCCACAGATCTTTCACTATTCACTCACAGATGAACACAAATATAAAGGACACATAAAACTGCGGCCCTCCTCTCAACATAAAGATTAGGGCAAAACCCGTGTTTGTACGGATCAAGTTCCATACACCGATAAATCGATCAATAGTCATGAGGAATCCATGGATCTCTCTGCGACTTTTCTTGTTTTAGGAATCCAATTCCCTCAATTTCCGGATCTGCATGCATGGTCACACTTGTGAGCCCTAAACTCTCTTGCCCCGATACTTTGCAAAATGGGCATAAGTGAATAGCTGGAACAACAGTGTGGATCTTAGGTGTGACTTGAGATGTTTGACTTGATGAATCTTGCTACGTCAAATCAGACATGAGTTCAGATCTGAAACGCACCATTAGTTACTGCATTATTTTTCACGTTTGCTGGATACGAAAATAAACCAAGGACTGCCGACTGCCGCTGGTCAAAGAAAATATAGTAAACGGCTGCGTATTTTATGAGCTGTGTTCAGCGAAAGCTCATAAAAATCCACCTCGGTTACTTAACATATAATATGTATATATAATAATCTCTAATAGTTCACCAAGTTCACGTAGGTGCTCCGGATTGGTTGATCACAGCCCATGTCGACCTGCCCAATTCCCAAATATTGCAGAATTTGATATCTTCCTATAGATGATCGCTTTTAAATTCTCTAAAGTCAGTTATTTGTCTTGTCCGTCCTCAGTTTGACCCAACTCTCGTTTTTCCTTAATTGCCATAACGTTCAAACTTTGACTCTTTCTCTCTCTTTATATATATATATATATATATATATATATATATATATATATATATATATATATATATATATATATATATATATATATATATATATATATATATATATATATATATATATATATTTATATTTGTNTATATATATATATATATATATATATATATATATATATATATATATATATATATATATATATATATATATATATATATATCAACACATGCACTGCATTGGGCTACAAGTGTAAGAGGCCGAAGATAGAGCTGAAAACCAAAATCTCAAAATCTAGATCTTAACCATGCAGCTAGGGGGCTCGTAGGGGCCCTGGCCTCCCCTCAAAGAAGATTTTTTAAAAATATTACATTTGAATTTTAGAAAATTTCATTTGTTGTATATAAAAATTTTGAAAAATGATATTCTAGCTCTTATCAAAATTTCAAAACTTTAATTTGGCCACCCTCACAAATTTTTTTTACCTCCAAGTACACTACTTACATCGTATTCGAATAACTTAAGTGCACCTTTGGATCTCCCTAGTTTCTTTGGTTACACCTTTGTTACTTGTGGGGTGGCCTACGCCTCGACTATCTGTTTGAGACTGTCCCTTAACTCGTAGGTCTAAAATTCTACATCTTTTTAAAGTGATATTTCACTCATAGCTCGGTCCACCTTGAAAGGAGGCGCTTCTTTCCCTTCCACTAACCTTTGCGGTGGTCTTTCTTGCTAAGTGCAGATAGTCCACATCTGGCACGCACAAACCCAAAGCTACTGCAAAAAATTTGCAATCTTAGTATAAATTAATTAAAGCTGTCCAAAAGAAAAAGGAAAAGAAAAAGAAACAAATCAAAGTACTTCATTTAGAAAAACTAATCTTCATTAGGCACATTTAGCTTAGCTAGATCGAATTTTTTCATAATGAGGTGGCAAACAGTTAGCCATGGACCCAGTTGCGCCTAGTTTATGCATCTCCATCTTTTTTTTTAAATTGGCAGTGGTGGTACGGCCCCAATAATATTTATCATCCTCATTGGCGAATCGGGCTGATTTAATTGAGAAAAGACCGTCTTTAAGGTACCTTAACAATGAATTAACAAAGTCAAATGCCAGCCACCATGTTAATTTTGCTGCTCCGTTGAGGCGCATAATTATCGTGGGCAAGTTTGTAATTTTCATTTTAGACCTGCTGCTCCCGGCTTCAAATCCCAGCAGCATCACTGGGTTCTCCCACTCCCTCTCTGGCTGCTTCCTAACTTACATGACAAGGAATTATAACCGTGATGAATCTGCATGTCACGGGCCGACTTCTGCAGCCCACACGGTGCGGCCAAACTCTCGTCAGTAGGTCGCAAGCTTTCACTTGTCCAAACGGATGGAAATCACTTAGACACTTAAACACTGTCGCGCAGAAAACCTGGCGAAACTATCAAAAGACTTCTAAATGATCTTGAAACTTTCAAGTTGAAGATGATCAGCATACAATTTGTTTCTATAAACTCAATCACCAAATACCAGTTAGCGTATCATCAAGAACTTGGTGATCTCGTTGGATGGCCGGACTTGAAGAACCTGGAGTCAAGAGTTCAATACTAATGCATGAACCTCGTAGAGGTTTTGCCAAACTTGATATAATCAAATTAAGTTAGCAGGACTAAAAGAAAAGGGAAGACAGTAGAAAATCTGAGAGAAATTAGAGGAGAACTCAGACAGAGAGTGTATCAGAAACATCGAATTAGAACAGAGAATTTGTGCCGGAGGAAGAAAGGCCGCCGGAAGTCCGGACAGATGAAAGGCTCCTGAAATTTGTAACGTGAACGGTCCAAGCCACGTGTAGACGCAGGGGGATAAATTAAATTGGTTGGTAACTCCAATAATTCTCTGATGCGAAGAAGAAAATTCTCAACATGGAGATAAAAAAAAAGGGAAAAAAGCCCTCTTTCTGACCACCGGTTCATATTTAAACTCCACTGCCTCCCAACCATCACAGTCGCTTCGTCTCTTTAACAAGCGCTCTCCCTCTCTCTCTCTCTCTCTCTCTCTCTCTCTCTCTCTCTGTGTCCATCTTCTTCCTCTCCATCGTCATTGAAACCCTTCACAATGTGTAAATTTCAAACCGGCTGCCTCCGAAAACTCGACGACGAATCAGAGCAGGCGAACGACCAGAAGGACCAAGATGAGTCCTCACGCGAGCACACCATTCTCACGCCGCTCATGGACCCCAAGAACTCTGTCCACAAGGACGTCGCCCGCCTGGAACGAGGCTCCGCGGACCAACCCGAGCCCGAGCTCTCCAGCTACGTGAAGGAGCTGGCGGCCATGAGCGGCATAGCCGTCCCCATGGTCCTAATGGGCCTGCTCCTCTACTCCCGAACCATGGTCTCCATGCTCTTCCTGGGCAGGCTCGGCGAGATGGAACTCGCGGGCGGTTCGCTCGCCGTCGGCTTCGCCAACATCACCGGCTACTCCATCATCTCCGGCCTGGCAATGGGGATGGAGCCCATCTGCGGCCAGGCGTTCGGAGCCAAGAAACATTCCCTCCTGGGCCTAACTCTCCAAAGGACCATCTTGGTCCTGCTTTTCATCTGCTTCCCCATCTCTCTCCTGTGGCTGAACATGCACAAAATCCTTCTCTTCTGCGGCCAAGACGAAGCCATAATCGAGGTGGCCCAATCCTACATTATCTACTCCCTCCCCGACCTCTTCGCACAGAGTCTGCTGCACCCGCTTCGAATCTACCTCCGCACGCAGACCATCACCATGCCCATCACCTACTGCGCGTTGGCGGCCATGGCCTTACACGTTCCCATCAACCACTTGCTTGTAACCGTCCTCAACATGGGCATTCGAGGAGTTGCTCTAAGCGCGGCTTGGACTAACATCAACATAGTCGTCTGCTTGCTCTGCTACATCCTCTTCTCCAACTCCTGCACATCTTCGTGGGTGAGACCATCGAGGGAGTGCCTCAAGGACTGGCGCTCCCTCCTCAACTTGGCCGTGCCGAGCTGCGTTTCCGTCTGCCTGGAATGGTGGTGGTACGAGATCATGATCCTGCTGTGCGGGCTGCTTCTGAATCCCAAAGCGACGGTCGCGTCGATGGGCATTCTCATACAGACCACGTCCTTGATCTACATCTTCCCTTCCTCCCTAAGCTTCGGGGTTTCCACGAGAGTGAGCAACGAGCTCGGCGCCAACAAGCCGGAAAGAGCAAAGAAATCGGTGGTGGTGGGGCTTTGCTGCAGCTTCGTGCTGGGTTTCGCAGCCCTGTTCTTCACGACCATGGTGAGGAAGAGGTGGGCCAGGATGTACACCGGCGACGGCGAGATTATGAGGATCACGGCGAAGGTGCTGCCCATCATAGGGCTCTGCGAGTTGGGGAACTGCCCCCAGACGACGGGGTGCGGGGTGCTCAGGGGGACGGCGAGGCCCAGGACGGGGGCGAACATCAACCTTGGGTGCTTCTACCTGGTGGGGATGCCGGTGGCCGTGGGGCTGGCTTTCTTCGGCGGCTTCGACTTCGAGGGGCTGTGGATGGGGCTCATGGCGGCACAGGGGTCCTGCGTGGTAGCTATGATGGTGGTCATCTGGCGCACGGACTGGGGCATCCAGGCGGAGAGGGCGCAACTCCTGACGCGTAAGGACGGCGTCGCCGAGCGCCGGTCAGTTGGTGGGGGCGGTGGTGAGGTGTCCGGTGGACTCTCGAGTATTAAAATCGTGGAAGAATAGTGACTCATTTTTTTTTTCCAACAATAATTTTGCTTAGTTCACTTGTTTATTTAATATAACATAGGCTGCGGGTCGTCCTGAAATTTTATGTGCAGATTCTCAGGCGGCCCCTTTTTTCGTTTATTTTTCTTCTTTTTACCCCCATTATTAAATCTTTTTAGCTTTTCCATTTTTTCTAAATACGAGAGAAATTTCTGGTAAAGAATTTGTTGGGGAGAGAGAGATGTAACATGGTTTTGTTTTGTTTGATTTTAGTATCATGAGTTGGAGATTTTGTTTTCCTTTATAGAGGGAACAAGGTAACACTGTATTTGTTCTCTTCCTTGGGTCCCATGCGAAGCTTTGGCTTTGGACGCCAGGGCAATGTAGTGGAAGCAAAATGCTGTTCATAAATCAGAAATCGTATTCGTTTCCCCTTTATATCTCCCCTTCACTTATGCGAATAATTGCTTCATTCAATTTAGTTCCGAGAGAGAGAGAAACAGAGAGAGGCTAAATGAATGCAGGAAACGCCAAGGCGTAGATGAATCCAGAAGCAGAGCAGATCAGATCAGATCAGATCAGATCAGATCATACTGTACAGAATGAGCCGCCATTAAACATGCAGTCGATATATAATACAGATCCTGCCATGGAACAGAGAATTCGAAAGGTGGAGCCCCCTCCCCATGAACATCACCATCAAGCTTGACACACGCACTATATGTTTATGTTTATGTGTGTGCGTGTGACGAAGATTGCATAGAGCCGAAAAGAAGAATCATTTAGGAACAGGGGAGCCTGCCTCGTCTCTTGCAGAAATGCTGCAAGTGCCCCGGCATTATCTAAAAGGAGCCATGGCAAGAAAGTGCCAGCCTGAGAGCTGCACGGGCAACTCCACTTTTATCTTTGCTTTGTCCTCTTCCCATCGATGACGGGGAAAGCCATTGAGCTCTTTTGGATGTGTTCGAAAGTTGCCAACAGATCGAGCAAGTACCTGTTCATCATGCTCTGTTCTAATTATCCCTTCTGCGTGAAAGCCCCACTTGTCTCTCTCTTCTGGTCCACCAGAAACACAGTGCCTTGGAGGGATTGCATCTGCCAATACTGGCTTCACATGAATTGGCATCTGCCATGGCATAGTGATCTTTGTTCCCCTGCAAAGAATCTTCAGAAAAAAACGGATCCAACTTTTTTTCTTCTTCAAACTAAAACAGGTTCCGGAGCAAGTTGGAGTTCAGTAGATGAGGCATTCGTCTCAATTACCATCAGCTTTGTTCTTGCACCGGCATCCTCTGTTTGAAAGATGCATGAATAGGCCTCTCCAAGTTGAAATCTACGGATTTGAACTGTATTTGAAGATCAAAATGCTCTCAGTCTCTTATGCATTTGGGCAGAGAGCTTGTTGGCATGGAAAATTTTGAAGTTTTTTCTCATTAGCTCCGTTGTAGAATTACCACAATTTCACCTTCCAACTATCAGATTTCACCGGCTTCTTCTTCTCTGTACCTACTAATTCATGCCACCCAAAAAGCAAAGGGTGGTCCTATGGATGCTAAGGCACATGGCTAGGCAGTGGGCTCGATCTTCTCAAGTTGGAAGGCCGTCGTGAGTTGGCGATGTAGGGTCGACAACCATATCAAAAACCAAATTTGGCAGCTTTTCTTTCCAAAGGAAAGGACAGCCATGGAAGTTTATGCTGCCTCGACTTCGGCCGAGTCGAGTGCTGTTCTCTTTTCCATGTACAATATGCAGAAATAGTGGCAGACTCCTGCTGATTCTGCGTATTAGCAGATCTCTTGTACCTCGCCGCTCTTAGTTGTGAAATGTACATCATAATTAACAACTGTAAATAATGGTTCCTGATAAAAAAATAAAACTTGGAAGGACATACATCTGCAGCTGCATCTTCTTTATGAGCTTTCGGTCGCAGAAATCTCAACCATATAAATTGAAGCAGGCCAGACTTGAAATTCAAGGGTACTCTCCTTCTATCAGCAGCAGTAGCACTTACGGTCACTTTCGTTTCTGTTTGAAAGGCAGCATGGCGAGCTTGGTCAAGCCACCAGGGTTGGTGATTAAAGAACAAAAGTGACGACGACTCATTCAGTGCAGGTGAAAGGAATGCTCATTTATGGAACCAGCCGACGACCATTGCCATCCTCTCTGTCCCTCTCCTCTCTCTCTCTCTCTCACACACACACATATGAATACAAATTAGACTTGACATGACGGTTTTATAATCTTAGCTATATCATCACCTCATTGTTAGGGTAAAGATATATTTTACAATTACCACTTGATCATCTAAAGCATCTGTGTATATGTAAGTAGTTATGACGCATGATATGGTCCAACTGGTGTATGCACGATTTTTATTTTTTATTTTTTAAAGAAACTCTTTCTCCCTCGGTCTGGTAGGAATGCAGAATCTTTTTAAAAAGCAAAAATACTATTCACGAATGTTCTTTGGAGCATAATCAATGGTTCCATAACCAATAAGTTTAAAGAGTAAAGTCATTAGACTTGTTTATCTAAATTTCATCTGGAAAAAGAAAATTAAAGTACCATTCTGCTTCCATCTGCCTCTCTTTTGCTTTTGAGCCTAGGATATCATATTTAGTAGTCAATGGAATTGAAGTTTCAAAACTATAAAAAGCCCAATTGTTCTATACTAATCGCCAAGAATAATTTATGTGTATATGTACAATATGAAGATCAGAGAGAATCCAACTTTAGGACTCAATGTAGTTAGCAGGTAAACATAAAGAAGAAAAAACATTATGCGCTATTTTAAGCTTAATTAATCAGGTAATCAGTTATGAACACTGGACATTTAGCATATTTTATTTGGAGGCTCGCCTTCTTATTGTTCATCTTAGTAGAGATTCGGCACCAATAACTCCCAACTGTTCTATTTTGCCTTGAAAGCAACACATACCTCTTATTTTATTCCTAATTAAGTGGACAGGCTTCCATTTATGTATGGAGAACCCCCTTTAAATAAATAAGAAAAAGGTGTCCACGGCCTTCAGCAAATCCAAAATCCATTTGAAGAAGTGGCTCTTTGGGGTCCCATAGGTTTGAATTCTTCATTCCACAGACCAAAGGCTGGTCAAAAATGCTCATCTAGTTTTCATAGGTGTTTAGAGAGAGAGAGAGAGAGAGAGAGAGAGAGGTGTCACTGTTGATCTCCTTGGATCATTATTATACAATTGGATTTGGATACAGATCTGGATTAAATTGAAGTTCTAAAAGGTTCTTGGAGTAAAGTTAGAGGGCTGGTGAAGAGTTCTAAGGCAGCGGATCTTGCCAAGAGAAGGCGACCTCTTTTCTTTTTGGGTTGAAAGTTCTTTTTGCTCCAAAGTTTTAGATTGTTGGAAAGATTCGTAGCATAAAAGGTAATGAAGACCAAGGCCGGGAGATGTTGTTGGATTGGTCTGGACGGAACATCGGACCGAACCGCTTCAAAAAGGTCAGATATGAAAAATATCCCACTAGATCTTGAATGCATATCTAATTTTAAAAGTAGGTCCTTAATAATTCATATTGTGTAAGGTGTTTTAGATTTGATTGTGTATTCAAAGTTGGCTTCGGGCTTCGATGTCGATTTAAAAGTCATCTTCGGATTGGATTCATATATAAATTATTCCCTAAGCGTATTTAAATATTGATTTGAATCATGTAATAAATCCGATGTAATAAAGGTGCATCCGATTCGAATATAATGAATTCTTTCACCTCAAAAATGCTTTTTTTTTTGCACCCATGACTGAATTGATTGCTCTATCAGAATTATCTTGTTTAAAAATTTTAAACAATTATATTTTAGCTCCTATCAAAATTTTGAAACTAAATTCATGAAAATCCTTGTTTCATTCCTGGTTTCATGGTATTATTATGTCGGTCCTTCTTGGTCATGAAGAGAAAAAAGAATCGCAGTTCGACTGCACTCGCTTCTCCTCTCAAACCTAAAACTCAACAACCCCCGGAAAGAATACTTATGAGAATCAGACAGAAAGAAGATGCACCGCCCCTCGTCCTCTTGCCTGCGGAATGGGCGCATGACGCGCGAGTTGGGGTGTGGACGAGAGGGCGAGGAGCGTCGCAATCGGCCGCGTGCCGGAAGGGACGAGGAGGCAGCGGCTGCGTCCCAGCCGCTGCCTGCATTCATTGCTCCTGTCACCAGGAAGCAGACACGGGGGCTGCCTTCGCTCCAAAAGGCAAGCCTATAGAGGCCGACGCTTCCGGCGAGGAGAGGCCAATTGGAGCTGCGGAAGGGCTGGGGCCCGAAGCCCCCAAGTCGGCCCGGATGACATGTTTCTGGCGTAACACCCGGCGAGTATGATGGCAGCAGCCCGCCGTGCAAAATCTATTTGATCACCCAATGAGAAGCTTAGCTAGTATGAACAAAAATGATTGGCTTAGTAAAGGATGAAAGATATTGATTAAAGTTACATTATGCTTATGTACTTTATGGTCTAAGGCATTTATTTTTGTATGCAAAGCCAGATATAAGCTTTTCAAACCGATAGAACAAAAATCCAATTCTGCCCTCATCAACAAGTAGTTAAGATGAACACAGAATTACATTCAACATGCCAAGTATCCCAATTCATATATAACATTGATTTGGCACATGTAGATTCTATGAGATTTAAGCAGAGTAAAACTTGTTTATCATCAGTTGTTTTGTAGGGCATAGTGTAGTTGGTAAACCCGACTTTCGCATTGACAAGATGCACCATCAATTTGATTTGGGCAGTAGGGGTGAAGCCAGAATTTTCTTCAAGGGCAAGCTGACAGTCCGACCTCTGGATCCGAGTAGGGCCAAACTGAATTTTAATACAAAAAATACATTATGTAATTACAAAATATTATTTTTTTCAATGTAAAAAAAAAATTCATTGGCTTGGGTGGGGCCATGGCCTAGGCGGGCCCTCCCTTCCCTCCGCCCCTGTTCGGCAGTCCTCGGATGCTGCTCATATGGACTGCAGTGGCATGAGTAATAAAGGATGTACCAGTGGTGGAGCCAGAATTTTTTTGCTCGGTGCAGCTTTAAATTGAACTCACATATGAAAGACTAAGTTAATGAAATTTTTATATAAAAATAAAGTAATTGTGGTGGCACCATAAAACCACCAAAATCTCAAAGCAGCCGTAAAAGGAGGAATGGGGATGGTTTCAGAACCTGTTGGTCATGGTGCACAATCCGATGCCATTTTCAACAGTCTTCTCTAATCTAAGCTAGACCAGAGGAAAGCAAAGCGATTTTGTTTTTCCCTTTTGACTCGTAAGCTTCCATTTATATATCGGAAAGCATGATCTTGGTGTAGAACATTTTCAACATCATTCCTTTTAAGTTGCTTAAATCACACATCACAAACGCGAGCTGGTTACGTGCATTGATTTCGCTTCCCCCTTCTACAAAAAAGGACGAAAAAGCAGTCGAAACCGGCAAATGGAAGAGGTCGGCAGAAACTTTTGAATGGATTTGGAAACAATGGATGCTTTTCCCCACATGAATCACGCTGCCACTCGTACCAGAGAACGAGAAGCTCACTTCTGAAACTGGCCAAAGCGAGGGTGAAAAAGAATTGCAGAAGCTTTTGAGAAAGCTGCCAAACAGGAGGACCCAGAGAGAAGGAAATGATTTGCTACTTGCAGTTGTTCATTTGTTCTGATCTGAAATGACAAATCAAACTCCGGCATGCTGAATCTTGTCAAATCAAGAAGCCAGATTTTGCATGGAAGCTGCAAGTTGATCTGATAACTGAGATGGCCACATCTCTTTCTCTTGTCTTGTAGTGCAAAACCACCAAGTAACTCTCTTCCCGTCTGCTTTAAAGAAAGAAAGATCCACTCTTGTTTCGACCTTATGTCTTCTTACCGGATTCCAAGCCCTCCAAGTTTTACCATCGAACGTAAAAACACGGAAAACTAAGTTTAACCTGATGTAGAAATAAAGAGATTTTGTGAAAGCTGGTGTACGCAACTGCCCACATCGGCCTATATGTGGCTTCGTCACTGCTCGCACCTACTCTTGCTGCCTACAATTACAGAGATCTGCGTGGTGGCAGTCTTTTGAGAAATGCTGCACTCTGACTGGGCCGTGCCGTCACCGAAAGGGATGAATGTTTAGTCTCCCCACCACCACACACTTGATGGAGGTGGGTGCCTTGTTGTTTCCTATGGCGGCTCGGGCTCCCCCGAGTCTTTGACCAGGCTCTTTTTCACTGGTCGGACTTAATCAATCAGGTTTGACCCATACAAGAACATGTTTTCGTTGTTCAATCGGTTGAGTCGGTGGTCCGCCACACCAGGCTGGTTTGAGTCAAAGGACTCGAAGCAGAGTCAAGGCAGACACGTCATTGGATTTGTTTGGAGATTTTGAAACTTTTGACTTTTTCACTAGGTTGGACCATTGGGAGACCCACCTACTCAGTTTTTTGAGTTAATTTGGATCTGGTCCTGCATAAGACCAGCCACCTAAGTTCCAACTCATATGTAGTCCATATTTGGAAGAAGTCAACTCAATTCGGGATTCGGGCGGACCTATGATTGATGGACCCGATCCAGACTGGACCACTTAGATTATTATGGTCTCCAAATGTCCAAGTCAGCTCCAATATATATATATATATATATATATATATATATATATATATATATATATATATATATATATATATATATATATATATATATATATTATCTTGGTATGTAAGCTATGATTGTGGATCATATCATAATGATATATGATTAATTAAGACTAGAGATGAGATAAGTCGTGGAGTTTGCCCTTCGAAGTATGTCCCATGCTTACAACGAATTCTTGCCAGTGAAGCGGACAAATACAGGGCTTGTGAGAAACCCCAGCCAAATTTGTCGCTTTTGATTAGTACGTTTCAAATAATCAATGCTTATGTTATGCATGCATTTTCACCAGTTCTTCTAAATATAAAAAATTTAAGAGTTTACTGTATGATAAAAATATGATATTGTTACAGCTATATATATAAATATATATATATATATAGACACACTTAGTACATCTTTTTTTGCATACGCTAGCGATGTTGGAAGAAAAGATAGCAAGATTTTTATTCTTTGTTCAATTATACAAACAATTTTACGTGCGCGTGCCCAAGGTTGACATTTTGATTTGTTATTCTAAATACCAAGTAAAAGCTCCAGATTCATCATTAGACAAGCTATGATGTAAATTCCTTGCTTAATTAGGTAGAGATTGACCCTTTTTTATCTCCTTAATGTTGCAACATGAATCTTACTCTAAACCAAATTGAAACTGTATTTGGTCGCAGATGCATATACTATTCGGTTCTTGGATCTTACAATTTCTTGAAATCATGTGCACTTTGTACGACCGTATTCATTCAACTCCCGTTTTTGGTTCACATGCATGGATCATGCTGCACCTCGGTTCAAATTAATTTCGAGTCTTCGAGTTTTATTAATCATGAAATCCCAATGATCGACACGTATGTATGGTCGTTTATCAGGCTAATTGCGAGTATGTAAGCAATGACATAACGGATCATTTCTTCTAAATTTTGTCAAAGATTTAATTCACAGCGTATGTTTCTGATGTAAACATGTTATCTTTTATCAACTTCTATCATAAAGAAATATATATATATATATATATATATATATATATATATATATATATATATATATATATATATATATATATATATATATATATATATTTAAAAGGTCAGCCTGTGAAGAATGTAATGAGCAATCAGTCATTCCCAACAAATAACAAATTGATGACTATATCTTGGCAAACTTAGTGTTCATTGACATCATGATGTGACTACATTATTGCGCTAATAGATTCTCTGTTGGACTACAGACAGGGATGAAGACAAAAAAAAAAAAAATTCTAAGGTTCACATTGGAGTTCAATTAAATTAATTGCCTGAAGGAATGGAGACGAAACTTGGCCATTCACATGATTCATGCTCTCAACTTGGTGATCAAAGTTAATTTGATGAAAGTTTAGATCATATTATGGTTTTTGCTTTGTTAATCTGATCATGCAAGCGACGAAGCATGAATCATGCTTATGCGAGCCAATCTAGAAAGGTCACAGCGTGTCTCTTCTCACGAGACGAAGATGGGTTCACCTCTTTTATTAATAAAATTTTACTATTATGGGGGTGTTTGGGTGACACTTGAAAACCAGGTTTTGCTTCTAAAATCAGGTTTTTGGAGTGTTTGGGTGCAATCAAAACTGGGTTTGAAGAAAGCTCAGTTTTGACAAAACGTAGTTGCCCTTTTGGTTATTCAAAAACCAGGTTTTGGATTTGTCACCCAAACACACCAAAAAAAGTTTCTAAAACGCATTAAAAAACTTGGGTTTCATAAAACTTAGTTTTTACAAAACTGGGTTAAAGGAAAGCGTAATCCAAACGCCTCCTTAATGTTTTTCGTTTGACCACAATAGAAGATGTCTAATTGATTTCTTGTCTTGAATTGGTACATTGGTATTGGGTATCTCAGTATCAGTTTATGCAGAAAAAGATGAAATCCAGGCATTGAACTTTTAACCTCATTCAACTTGAGGAGGGCGTGAGTGGAACATGGATCTTAAATCCAGGTTTCCAGCTAAAAAACGTATGATTTGAGGTTGGACGACTTAAAATCCATGAATATTGGATCCCCAAGGATCTCATATCATTGAGGATTTGGGATCCTTAGTCTAGTCTAACAAACACGCTTTGATGGCCTTTAATGAACTCCAACCACCTACCCACTTGAGTGAGAGAGCTCATGGGCACTAGCTGCTTCTTTTTGTCTCCTTCCTGAGAAAAGTTCATTGATTTATCAGCTGTCAATCAATTAGTTAGCAAATTGATTACTGAATAAGTGGTGACATGTTTGCTCAGAGAAAAATGCGGCAGATGCAACGTAAGCGGACATTGAGAGGAGGAATAAATTGCAAAGAGCGTGCGCCTACGTCAGGCGTGCTTCTTCATCCGAGCCCAAGTTGGACATAGTGATCTTAAAAAAGGTATAATAGTTAGAGATTTATATAAGCTTGTCCTTTGCGGCTCATGCCAATGACCAATATAGCCAGTCTCAATATGAAGGTGTCGCCGGACCATGATAAAAGCCTGGTTTAATTCAGCATCAAAGAGAGTTTAGAATTATATTGTCGAAAACCGCGTTTCTAATATAGTTTTAGCATTGTCCGAGTGGGTTTGGCACACCTGCTTGTAGAGGTGAACAACGAGCGAGCTCGACTCGTTAAAGCTCGGCTGGTGAACGAGTTCAAGTTGAGTTCATATAGAATTTTATTGTCGAAAACCGCGTTTCTAATATAGTTTTAGCATTGTCCCAATGGGTTTGGCACACCTGCTTGTAGAGGTGAACAACGAGCGAGCTCGACTCGTTAAAGCTCGGCTGGTGAACGAGTTCAAGTTAAGTTTGAGTTTATGAGTCAACTCGTTCAAATAATCGAGTTGAGTTCGAGCTCAACACGTAATTGTTGAGTCGAGCTCGAACTCAACATGTAGCAATGAATATCAATTCTATTCAAACTAGTATGTCGAGCTTTAATCGAGTCAAGTTTGAGCTCAACACATAACGATACATATCAATTCTATTTAAACAAGTTTGTCGAGCCTTAATCGAGTCGAGATTGAGCTCAACGAGTAACTGCTCAATCGAGCTCGAGCTACTTTCGTCAAGCTATTCTTGAGCTTGAGCCGAGTTGAGCTCGAGGTTTCATTAGTCAAGCAGAGCTTGAACTGACTAAACTCGGGCTCAACTCAGCTCGTGTTCACTCCTACCTGGTTGAGCCAGCAGTGGTTAACAACTAGTCAGTGGTTCAAATCTCAGTGGTGCAAACTCCTCGCAAAAGCCGACACATTCGAAGACCACAGGAGCATGGGAACTGCATGAGGATGAGTGCTTTCCCTAATCCGGTTCGGTTAAGCGAACATTTCGATCCGAAATCATAGAATTGTTGATGGGCATATATGTGGCCATGCCGCATTAGATTTTTTTGGAGCTGCCACTGATTAGGGTAGTAGTTGGCAGGTAAAAGTCATATTAAAGTACAAATATGTTCAGTCGTTTTCAATTCCCTTTTTCTTAGAGCCCATAACTTGTTGGTAGAGAGCTCTTTTTGACAAATGAACGCGTCCCTTTCGTGTTTGTCTTGGTGCTTACTTCTCCTTTGGAGCATTCTGAAGGATCCTCTTCTCTGAATAGTTGACACCTGAAAAAGTATTCATTAAGAAATGGCACTGTGCATGTCTATTTTAAGTAGGTGTATCAGGTCATAAATTTTATCATATCTTGTTCTATACGCAGCTTTCTTCACTAGATTCGGAAAGATCTCAAGCAAGAGAATATGCAGAAAATAAGCATTATTAAAGAGGACTTGGGTGCCGAAAGTTGAACCACGGGGCTTGATGTTTGAGCAGAGCATGACAACTAAAGGCATTCTGAACCTAGAAGAATCTCATGGATTGTTGAATTGAATATTCATCTGTTGCTGCTAATTCAAATTCATCTCTATCTGTTTTTGTGCATATCATGCATTCTCTAGTAGGTATTGAAGGCCTTTCAAAAGTTCTGCAACCAACGTGATTTGATTTTTCCTGCCTTGGTCGCGCAAAGGTTTTAGACCCATCCGAATCCGACTTCATGTGCTGCTTTCGCCTTTGAAAAGTTTCGCAATCAACGTGATTTGATTTACCTATCTGTTTACGGGTACTAACCACGGGGTTTCACATCGCCAGTATACTTTTTGAGTGAGCAAGAGGAGGATGCCCTTACTCTTCTTCCATCTTCCATGATATAGGGTCCATTTTTGGTGAATCAGGATGACGCATTCACTATGTTGTTAATGCCAATGTTGTTTCCATATATTAGAAACAAACAAACAAAAAAGTTAGAATGATGCTTTAATAGTTTCATTTGCCGACCTAAGGCTTGCTGCTAGCCTGCTAGAATATAGTTGGTGAAGTAGGCCTTCCCCTAAGCCTTCAATGTGAAAGGAAAAAAAGAGGAGAGCCGAGAAGGAACGCAGTTCGCCTGCTACAGTGACAAATCCTTCCATCTTCAAAAAGAGAGCCCGTCTTCATCTGCAATGTCAAAGGAATAGATGCGCCAGTGAGATAATGATGGAGTATTTTATAGCTACCCTGTGGGACGTTCTTGATCTTATCAAAACTAAAAAGCAAAAAAGAACAAAGAGGAAAAGCAGAACATCATGGAAACTTTGTTTTAAATAGTTTAATTTTGCAGCTATCAACACTACGCGGCTGCCAAGATTGAAATCCAACAGCAAATTGAAAAATGAAAGCGTATGTTGTGTTTGACGTGTGGAAAACATATGGTCACCAATAATGAAGCTTTAATATTGGACGCCAAAGTTTTTCCAGGCTAAAAAAGTTACAATGAGGTGGACGGGTTTCGTTATCTCTTTTGAGCGGCACGAACTTTTCAAAAGACGACGCTAGAAGGGACAACCAATGAATTCCGGAGGAAAATATTTTAAACTTGGTTGATTTGCTGATGTTCGTTGGTTGGTGTGGCGGATTTGTCTGTCTCGAGACATATTCCACTGGATAGAGTTTCAATTGAATAAGATCGAAAGTTTTTCGCAATTCATGATGGATCAAACCACGAGACATATTCCACTGGATAGAGTTTCAATTGAATAAGATCGAAAGTTTTTCGCAATTCATGATGGATCAAAATGGTTTGGGAACTAAAACTAAAATGTGCATATGTAATGCAGCATGGAGGTGATACGTTAGACATGTGTTTGATAGCTAGAATAAAGTGCCATTGAGCTTCGAATCCTGTGGCCAATGTCACATTCCGATGTGCGATTGTTTTGAGTTGTAAATGGTGTAAGCACGACAATTGAATTGAAGGGTGTACCGTAGGTCAATGCAGACTCCAAGTGAGAATCTTGGATGCTGCATAAGGATATTACTTTGGAGGTTTTACACCAATAGCGATTTCCTTAAGTAAACATTAAAAAAAAAAATCCTTGTGGTAAAATTTCATCGTAATTTGTTTGAAGTCGCCTTACACATTTCAAATTGATCAACAAGAATTTCTCTCTGATGTATAATGTAGTGTGCACGTAGTACTTTTTACTTCGAAAAACTTATTTGATAACTAGAGAAAAGTGTCTGCTTGGGGTAAATTTCATCTTACTTTGGGAGTTTGGGGCATGCCTACTCACACACAACCAAGCATGGTGGCACATTTCGCCACAAAAATGCTCTGAAAGTTCTTGCACGCCTAGGGGTGAGACAATTTCTGACATCCTGAATTCTTGGTCAGGAATGAAAAAGGTCCCAAAATGTACCTTATAACAACGGTGATGGAATTTTTCGTTGAAGCCCAACAAAATTACACCTCAAAAACAAATTACCCCAGATAATTTTCACTCAGAATAGGTCATCCATGATCAGTTATCTGCGATTAACTTATCTCTAAATCGCCTTGTAAGAGAGGAATTTTAGTTTTGTCCTCAACAAAGGTTGTCATTGAACGTTGAAGCTGTAGTGGCTGATCGGCCCGATCTTTCATACAGCTGCGAAATGGAGGAAGAAGATGAGGAAAATAAGGTTTCATACTTTTAATTCAGTAAGTAACCCACTTAGTGCCCCGTTGGAGGAAAATAATTAAGCCACTAGCTGCCATTGAGGAAAAAGAGAGGAAATCTAAGCCTATCAAAGACTACGCCTAATGGGAAAGAAAATTCTTAATCCAGATTCTGAATCAAATGTCTACATCCAAAATGGAGCAATCAGAGCCCAAAAGGAATCCAAACATAAGGAAGACGGATCTATGGGTCTGCACCATTACAGTGCGTTTAGGTGGAGCCACCATCACGTTTGCTCAGGTTCTTGTCATGAAGGCTTGTTCCTGGTAGCCCTACAAACATCTGCATGAGCGTAGGCAACAGTGCCAAATGCGATAATGGCTAAAATGAAAGTGCATGCGACCGTTCAAGGCTATGCCATCTTAAGCAAACGGAATGTTTTGTTGATTCATTCTCAAATTTCTTTAAGGGGCGCCATTTTTTCAGATCTCAAAGTCTTAGGCTTATAGTATTCATGGTGAACGGGTGAAGAGAGGCCTCACGTAGAGCCAAAGCTTTCAACCAACCCCTTGTCCCACTAAGGTGCTACATCTATTTTCGGCGCTAAATGTGCTGCCTGCACTAAGTTTTTACTTGCACTGACCTCCTTTTGCAGCAGAGGAGTTGATGCCGCTGACATTCTGGCTGTCTGCCATCCCTCACTTCAAGCCACTGTATTGACCCCCATGGGGACTTTATAGTATTATGAAACCATTTCTTTTAGATGGGACTGCTAATACTCTGACTGGTAGGAGACTTGAGAGTTGAGACTGCGTCACTGCGGTGATTAGCTTTAACAACGAAATGTCATCCAAGAATATTGCAGGACCTCCACTTATCCAGGGCGGTCACAATAGCTAACGTTTCTACAGTACGTTTTAACGATCGACCGTAAGCACCGGCGGCATCAATATTGATGTTTTCAGCACTTCAGTGCATACAACTTGTACAAATAATGGTAGATTGAAACAGGAAATGGCGGGCCTTAGAACACTTAACCGTCGCGTCTCAGCAGATGAACAAGATTTTAAGTTCATGCTATGTTTAAGTTCAATAGAATCTGCTTAAAGTTTCACTTCAGTTCTCGATCCTCACAGGCTAGACGCCCTTGTGAATGACAAAGAGATCAGGGTACACAAACACTTGGTGATAAGTATGAAGCATCCCATGATTGGACAGATGATATTTTATAGCCTTAATCTTAGTGGGGTTCCTTCTTCTTGGATTAATAAGCAGAAAGGCACTAGGTCTACACTAAGACCATGAACTTGAACACTTATCTGTGGTTGTCTCTGAAACACCTCGACCATGAACATCAATGATTGAGTTCTTCTTTTGCTTCGTCTCTGTCTCTTCACCTTTTCTTTTTTTAGTTTTTTGTTACTCTCTTAACCAGGTTGTGATAAAAACTTTTGCCAAAAGTTTCTTAGAATCGAGTAACCGCCATTATAAGCAAAAAAGAGAATGGAAGTCCCTAGAAGCGTAAACAAAACTTTGGCTTCAGTACTATCATAAACAACTTTCTATAGCAAACCACCATTGATGTTGTGATTGACAAGCAAAGCACATCAATATAAAACTTGTTGGCAATTCACCAACATTGATGTCCATGACATCACAATGCCTCCGTCTCAGATTTTCTTGCCTTGACCTAAGCTGTGTTAGAATCCTGAAACTGGAATGCTGAAAATTGACGTTTTTATGATTTAAGTATCCTTTCAAATTCTGGTGCTAAGCCAAAATGTAACGTTGGACATATTCACCTAAAGGCATCTTACTATGAATGGTTGTGCTCTAAAAGAATGAGAACACATGGATACACACACGGGAAGTAGGGTTTTGATGGTATGTTGTGAATATGTCTATGTCCGTGGAGAAGAAAGGACTCGTTCTCTCTCTATGTATTGTTTAAGAGCTAGAGACCTCTTCATATATTGAGCATCGCATGCATCTTTTGTAATACAAGGCAGACCTTAAGCATGCAAGTCTGTTCATTTGAAATTGAACGGTTTTTTTGCTATGATATTCTCTGCCTCTTTCTTTATGTCCACACAGAAGTGGGAGAAGTCGATCTGGGGTCACAATTTTCCCCTTAGAGGGCCTTTGGAATACTGTGTTCCAGAGAATGCAGTTTTTCCGTTGTCAAACGCCGTCTAGTATGTCCCTGAGATGAGCATGAACGAATTCACATCACAGACAGAAGACAAGTTTTGATGTCTTACCTACATACATAAGTAAGCAAGCACCATTCTGATGCCTAAAGAGTTCAGCTTACAAAGAAATTGGTTTCAATTTGATCTCTTACAAGTGTTTAGCTAACCTGTTTCCCCTGACTGATATAAAAAGGTCAAAAAAGAAACAGAAATTTAGGTTGATAAGCTTCCCTTAATCAAAGTTGATCTTGAACTGACCATATTTGGTTTGGATGGATAAGGTTAAATCTAGGTCTAACCCAGTTCTATCAGATCAATCAAGGGTCACTGAGGCATATATGCAACACAACTTCACTGTCTCTTCAGATTGTTAAAATAAGTTAATTCAGTTTCACACACTCACACTTACCAAAGTGCATTAGTAGTGGAGTAGACTGTGGAGATCTCAGATTGTTAAAACCAGCGTCAATGGCTTATGGATCTGCTTGTCCTTGCTGCAAAACCCTACATAGAGAGGCTAATGGTTGTCTGCGCAACGAACAGAATTGTCTTTCATAATCCTGAAAACTATTTTAAGAGACATAAAAGTAATGTAAGAAATATGGGATGTTAAGTGATACATCAGTAAATACAAATGCAATGTTCCCTTCTTTAGTTTGGCAGATTATTGATCACACGGTGATTTTTCAGGTTTTGGCATGGTATGTGAGGACAAATCTGCAAGGCATGTCGCAGTGAAGTGGTTGTGTTGTGTCGATCTTAGTTCGATTTAGCATAGTTTGATCTGTCGCTAAGTTGAATAAGAAGCTGACTTTAGTCAGGAAAGAATGGCAATCTCTGTCAGTGCTTTCCTGCTCCACAATGAGGTGCATGCAACTTTACCTATGGAGTCCTTCCTGTAAGGAAGATCAGGAGGAGGAAGGAGCCGATTTTACATGGTCAGGAACTTAGGATTGTCAATCTCCTACATCCACCATATCTCAGTCATCGAGGAAAAGATGGAAGAGTTTCCATTATGTGAAGATTTGGTTTATACAAGAACAAAATCGGTTGCAGCTATTTGTTGGCACTCTTCCATTTTCAGATTCATATTTGAATTCAGTAGCCTTGTCTTCAATGACCTGGTATTCCCAAGATTGTTGCTAGAATTCCGTCAGGCTTGTTTGTTGCTAGAGTGATTGTCCAACAGTTCTGGTCTGTCAGCATCATCCATTGCTTTTGAATTTTGGCTTTCCTTTTGAAGCTGAGTTGAGCATTTGAATTCCAATCTTCGTCCAAAGTTGAGCCGTGCAATCTTCATAATCTTGAGAATCTTGCATGATCGTTTTCAAAAGAGGATTGTCCTTATCTTTGTCGCCACCATAGTTCAGTTCCATTTTCTGCATAGTAAGGTTCCTTGATATCAAAGACAAGAGAAACATAACACCATGTTTCTGGACAGTCAGATGGAGACCAAAGAGGCCAAAAATTGACAGAACACACACAATGTTCAATAGACTTGATCTTGACAATAGGTTTATGAACCCCAGAATGAGTTTGGTGATAGAGCTGCTTGACAAATGGATTACATGTTAAAATTGAGTTGCGTTTGGGCGTTCGACATGGCTACTTTCAGTTTTGCTTCACCAGAGCTGTGAGTTTGGCACCTTTAGCGTAAGATGATCTTTGCCACCAAGCAGCTTGGATGGTGAGTTTTGGATGCTGTAACAAGGTCATGAAGATGCTGATAAGTTTTGCAAGTAAAGAATCACTCTCACAAAAAAGTTCAGGGCATGAGTGACATTCTTAGGGGATGTTTGACACTCAATACAGTTTGTTACTGCATCATGATTCTATCCCAAAATTTGGAATAGTTTCATAAAACACTATGTTATAGGGTTTCATGAATCTGCCCCCGTTTGCCAAATGACATCTAAGGCCATTTGAAAACATTTCATGTATCTAATCCAAAAATTGGTTCGATTCATTGGATACTTTGAAATATGTTCCATAAATCTTCCTCATTTTTTGGGGCATATGAAACAGTAACATACTGTTACTACCAAACAACGCCATATTGCCCGTTTGGAAGACTGGCTGTTTAAAAAATATTGATAACAACTTAAGTACTGTTTTGGAAGCAAAACTTAGTGTCTAAGGCGAGTGATGGTTGAAATTGGATTTGTGAAAAACTCACTTCCTACAAAATACCATCCTTAAAAGGATGTGAATAACTTGGCTTCCTCTCCCAGGTGTTTCACATAAAATGATGCATATGTCTTACTCCCAAACTCACATGTAGAGCTGTCATAAGAACTTCCTTGTATTTCCAAGAACTATAAGTAAATCAAAATTTAAATAGAATGTTAAGATTGTAGTAGGCACGGCAGAAAATTGATTCCACAATTTGATCATTACAAACAAAAAAAGCTGCCCTCCCAAAAAATTCAACCATATAAATGAATAATGAATATGAAAATCTACGCAAGTAAAAAAAATATGTGAAATCAGATGTCAAAATTTGATTTTATAAATTTTTTAGATTAAGGGTCTTAGCCTTCACGGATTGTTAAATTCAATATTGAAGTAAAGTTTTTCTGTTTTTGAATTCTTATGTTTCTATAACTTATGCGTCCATTTATATAGTTAAATTTATTAGGAAAAACTTTAAAACACCAAGGAATAAGTTTAGGACCCACATTCGGAATGGCATGATATATGAATCTTTCTTCGCCACGTTTGATGGCCAGGAAAAACACTGTTCATGGAGTGTTTTTTTTCATCTCACCAAGCCGACCAGTTTACTATATCCATTGAAGCAAGTTTCATTTGAAAAATAGGAAAAGTATGACAAATACACTTAAAATTAGCGGCAACAATAAATGAACATATTTTTTTCATGTTGTTAAAATGCCAATTGAATTTTATACAATTAACCAAAAAAAATAGCAATTTGTCACTAATCTTGAATTATTACTAGCTTAAACTTTGCTTAATACAATAAAATGGCCAAATTACCTTCAGTGAAGAAAAATTGTAAGTTTATTAGCTTGTACTATCTTTCTTAACTGCGTAATCAAATCCGAACAACTTAGTTTTTTGTCAATGTTGAAACAATTGTGTTTTTTATTAATTTAGGAAGTTCTTCAAGAAAACTATAAAAATCCCAATTGTATTAGTAAAGTTAGGAATACTTTTCATGTTACTTTAGAGATGGCAAAATAATAATATTTATTGAGTTACCAATTAGATTAAAAAAAATTGTCATTTTTGTTAACTATAAAGTATAAACAGACCTAATCATTTTTTATGTATGTTTTTTATCCTTGCAGATTACACAATCGTGCTTTCAGAAAATTCTCTTAAAAGCATACGTTTTACATAGGCATGCATGCTCATTTGTCGACCTTCTTTCTTTCGTACAGGGGTCGGCCTTTTTTTCTTTCACACAGAGTGTGGGTAAATTTTACTGGGCGTCTTACTTACCTCAAAATTTCTGGAGGGGCTAAATTAGAATTCCGGAAACCTTCAGGGGAGGCTCCCCTCTGGCCTCGACCCCTGCTTTCGCAGATCTCTCTCCCCTCGACTGCCACTGCGCGAGCGACAAATCTGTAGCAAATAGTTTTGGCCTCCCGCGACATACTGCTTCGGCAACTCACCCGACCTACTTCTCAAACCCTCTAGCATACCAGCGGCTACGTCGTTTGTGTTTTTCAGGTAAGAAATCGCTCGCCCGTCTTGCTCCTTGTATGCTCTTTGATTTTGTTTTGCTATTGAGAATGGTTTCGTGTTCGCTGGGCGTTTTCCGTTCTACATTTCTTCCTTCCTTGCTCTTTTGGGCTTCTAATGTTTCATGGTTCCGTTTCTTGGGCTTCGATTTTTGGGGGTTTGGTTTTGGGATTGGGGTTAAGCATATTTCTGGCGAGCCACAGACGTGGTACCTCTGATCACAAAAATCAAACTTTGCATAGTAAAGTTGAGCAAAACCGCCACCCAACTATCTTCTTTAGAACGATGCCTTTCTGATTTCTACTTTGATCAACAATGATTTAGAATAGCATTGCACAACTGCTTGTGCAAGCTCTTCTAACGTCATCTTCAGTTTGAACCACTTGGTAAACAGGATTGTCTTGTGTTGCAATCTGCAGTTTTGTTAAGTTTTATCACGGTACTCCAATTGCTGTCGATCGAAACCTAAACCGATCACCTACAAACAAGAAATATAAAAGAATTTAATCAAACAATAAATAAAAAATGTGGGAGTGATAATTTCAACCAGCAAACAGTAAAATTGATGTTTCTGTTTATTTGAGGTATTCATATCACCATGGGAAAACAACAAATCTGAATGAGTCCTAGCTTTTCAGAATGAATATGAATCTTGATGTATGGTGTATGCATAAATGCATCTAGCAGCATGAATAAGTCCATATGTAACACAGACACTTCCAAAAGGGATAAGTACCACTATGGGCACGGCCCGATGCAGGTAGGGATGTGGCTGTAGACATGGTTTGGATGCGGTTCTGACTGTATCTGGAATAACTACACCCAAGCTCTCTTTCTCTCGGCCAGCGAGAGTTTAAACTTCCGTTTCTGTTCACATCTCTCTCTGGCATTTCTCTGTTCTCATCTTTCTTTCTCTCTCTCTTTTGGTCATTGGTTAACTTGGAGCCTTTCTGTGGTGCGACCTTTGTTATGTTCTTAACATCTCACTGAAATGCCTATAGAGTCTAGAAGTTTTCGGGTGTATGTTTCTGTGGTTTTGATGGTTCGTTTGTTTGGCTCGAGGTGCTTTCTCAAAGAGAACATGGTTCACGTCCTTCCATGACTACGTTTAGCATCTCCAAAGAGAGGAAATTGCCTCACTGCTATGTAGAATCAAAATGTTCCTTGCTGTTTTTTAATGGCCTACCATATTAAATGTATACAGATACATGGCAGATTTGTAGCACCAATTAGATGATAGGTTTTTCTTTTCTTAAGCACAGGCGTGGATAGCCACTGTGTGATTTGAGACTATCATTGTTCTACTATGCTCCAAATCTGTTTAGGTGAATTCAGTTTGATGATCTTGTATGGCCACAAAAAGATGTGAAAAATGACTACAATAATGTTATTTTTTGTGATCCTAGTAATGCATGCAATATGCATAGTTTGTTCCTAGTGTTTTGCTCAGTTTTAAATTGTGTTCACTCATGTGATTTAACTTTGCGAAAACATGGGTTTACACTCTACAGCATGTTTTTTTTTTTTTAAAATATTATCTTTGTTTATTCTGCAATGGGCAGGACACCCATTGCCAATGGTAGACAATTTTTTCCCACTCCTTATGCACAGTTGCATACTCATCAAATAAGGGGACATTTTTCAGGTCATTTTTTTCCAAGTTACCAAACACACCCTCAGTTTAAAAGAGTTCAAAATTCTCCTTTCCACTCTCTCCCAGGTGAAATTTTTCCTAGAGATCTTTCTTCATCAAAAGTTCCCGGGTCATCAAATGCCCCTTAGGTACTTTCAGGTCTGTAGGAGTTGTAGCCACCATTGTCTCATTGTATTCAATGCTCAAACAATGTACAGTTTTTAACAATCAGGAAACTGAAACTGCATCTTTGCTTGGTTTCTTCTTATTGGTCTTTTTTCTTTTTCATGGTAGATAAATACTAAATTGAATAAGAAGCAGGTCCGGAGAGTAAAGGTAAAGGGGTTCAGATGGGAGAAAGGAAGGTGCTTAACAAGTATTACCCACCCGACTTCGATCCTTCGAAGATCCCAAGGAGGCGTCAGCCAAAGAACCAACAAATCAAGGTGCGTATGATGCTTCCCATGAGCATCAGATGCAGTACATGTGGCAATTACATCTATAAGGGGACAAAGTTCAATTCGCGCAAAGAAGATGCTGTTGGCGAGGTGAATGTTCACTTCTTCAGTAATTTTGTTGCTTTTTTTTCCCTCTCATCTGAATGCTTGCTCATTTTCAATTGCTGGAATTTTCTTTAGCTTTTGTTTATGGGATTTCTGTTTTTTGTTCTTAGACTTATCTGGGAATCCAAGTGTTCAGATTCTACTTCAAATGCACTAAATGCTCTGCCGAGATTACATTCAAGACTGATCCACAGAACTCTGATTATATAGTGGAGTCTGGTGCCACTCGAAATTTTGAGCCATGGCGTGCCGAAGATGAGGTGTGGAATATACTTCCAGCAGGTTTTGGGTTGCCCTTTTGGTGTTATGCCTTTTTCCTTTTGTTAGTTTTTCAATGCTGGTTCTTTTCTTAGGCCGAGGCGAAGGAGACGAAGAAAAGGGAAGCAGAGGAGATGGGCGATGCTATGAAATCTTTAGAGAATAGGACGTTGGACTCGAAGCGTGAGATGGACATCCTTGCTGCTCTTGATGAGATGAAGTCTATGAAGGTATTTGAAATTTTATCGTGTTGATGAATAAGGAATTTTTGAATAGATTGTTCTTTAATCACTTGAATGTTTCTGTTCTTGATTCTCAACTGGTGATTTGGTTTGTGATGATGCAGTCCAGGCATGCGAGTGTGAGTGTTGATGCAATGCTGGAAGCACTGCAGCATGCATCAGAGGAGAGGGTAGGTTGAAGCTATTGTTTTCAAGCGAAAGCCATTTTCATGAATGCCGGTTGATGACTTACACTGTGGCATCTAATTTTCAGGAAAGGAAGATAGAAGAAGAGGATGAAGCCATCCTAAAGTCTATCGTGTTTCATGTAAGTACACCTATCCATGATCACATTATCTCCTCTTATTTTGATCTTCATATCTTAACGAATATTTGTTCCTCTGATGTAGAATTCAAAGGATTTTGTTCTCCGAATAGATGATAATGATGAGGATGATGATATTGGTGAAGACCACCATGTCAACCTAAAAGTATGCTTTCCTTTGTGCTATATGAATTGATCCACATGCTCAGTAAAATCTTACTTGAGAACCTACCTTCTTGAAGTTACATTTACTTTCCTTAAAAAAAACGGCTTTCTGATTGTCAAATTTTTAATGATATTTAATTATTCCTTTAGACTCGCGATATATACTGTTGTTAAGTCTATCATGCGGCATGGACTTTGTCATGTGGACATATTTTAAGGTTGCACTTACGAGTTCATGACATGATATGCATCCTGGATCTTATAAATGTGTTTCTAGCTTTTCTGTAAACTAAATGTCCTTTGGCCATTTATATGCTTTATTTAGTCACTTTAAGTCATAGGACTTCAAGCTTTCATATGCAGCATCGGATTGAAAATTTGTATACCCATAAATAGTTACAGACTTATAGTGCATTGAATTATTAAACATGTTTTGAGTATAATATTTAGGAATTCCACTATGCGTTGCTATAGTGAAAACTCTTTTCTCTTCTCCTTAAGTGTGTGCTGTTATATCTATTGAACCAAGTTGTTGTTCTTTATTAAAGCATTCACTTGATTCCGATGTTCTAGTTCGTATATTTTATAACCTCTTGAAACAGTATTATTTTGAATAATTGAGAAGGGAATTCTTTATATAATACATTGCATAGGAATCTATGATGACAAGGGAAATATGACAAAACTCAAACTCAGTTCAATGTAGCTGATGGCATTGAGCCATTGAAATATATCATCTATTGTTTCCATTCTTTAGATTTCTTGGCATGTTAATGTACTGGTAGTAGAAAATACTAGTTGAACACTCGGGCAGTCAGTCTTCTTAAAAATGCTGGCTGGTGTCTAGGCAGGATTTGACAAGTCCTAGCTGAGATTCAAAAAAGAAAAGGCTCTGAACTGAATTTATATTGTTTGTATGATTTTGGAAAAGGAATATTTGAGGACTAAGTTGTATTCATATCTAGGGACTATGGTGCAATTTGTAACTTTTTACTCCAAGTAGAACATAGTTTCCTGATAGCTGTGTTTCACTTGTAAGTACCCTTCTTTCAAATCTTAGGGATCTCTCTCAAAACATTCAACTTGTTAAAGATCATGCCTAAGGATCTATGTCATACACACACACACACACACACACACACATATATATATATATATATATATATATATATATATATATATATATATATCAAGGAATATATATATTTGTGCCTAAGGTTCTTAATTTTGGCCAATAGAATCGCTTTTCTGACTTATTTTTTCTTGTTTTAGCCTGACTTTTTCTACCTGTTCAAAAGTGTTAGCTTCCCTTTTGCTGGCATTAAGACTCATGTCTGTTCATGTCAGATTTTGCAAATCATCTAATATTTTGTGAATATCACACAGAGAAAGAGAGAAACTGAGACTTCAACCAGTGGAACTGAGCGTAAAGCAACAGACATGTTGACTATAGAAAGTATTAGCGACAAACCTAAAGGTTGGTTTTAGTTGATTGCTTGATTTTGGTATTCAGTAACTAGCCATTTGATGTTCGCTTAGTGGTTTGCATGTGTCATGTGTATGTGTCTTTGGTGTGTGCATTTTGTGTATGCACAGCATATTTCATACTGCTGTTGTAACTGGTTATGCTGGGGGATGATTCTTATTGGTATGTGGATTGCCTGACAGAATGGCAGAAGTCAGTTTATGACCTGTGGGTTAAGTTTTCACTTGTCACATGCCTGTCATCTGAAAAAATGATCAGCATATTTCCGGTCTTTCAAAATGAGAAGGGGCTGTTTTTATGTTCTCTGGGAAAGGCAGCTTGCGTGATGATTCCGTTATGTTCCTCCTGAATCTAGTATTAAGGAACAACCATGATTTTGCTACTTAACGGGGGATTTTTGAATGATCATCTTTCATAGTTCCTTGATAATTTTTATGATCATATATAGCTGGATTTGATTTTCTTTTCTCATCAGCTCGGTCTTTTATTTTCTCTTCTTTGAAACAGAAACCAGCAGTGACATAGGTAAAAGCGAGAGATTTGTTTTCAAGTCAAAATCTATGGCAGTTAAAATTGTGAAGAAGCCTCCTGTGCCATCACAGCCCGTGGAGGTGAAAAGTCTTGATATTACTAAGCAGGAAGGGTCGACAAGCTGTAAGGAAGGGACAAGCAAAAATATTAGCATGTGTGCTGAGCAGGCTGCTGGTCAGGCAGGAGGAACCGGTGGCAGCACTAAACATGAAGAGTCCACAGGTGTAGCTGCTAATGCAGCTCTTCAATCTCTTTGTGCTGCATATAGCAGTGATGAGGATGAGTAAATATCGTTTCACTTGGATTGCTATGTGGATCAGGGGTAATATGTTTGCTATTTTCTATCAAGCATTATCAACAATGTCAGACCCATTTACCAGAAAATGCTTCCAAGTGATAGCATATGGATTAGAGATTTTGCCATTCCCTGTTGATGCAATCTACAGAAGAGTCATGGAGACAAGAAAGTCATCTAATTCGCGAAAAAGCGGCACGCTGGTCTAAGGATCCTGTGTCTGATGAACCGTTATTACTGGTCTCTTTGCTAGATGCAGTTTCTTGCACCTTTCATAATTTCGATCACTGTCGCAATATAAAGATATCCCTCGGAGTCAGTGGAGTGCATTGACGGGTCGTTCACAGCTGTATCAGAATGTTTGAGCAAATGCTACTCTCTTTCTGTCTCTCTCAGTCATATGTACACACACATCTTTGTCGATGGCAGCATTTATCCGTTTTGTTATTTCAAGTGAACATGGAACGGCATTTTAGAGGTTCCTTGATGGCAGGATTAACGTGTTTCTATTGAAAGAACACGAGTTTGTTTTTCTCGTCATTTTATTTGGAAGAGGCTGAACTCTGAAGTCACCATCCACCTTCTCCTGCTCTGGGGTTATGCAAAATGTCTCTTGCTCATCCATCGTTTGATTATTTGGGCGATCCAAACATGTAGGTTCCGAAAGTGCGCTTCATAGACAAATCAAATGCAAGCTGGATCGGACTTCTTTGGCTTGGTTAGGATCATATCCTTATTCGGCGCAGTTCATGGCCTAGCTGTTTAAGATCCAATCTGGAATTCTAAGATCTAGCTGTTTAAGATAAAATCCGAATCCGTAACCAAGATTTTAGTGATAGTGGTTCCGGATAAGGTATACCACAACAGAATTTGTTGTGTAAATTTTGCAGACGATTGGGTTAGGTCCCAAGTCAAACATGATTAGTCCGAAACTCCAATCTGGGTCCTAGTCAATATCCGAGAAAAATACCGGTCTCCATCTGACCATGTGTGGAATTAAAGTTTCGGATCATGTTGCTGGAAATTCGGATCCGTTTGCACCTTCCTTGTTAGCAATGAAGAAACCACGGTTTGCCAGTTTCCCCTTCTTCCACCATTGATTGTTAGATATTTTTGGGCTGTTAGATATTTTTGGGAAGCAGAAGGAGTATTTCATTATACTACCTTTTTATCAATGTATTATTCTTGGTGTTTCGGGTTGAATGTCTATGTTATGCTTCAAATTGCCTCCCACCTTTTTTCTTTTACAACAGAGAGAATTGATATCACATAAAAGATATACTGACCGTCTAAGTAGGATTGTGAAAATTGGATTTACTCAGCCAATTCAAACCGGCTTGGTGGAAAAGCGAATGGGCCGATACAGATGCTAAGTGTTATGCCTTTATGAATAATTTCAAATATTTTTGATTTTTTTTCTTGTTTTTTGTATAATTTTTACGGATGTAATATCATTATCACTTTTAGTTGGATCACAGAATCTCACTAATTCAATTTCAATTTCTGACTTTTACATCGCTTTAACGCCATTTGATTCGGACGGACTCACCGAATCGTTTTGCATCACCTTTGTGCAATTCTTGTCCTTACAGCAGCGTATATGGTAATATGTGTAAGGCCTCATTTTCTTGAAAAAAGGTGGGCCCCGCGGGTCTCTAGGGCTACTTAACCGTGGTAACACACGGAGGAAGGCATCAGACTGACCTTGGTTAAGTCGGCCTTCTTATCCTCGTTGAGACTTTTGTTGATTCCTCAGTTCAGGTCGGGCTGCGCCGGAGTTCGTGCTTTTGATCGGTTCCTTCTCCTTGTTCGTCCTGCAAAATCTAGACGCGTTTGAAGGTTCAGTTATTTTTTTGTAAATCTTTCCTCTTTCCTTATGATGGGCTCATTTTTTCTCTTTGCCCTTCCTTCGACCCGTGCAGATCTAGGGTTTCATGGGTTTGATTTTGTGCATTTCTTTGTTGGATGATCTTATTATTTGTCGTATTTCTTTTTCTTTTACTCGTTCCTTTGAAAGTTTCTAGATCGACTTTGAGGTGTTGTTTGTTGTTGTAGTCTCGTCGAACCCTCTTTTGTGGGAAAGTTTGATTGTGGTCGCTTCGTATGCCTTGTTGGTTGGATGAAGCTAGATCTGTTGATGTGCGTTCCATTTGATGGTTGTGCTTTCTGCAAGAAGCTAGGGTTTTGGACGCTGATGATAGTCAAGAAACGGTTCCTTCTTTTCGAAAGTTTTCCTACTTTTGTGGTTGCCGCACGGCCTTTTCTTGGCGTGGGCAAACGTTCTTGTGGGATTGATGGAAGATGAGAATCATGGGCCCAATATGGGATGTAAAATATCGTTTGGAGATTTTTTGAAAATTGAGAGGCACGACAGATTTTCCTTGCTGTTGGAAGCCGGGAAAAGATCATCCGGCGTATATATGTCGTTATTTTTGCTTTTAGATTATTGCTAGATTTATTGAACCCTTGAAGGTATTTGTGCCTTTGTATGTATCATCTTTAGCATATTCATGCCTGTTAGGTTTACCTTCCTTGGGTTATGTGCTACCTTCATCTTCTTTTAAGTAAATTGGTTGTCTGTATTTTTATCAGCTGTAGGGATCCTTATCTTTTAAGTGAAGTTGAAGCTTGGAAAAAATGCGTCCTATCTTCTGTGGAAACTTTGACTTTGAGGCTCGACAATCAGAAATTGAGCGACTATTCACTAAATATGGGAAGGTGGACAGAGTGGACATGAAATCAGGTAAATGCTTTGATATAATCTTTGCTGTGTTTTTTTTTTTCCTCTCTTGGAAACGCTTTGTATCTTTTCCTAGTCGGTGTGGCTATGGAAGTGTTGCTACTTTGCTAGGGTTCTTCTTGGAAAGGTGACTTGGTTTCAGAATTGTGTCTCGCACATGGATCATCTCTTGTCTGGAGATGATATGACCAATTTGGGTGGAAGTTATTCTTGCTGGATGGTGTTGGTAACTTAAATTAAATCCCCGACTATGTCATATCAACATTGTTAAAGTACAGTAAAAATGCAATGTCAAGGCTTCCCCTGAATCCAAGGATTTATCTCTTCTGTAAAATGCTGCCTCTCCACATGTCTTACAGCAGCGGTTAGGGCTATGCTTGGTGGTTCTTTCTGGTTGATTACCCATGGGGGTTACAATAAAAATTTTAAAAAGGTGAATATATTAGTTTATGTTTAAGCCCCCTACTCAACAATTTCTTTGACGCAGGAATATCTTGGAGCATCCAAGCTCTTCCTGGTTGATGGGCTCATGTGCCTTACCTTTACTGCCAGTGCCCATGCCTCACTTCCATTATCTTTCGGAAGAGCTGGTCTAATCCACAATGGAATCATCTTACATTTTCCTCAAGCACTCATTATCTTTCATTCCTCATGAGCTACAACCAAGTCCTCAGTTTCTACATGTTCCAAGGTGTCTACCTTGCTGACTTTGCAGCCAGGAAGGAGAATTCATGGCGTAAGACCTATCATCACGAGTTGCCTACTTTTGGATCATGTTTCTTGACACAATCTAGTTCAGCATGCAAGGTCTGTTTTTTATGTTTCTAACCCACTGGTTTTTATCTTCTGAGAATCTGAAGAGATGGAAGGGATTGCTTGAGTTCTCTGCACGTAGTTAATGTATCATGTACTAGGGCTGTTGTTCCCTTGCCATCTTAAAGAAGCCTCATCTGATGTATGCATACATCTTTGCGCATCTCTTCTTTTTATTTCAGCATGAATAGTTGGTTGGTTCTTTGTGTCAGGCTTTGCATTCATTTACATGGATGATGAGAGGGATGCAGAGGATGCTATACATGGACTTGACAGGCTAGAGTTTGGCAGGCATGGGCGTCGTCTTCGAGTTGAATGGACAAAGGTAGCTGAATTTTTTCATATTCTCGTTTTATAGCACATCTGGTGTTCATGTTCTGAATGTCTTCAGCAGGAGCGTGGCAGTCGCAGATCTGCTGGTTCCAGAAGATCTGCTGTTAATTTAAGACCGACAAAGACCCTCTTTGTTATAAATTTCGATCCAATTAATACCAGGGCAAGGGACCTCGAAAGACACTTTGATCCGTTTGGAAAAGTTCTGAATGTAAGAATCAGAAGGAATTTTGCATTTGTGCAATACGAGTTCCAGGAAGATGCAACCAAAGCACTTGAAGCCACAAACCAGAGGTTATGTCTACTTCTTTTTTCAATTAGTTCGTTTTATCTTTTCTATCTGTAAATTACTGTGTATCAATCGGCAATTTCCGATTCTTGATACAGCCCAGACATGGAATATGTTTCGGACTATTCATATGGTTTTTCGTTTTGGGTTCATATTTAATGTGTCTCGTGTGCTCTGTTAGCGTCAAGTTGTTATTAGTCTCTTGGATACCTTTTTGGTTTTGTTGTATTAATTTATTCTCCTGGTTGTGATGTGCAGCAAGCTGATGGATCGAGTTATTTCTGTTGAGTATGCTGTTCGTAACGATGATGAGAAAAGAAATGGCTATAGTCCCCAGCGTGGCCGTGACCGTTTTGCAGACAAAAGTCGTGACTATGGACGATCTCCAAGTCCTTATGGGAGAGCTGCTGAGCGGGCAAGCCCCGACTATGGCCGTGGCTCTAGCCCTTATGCGAGGCCTGAAGGGGGGAGGGGTAGTCCAGACTATGGGAGACCTGGAAGCCCTGCTCATGAGGGATATCGCAGGTGAGCTAGCAACTGGAATTTTACCAAGTCGTTTAATTAATTTGGTTAAATACTTTGTCTGAGTCGTTGTGGTGTTGACGACGGGTTTTCATTGTTGAATCAGCCGATCGAGGTCAAGGTCAAGGTCGAGGTCCTGATCAAGTTGAAGGATTTTATCAAGTTGTTTCATAGTATAACTCTGGTTCATGTTTGGGCATGTTATATTTTTCTAGGATACATGATGTTTAGAATACATGATGTTTGAACTTTTAGATGCTTAGCTACACATTTCCTCTACATAGGAATCTATCCGAGTTCTCTTAGCATTGAGCTTGTCAACGTACCTCCGTTGTTCTTGCTGGGCTGGGCTTTTCGTGACATTTAGGTTCTCGAGTCTAAATTCATTTGATAGTGTCCCTAAAAGGTGGCGTTTGATGGTTTTTGTAGGAACAGAAAACAAAAGGCAAGCAAAATCTTCTGCAACAAAGCTTTTGCAGCAGAAACCTTAAAACCTCATTTTCAAGTAAAGGAAGGTCCAAATAAACAATTTGATTAAAACAAATAAACTAATTTCTAATATCCCATTTAACAGCCAAAACTAAGGCTGGGCACCGGGTCGGGCCGCCGTCGGGTACCCGGCCCGGGCTGGGCCCGGGCTTTGGAAAAAGCTTGCCGGGCTGGGCCCGGGCTTTGGAAAAAGCTTGTCGGGTTGGGCCCGGGCTTGACCTGGGAAAAATTGTTAACGGGCTGGGCCCGGGCTTGGTATGTTGGCCTGGGTTAGCTTGTTAAGCCCGTTAAAAATTAAAATATTATATTTTTAAATTTTAATATTATATATTTATTATTAATAAATATTATTTTATATTTAAAAATTATTTTATAAATTTAAAATAATATTATTTTATTATGCCGGGCTCGGGCTCGGGTTTCATATATCCGGGCTCGACTCGGCCCGGCCTGGCTCGTTAAATATTCGGGCCCGGGTCCAACTCAGCGGCCCGTCGGGCTGTTTCAGACAGAACCTTATCGGGGCCGTTTCGGATAGAACCTTATCGGCCGGCCCAATGCCCAACCGTAGCCAAAACCCTGAATTCTTTGATCTGGTAGAATGCTTATCTCCTTGTCAGAAATGGAACGGCATTTAACCTGTCAAAATGACATAGTCACATAAAGGTTCCATATGCCTGCGAATGAACACAAGTATTTTGATGAACTGTTGCAAGAAAATTTTGATAAATCCTTGGAAGGAGCGCGAGAAACAAGCCCCCCCCCCCCCCCCCCCCCCATTACACGCTAATCTATTCAAAGTAGTATTGAACACACAAAAAACGCTTTAATTCTGTCGTCTACCAATGAGTTAAATGACTCTTAAGTTCTCTATTTCCATTGTTAGCAAAATAAGCGGTTACTTAAACAGAGAGACCAAAGAATGAGAGAGAGACCTATACGGTAGTTCTATACACAGTGGGAATATTGATGGGGGAGAGGGAGGGTTATGCTTCGCCGCTGCTGGGAAGCTGTGGTGGTAAAATAATGGCGACAACAAGCCGTTGCTGCGACGTTGAGCAGGAGAAACCAGGGGAAAGAGAGATGATCCCCTCATGGGCTTTTTTTTTGGGAATCTAAGTCCACTGAGAGAGGCACGGCAATGTTCTATGCGTTTGATGCTTGTATGTTCCTGAAACGTTTTCGAGCTGCACAGTATTTTCTCTGTGCATCAAGCATGCCCATGTACTGATTCTGCAGGCGCTAGTTTCTCAAGGCATGTCATACGTGAGAAACTGAAATCCAATTTTTCGTGCAACTTAGTAGCCAGTTAATGGGTCAGAGCTCGCGATTCCATCTGGATTCTGGAGTATAACAAATGATAGTCGAATGCTTGATCGCTTTTTTTTTTCCTTTTAATGGAATGATGATCATGTGTGAAGTATACAAATTGTTGGATGAAAAACACGAGAAGAAAAGAATAAAAAAAAGGTGGAACTGAAGAGGCTGAAATACGATTCACCCGATGCCTTCACCTGACAAGGTCTGTGGAAGTGGAACATTCACCCATAAGCAACAGCATAATAAAAAGGAAGAAAGAAGGCACAGGGGCTTTAAATTTCGAACGAAGGAGCCGAGGGTGTTCTCGTCATTTCGGAATATTCAAATTTCAAATGCTGTCCTGGATTGACACGTGGAAGCGACGACAGGAGGATCCTGGCCGTCGGTCATGTTGAGATGGACGGTGATTGTGGAGGCACAGAGTATCTGTATCTTAGATGGGTCCCCCGCTTCTGCCGACGCACTGACGTCAGAAGTTTTCGAAGAAGGAAGCACCGCCGACGAGCCATGTATTTGGGCCGTTCATCTTTCGAGATGGACGACGCTGAAGCCGCAACCGACTAGGCCTCTACGTTGCGCCGTAGGGACGGCTGCAGCACCGACAGCTCCGGCCGTGTTACCGTCGGATCTCATGTAGCCGGGGCCTGGGCGGCTTTTAAAATCAGGAGAACCGGATTCCGCCCTTGCCGTCCGATCTTCGGAGCTCCCCAGCACCCAGCCGTCAGATCTTTCCGCCCCTCTATGCGGCGGAATCCTGCTTCCGACGGCAACGCAGCTGCCGGAACCTTCTTTCCGACGTCGCCGGCGACCTGTTCATGACGGTAGAGGAATCTCTTTCTGTCACACTGAAAGGAATTTGAATTTACCTGCCTTTTTTATTGCGTTTGTGTAAGTGACCGTTGCATGACTTCTGGATGTTGCGAGGTTCGAGGGAATTCTGTCGAGCAAGTTTAGTACTCTCTGACTGATTTTTCAAAATCGTCTATAGAAAGCGAAAGTAGTCGTCTCCTTTCTTTCTCTCCGATTGCTCGCAATCTTAATGCCGTTTCTGTCGTGTAGTGACTGGGATCATGCTTCCTTCTTCCTTTTGCTTTTCCCTCCCGGCGAAACCTTGATCGAGGTGTTTCGAGCTGCATTATCTCGATAACTTTCCTTCTTTTCCTGTGGAAAGTTACGCTATCCATGAGCCCTTTTCTTTTCTTGTTCCTTAATATTTCAAAAAAGAGATTTTGCTGAACAGAGGATGGATCGCCTGATGCCGCTTTGGCCGAACAAACGTGGATTTCCTTCTGATCGTTGCTAAAGGTACCTCTATTTCCTCGTTAACGTACTTTTCGGTGTTTCTGGCCGTTGTTCGAGATGAATTTGGGCATTCGCCGTGGACATTAGGTCCTAGTGGGACAATATTCAGCAGTACTTGTAGTTAGTTGTTCTTCGAATTGCTCAGTTTCTGCATTTCGTGGAATAGTCATGATTCTTCGAATTTGCTCAGTCGCTGTGTCTCATGATCGTCGCTGAAGCGATAAAATTTGATTCCAACGCTTTATGTTGTCCACTGGAAGTTTTGAGACCTTTAGTTGATTTTCAAGTAAAAACACTGTGCTGCTTCCTAATGCTTCAGTCCATTCATTTTGTGATCGAAAGCGTGAACTTCTGATATGCACTTCACTAATTTTCCAATGAGTCGTCCTTATTTCTTTTCCTGGTCCTCATTGGAAGATGAAAAGGAAGAAAACAGTTATCCTCTCGGAGAGGAGGAGTGACCATAGACCATCGTCCATACGCATACCCGCACTTGTTCTCCTTACCTCCACATTTTGCGCGTCGTCACTGATGCCCTGACTATGGCGTAACTAATTCTGCGTGTTTCTCCCCCTCAATCTCAGGTGGGGAAGATTTTGCTCCCTGTGAGGCCTCATCGCACTTCCACGCTTTCTAGCTCGCCTTCAGTTGGTGACGGAGCGGCCGGTCTCCTCTTCGAAGGTTAGGAATGTTCTTTCTAAACCGGTTACCTTTTGCATTGATTGCTTGTTGCTGTGTGCGTTAGTTTTAACAAATGCGCCATGAATATTACTTATCCAAGAGATTAAATATTCATCCAGCAGCTCGTTACGGTCCTTGGCAACTTGATTTCATGTCATTCAGGGGGTACATGTTTGCAATATATTGGCTCAATCTCTTTTCCGTTTCAAGTGTTCATGTATCACTTTTTTGGTTTCACTCGGAAACTAATTTAAAAATTTAACTTGACGAGCCAGGTATTGAATATGGCAGTATCTCTTATGACAACGTTAAATATGATTTACGAGAACAAAACAGTTGGGAAATATGAAAAATACTTCCGGGATGATGGGCGAGCAAGAAAGCGGGGAAAATAAAAATTTTGGTTCTAGACGATCTTTTAGTTGTGCGTTTAGTTGTGCATTGCTAAGTAGTCATTCTGTTGTGTGGGTCTTGCTTTGAAGCAAGGTTCTTGTGTTCCAGTTCTTTGTTTTTGCTAATATAATTATTTGCTTATGATAAATTCTTATCAAAAAGCGTTCAAGTGATCTGCGCTTACTTAAATGAAACGAAAGCTTCCGGCTTACTGGCGAGTCTGCTGCCGCGCCCCATGGTCCGGAGTAGTCGGCCCGTGACACTTGATGAGTTGATTCGTTTCATTTATCCTTTACCGGGGGAAATTTTCATTTTCGACGTCACATTGTAGTTTGTGTAGCCGTAGTTTCTATTATATGCCTCTGTTATTTGTTTATCTGATAGGACCTTGTGTTTTACTGATGGCTGGCAAATCATTTAACTTGAGAAGATAGCATGGAAGAATGGGTTCACATGTTCTAACATTCCTCTTCTTTGACGGTTGTCGGCAAAAGTGATAGGGAACCAGTATCAAAAAATCGGAAACTGAGGCCTGTATTTAAGATTACGTCCAAACGGTAGTGCTCATAGATGAAATTTTCCTGTTCGTTTAAGTTACGTTACAGCTAAGGGACATAAAGTGGTGACACGTGCTTCAAAGCAGTCTTTCTTCAGAAACGTGTTCGCAGAAAGGTTCGCCGGCAGCTGCGGTCGATAAGATCTTTCGTTTTCTTTTTCTTTAAAAAGTAATGCAGTCGCTGCTTTTTGTTCTTTTGTTCGATTAAAGTTTCTTTGTGATGGATTCCCCTCCTGCTCCCCTTCGACTGTCTGGCACTTTTCTGTAAATCAGGCTGGTGTTTGGGTGTTTATAGTTTGTGTTTCCAATGAATGAAATTGAGTGAGTTTAGGCTTATTGTCGGTTAGGAAAAGCAATATCATGTCTCAAAACAGTAATCTTGGACCAGCAAATAAAGGAGGTTTTATGCTTTATAAAGTTAAAACGTGTAATAAACATGCGTAAGAACTACTAAGGGCTTTGTAATTTGCTATTGAGAATCAAAGAGAGGGTGGATGACAGTAGTGTTTTTATTTTAAAAGGTTATTTTACATGATATACTTGTAATCTATTTTATTACAATTTAACGTTCGTAGTCTAGACGCAGTTCTGCATAGTCACTCTACCTTCGAATTTTGGCAAGGTTAAGATAGTTGGGCAGGATTTTTTTTTTTCAATACCTTGGAAATTGTTAAATAACCTTTCTTATGCATGGTTGAAGGGCTGGACTCTGAAGACCTTGTAAAATGTTAGGTTTAACATGTTTGAATACATTCGAGCTTTCTTATCATAAAAAAAAGGTTGTCCTTGTGAGTTTTTAATCTTTGTGGACCTGTGGTGTCCATAGTTTGTTTATTACCTGAGCTGACCAGCTCAGGATCTTGCAATTTTTGCCAGTACCGAGTTTGATTCTGATCTAACTTCACGTAATGGTACAAAAGGTCTGCTTTTCCAGGATTCACAAAGATGTGCTCCCTCATGTAGGTATGTCATTCAAGAGCGGGACACTTGCGTACATTTCCCTATAAAATTTTGTCATAATCGAGTTCCGACTTCCGAGGGTTGTTGCTCAGTGCGTATTGCCTGGATACCCTCTATGTCTGCACTGCAATCATTCCTTTGCCTTTGGGATGCATTCGGAGCGGGGCGTGCTTTGTGACCTTGGGCACAGAGCACAGTGGTGTATGCTCATCGGTGACGGTAAATCATAAATGAGTTTCACAATTTGTTATTGGCTGTCATATAACTGTGGCCTTTCTCTCTTCTACTCGTGGACCAGCGTTTTGCATGTACCAAATCCCCTTGGTAACGGAGTTTTAAGGTTCTAACCGCTGGAAATCACTAGTCGCGTCCTGCATATAAACCTTTGGGTGACTACAAGAACAGTGAGTGTGGTCCTCCTCCCGTTTTGTCTAAGGACAGGTTGTTCTTGAGTTAGTGGGTCGCGTAATTGTGTGAAGGCATCTGCAAAAGGAAGTTCTCCGTTTTGTCTTTTCTATGTAGAAACTTGATGTGGATCTTAACGTTATCCTTGTTACCTGCAAAAGTAAGTAATGTTTTTTTTTTTTGGAAAATAAAACGGTCCTTTGACCCTGTTTTCTTATTTCTCTTTCTTTCGCCAGGACTGAAACTCATCCATTCTACTCGATACACTAAGAATGGCTGATGAAACAGGAGCAGTGGACGCAAAATCCACAGAACAATGGCTAGAACATGCTAAACTGTTGGTTCCTGCAGCCGTTGAGAAGGCAGGGTCTGTGAAGTGCTTTACTGGCAGGTGGAAACTAATACTTTCTAAGCTAGAGCAGGTGCCATCTTGCTTGTCTGATCTCTCCAGCCATCCTTGTTTCTCCAAGAACAGCCTCTGCAAAGAACAGCTAGTGGCAATTTCGAACACCCTCAATGAGGCCATTGAGTTGGGTGGACGGTGCTCCGAGGAAAATACCGGTGGTAAACTTCAGATGCAGAGCAATCTTGACGCTTTGTCAGCGAAGTTGGACTTGAATCTTCATGACTGTGGGGTTCTTGTTAAAACTGGCGTCCTGGGGGAGTCCACTCCATCGCCCCCTACTGCGAAACCCGGAAGCGGGGAACAACCGGTGACTGCTAAATTGAATGTCAGAGAGCTGTTAGCCCGTCTGCAGATTGGTCATATAGAAGCTAAGCATCAGGCTCTTGATAGCTTGGTGGAAATCATGAAGGAAGACGAGAAGGGCGTATTGAGCGTGATGGGGAGAAGCAATATTTCTGCTTTGATTCAGTTGCTTAGTGCAAGGTCCCCCAAAATCAAGGAGAAAGCTGCGGATGTGGTGTGCTCATTAGCCGAATCTGGTGCCTGCGAGAACCTGCTTGTCTCTGAGGGTGTTCTTCCACCTCTCATCAGATTGGTCGAATCTGGCAGTTCAATTGCGAAGGAGAAGGCCACAATTACTCTCCAAAGGTTGTCTATGGCGGTAGAAACTGCCAGATCCATTGTGGGACGTGGTGGTATTCCTCCACTTGTCGAGATGTGTCAAACAGGGGTTTCTGTTTCTCAAGCAGCAGCGACCGGTGTTCTTAAGAATCTTTCAGCAGTGCCGGAAGTTAGGCAGAGTCTTGCCGAAGCAGGGATTATCAAGGTTATGATTGATCTTCTGGATTCTGGGATTCTATTAGGCTCTAAAGAGTACGCTGCTGAGTGTTTGCAGAACATGACATGCAGCAACGAGAGTCTGAGGAGGCAAGTGGTCGCTGAAGGTGGAGTGCAGCGCCTTCTGGCCTATATCGATGGCCCTCTGCCCCAAGAGTCTGCTGTAGCGGCCGTGCGTAATTTGGTTGGATCGATGCCCTTGGACAATCTGATTGATCTCGGCCTTCTTCCTCGTTTGCTGCACGTACTAAAAGCTGGATCCTTGGGTGCTCAGGAAGCTGCAGCTTCAGCTATATGCAGGATATGCAATTCAATGGAAACGAGGAAACTGATTGGTGAGATTGGTTGCATTCCGCTGCTTGTAAAGATGCTGGAGGCTAAGACCAACAGTGCTAGAGAGGTTGCTGCTCAAGCCATTGGAAATTTGATAGCGTTTCCGCAAAACTGCAGAGACGTGAAGAAGGATGAAAAAAGTGTTCCGAGCCTTGTTCAATTACTCGAGCCGAGCATGCACAACACGGCTATGAAGTATGCCATATTTTGCCTTTCGGCTGTGTCTTCAAGCAAAAAATGCAAAAAGCTGATGATCTCTTACGGTGCCATCGGCTATCTCAAGAAGTTGTGTGAATTGGACGTTCCTGGTTCAAAGAAGCTGCTTGAGAGGCTAAAACGAGGGAAATTGCGAAGCCTGTTTAGCCGGAAGTAGGTGGTGATGATTATCCACGGGGCTTCTTGATGTGTTTTGCGCAGCTCGTTGTTTCATTTTCTCTATGAAACAAGAGGCGGTTTGTTCCATATTTTTGTAACTCCTAGATGCTAGTCAGTTCTAGTCTCACATGTAAATTAAACCTGCTCCAAGTTTCATATATCTTTCATGATCTCAATGTTTGAAACTTTGCTAATCATCAGGCCTTGCGCTCAATATTCTTATCGTTAGGTTTTGTTTATTTATGTTACTGCAGGTGTTGTGTTTTGAATGGTGCCTCTGAATTTGCCGTATGAATCATATAAGATTTTGTCTATAGGCTCCAAGCTTTCACCAAATGGGACAGGAAAAAAGGAAAACACCACCATGTGAATAAATTTTTGGACTTGGACGTCGAGAAAAGATTCTACCGCTTGTGCCTCTTGCCCCTGGTTGTTCTGCTATAATAATGGCCTGATATGGCTTCTTTGCAGCGAATGCACTGGCAATGTTGAGTCTCATGTATAACTGAATTTTCGAATCCGGAAATCACAAGAAGGAAAGAAAAACTCCCACCCCCTCTGCTCCAAATCTTTTAAACTGAACTGGGTACACTGATTGTTGCAAACTAAATGAAGAAGAATCGCAACTGATGAGATGCACAATTTTTTTTTGCTCAACTGATCCTCTTTACGCTACATCAGATTCTTTCCATAGCCAGTTGAGTTTATGCAAATTTTGTTTGAGCATCAGGCGGCTTGTTATGAACTTTAGCCGGAGATCCGGAGTTGGTAGTCTTTCGTTTCTCCTGGCTTTTGAAGGCTGTGTTGTAACCAACACCAGTGGGGAAGAAAACGTCGTCAACTGAGATCATAAATTTTCGAATCTACTGGGTAGCAGCCCAGGATTCGGCTGAATTTGGAAAACGCAGAGATCTCGGCGATGGCATCCTTCACCTTCGGATCCTCTGTGGTACCTTCAAAATCAACGTAAAAAGCATGTTGAAATTCATCGGCTGAGCCCTTATGGACGTCTAATATTCTAACCCGCTCTGCTTCAAAGTTGTTCACTTCCAATTTCGCAAGGTTGATTTTTCGTGAGGAGAACACCGAGAGCACCCGCAGCAATGGCTGCAAGCCACCTTCATGAGCAACGACCATGCTCGTCTTTAGAGTCCCTACCTTCTTGATCTTCTCTGGTTGCTTGGACAGGATCAGGAACCTTGTCACGTTCCATGATTCGTCCTGTACATCTTGTGCAAGAACTTGAAGGTGGTAAAGATCAGCAGCTCGAGGGCTGGCTATGGCAGCTGTGTCGAGCATGTGCTGTGAGAGCAGCAACTCTACAGCCCCTGCAGTATCATCGACCGCTTCCCGTGATGCAGTCAGACCAAGGCGAGCAAGGCCTTGGCCACAGTGCGCCAGTGCCAGCGGATGGCTAATTACCCTCTTCACCTCTCCCTTTCTCACACCTGGTATTGCCAGTAAGCAGTAATGGACGAACAGGTTGATCTCCTGTGTGATGTGCAGGTTCCTTTCTAGCAACAGCTCATAATTCCGGACCTTGTTTCCTTCCATGGTGCTTTCCACGGACATGACGGCGCGATCTGCTTGCCCGTTCTCGACGGCCTCAATGGCTCCAGCTATGGACCTGCATGGAACAGGAATGCAGTCCAGGCAGGAAACCATGGCCGCAGCCTCACTGTATGAGCCGGCAACACCTTGGTAAGCAATCCTAAGCCCTGCACTCTCTTGCTGATGGGCCATATCGGATTTCGATATGATTTCTTTCAGTTCTCCATGACCGAGCGAGCTGAAGTAGCCGTGCAGGCTGCTGAGCGTGCTTCTGCTTCGTGAAGCAGAAATGGAGTACCAGATCCTCTCCATAAGATTGGACGATGGTACCTGAAATCTCTCATTTTTTGGAAGTTTGCTCGACATGATAGGCATTTGGAGAGCCATGGTGAAGCTCAAAGGATCACCAGATCTGATTCTCCACCGGCTACACCTCTACGGGAACCCCCTATCAGGAATGCTATTGATCAGACATATATAACAGAAACAGGGGGAGGGCCCTCATTTATTGGGTAGAAACTTTGAACAGTTTCCTTTTAAGGCTTGTAAACTTAAAGTACTCTGGTTTAAACTGCTTGATATCAGTACTTTTCTAATGGATTTTTTGTTTCACGTATTATTATCCTATTTGTTTGATTTCTTTGAACTTTTATTTTGGGTATCGAGAACTTGATAGGCACAAAATTTCTCCCAACAGGGTACTAAAGTTCTATATTGCCTCCAAAAATTCTGACACTAAGTTCAGTGTTTGTCTGCAGCTGAAACTTTCCATTAAAATTTGAACTAGAGTTTCAGCCCTACAGTTCCTTGTATTCAAATGGGCTCATAGTAGACACGGTTAAATATGCTGCCCGGCACCGTGTAAACATGCCGTACGGGAGATGAATTCTTTTGACGTGGAAAAATCTGTGGCCTGTCGTATCTAGTTTTCCCATTTGAAACTTGGCCAATGCCCATGGCACACGCAGTTAGCCCACAATGTCTTTGAACAAATTTCCGAAGGCAACTGTCCCTCCAACTGAATTTCAGGAAGGAAAAAGGTATATGACACGGTGTGGATTCTTCTGCAATAAATTTCTGAAAGTTCTTTGGAGATTGGTAGTCGGCTCCTGTGGGTAGATGGTCTGTTGGGAGAATTGCTACTTCTTTGGCCTACGTTCTAGAGTCTTTCTCATGGGGAGGGACAGCTTTTCTTGGTTCCAAGTCAGTGTTCGAACCAACATCGAGATTTGCTTTCGGATTCTTGCTACCTTTTGTTCAATTTTGGTGGCACCGAGGCCTCAGTCTGTTTGTCGTTCTTATTTATGTACTTTCTTGGCTGTGTATCAAGACAAAGGTAAAAAAAGAAAAGACCCACAGTTGACGAGGGAGAATTTCCTCTTGTGGGCTTCCTGTTTGACAAACAGGGGAAATCTTTTACTGTCTTGGTGGCCAAGCAAGCGCGTCCAAGTCGAGAAATTTCCCGTTTGGTTCTGACGGTTAGGGAGGGGATCACGTGGTCACTTGGGGTTGCTCGCTCACGTAGCATGGACTGTTAGATGATTGTCCCTCTCTATCTGTCTGTTATATATATATATATATATATATAATGTGACATTTATGAGAATTTAGGGTATGATATATGTATATCTAACATAATGACCTTGCTTTTTTATTCGGGAAAACTTGAAAGCGTCAACAAATTAGGTGGATTGGAATTCAATAGCTTTAATAAACCCTGGTTGTGAGGCTGTAACTTATAAGAAAGGATACTTCACCAATGTAAAGTTAATGAAAGAAAATTTAACAAAAAACATTTCTGCTTGTTCCTATGTATTAAAGGTCTTGATGCTTATGCTCGTTTTAAAGGCACAATTATTTCCTTTAGAAGCAATGTTAAGAAGAAGGAATTGTGAGGAGTCCTCAGCTAAAGACCCAGAATCAAATCCCACCACCGCCAGTTTTAAGATGGAATTGTTGAGGGCGGTCAGGTGAAGGAAGGCTCTGAATCAAATCCCAGCACTAGCGCTCTCTCTGCATGAATGAGTTCATCTTTAGTGGAAACTGTGGATGTTATGATCTCTTTTGTTTATCAAATCCATGAATCTCTAGTGGGGAAACAAGGGTTTGACTTCAAATCCATAGATCAAACAAAAATGGAAATCCCTGTTGAAATCCATCAAATCTGAGATCTAAAGCCCTAAAATCACTGTATTCCTTGTCAATCAAAAGCAAAAGAAAAAAGGAGAGAGCAATGTGGTTAGTGGTATTTTCAAAGCAGACAGTCTTTATCAGCTACCAATTTCCTCCATTAGTTTTATGAGGAACTTTTCGTGGACTTGGGCCTTCCCGTGGGCAATTCTGTGGAAGATTTTAAAAGGAGAACAAAGGGGTAGAAGGGTGAGGCACGTGGGAAAGTTAGGAAAAGCCTTTGATCCGCCATTCTTGGTCGGTGCATCATGAACAGCGACGTCCCTTCCATGGCAACTTAGCTAACGGTCACATTTGGAAGGGAAGATGAGCCGCTGATCATGACCCGCTACTCCATTTTATAGAAGTTAATGCAATCCAACCCTCGGTGGATTGGTGGAAATCCGCTGTTTGGGTGTTGGAAGAGTTTTCCATGGTGGAAATGGAAAGCATGTCCCACTCTCAGCTAATCGCGAAATTATTCCTTACCAACATTAGCTCACCTGGCAAATAACTTATGAAAGTGAAAGTGAAACACGTAAAGGTTCTTCCTTTATGTATCGTTTGTTTCTTTTCTTGAGAAAATGGAAATTTTAATTCATGTTGGCGCCGACCAGGAATGACCAAAGTACAAAACAGGCATAAGATGGATACAGAAAGTACAGGACAGGCATAAGCTGGATCCAGAAATAGCAACACTTCACAGCCTTTTGAGAAGATGTTGATAGCATATCTAATGGTTGTTGGCATGCACGCAACAGAACCATTGAGGATTTGACACACTTGCAATGGCTGGTAAATCGCTGGTTGTTAGTTTAAGTGACATGCGTCTCAATTCCTTGCGCAAGCTGATGCAACCTTGAACCCTGGTGACACCCAAAAAAATTTAATCATGTATAGAAAATTGTGGGAGATCTTCAAAATATTTGTGAAATAATAAAATAATGGATGGATGCATTAGATAATACTTAACATAAGTATAAGGTAATGTTTATGAGATAACGAAAGTGATGCAAAAAATGAAAATGTTTTTCACTACTTAAAATGGTATACTGGTCATAATATTATGCATTTTACTTTTACGATTCTCCAAATCTTCTTTTTGCATTTTTTTTTTTCATCTACTCAAAAGGTTTTTTTTTTTTTTTTGTATGAAGCATGAATATTTTTTATCATTATTAAAATGGTGCAATAAATTAAATACACTTGAGTGGCGTACATAACCAGCTTGACAACCAGTGGCCCTTGAAAAACAAAATTATAATTTGACCCCTATAAAACTTTTTAAATATTATTGGTGGCCCAAAAGAAATTCTGTTCCCCTCCCCATCTTTGTCTGTTTTGTATACTTTTGAAATGTTGTTGTTGGGTAGCCTCACCTAACTCGACTACCAGATGTGTGGGACACTGGTCCATGTGAAACACTTTATACTAGACATTACATTAAATAATAACTTTAATTAAGAAAAGGTGACAAATATATAATGTATTTAACGCAGGAAATTCAAGTTGGAAACTTATTTATTTAAAGATAATGATCACAAAGGCAATATAATACCCATACTGTAAATTTATAAGCCAATCATCTGGTGTGAATTGTGCTTAACCCAGACAAATATTCCCTGTCAGCCTAATTGGGTCGAGCTTCGATGAGATCTAAAGGGATGAATTCAGATGCAGTCCTAGATCCATATTAATAGACAAAAAATTGATAAATTAAATGACCGTTTAAAACAAAAAAACTGTTTTTCTTAAGTTAAAAATGCTTTAAAAACACATTTTTTTCGTGTTTTTTCATTTTTTACGCTAGACAGGTTTTTTTTTTTCATTTTTGATTTTTTATTTGTTGCAAATCTACTTATCTTTTGATGTTTGTATTATTAGTTTCTCACTTATTTTATTTTTTCTTTATTTTTAGTTTTTTTTTTTAATTTTTAAAAAAATTATCATATTTTTCTCTCTTTTGTCAAGTTCACCGTATTATACCCGAGAAAAACCTCGCCATTTAAAACTCTGAGACATTATTTGTGACTATGGTTAGAACCTTCGATATTAGCAGAGATCAGACCCTAAGATCACATATCTAATAAACATAATCAAAGTTTTTTTTTTCCATTTTTGTGGTTCAAAGATGGAAAATGAAAGCTTTTATATATAACTGACGACCAGCCTAAGGTTGAGAAACAACTGAGTCCTTTTTGTTAGCCAGGGAGCCGAAGGGGCGTCGGTGCCTCCCCCAACCCCTCCTTTAAAAATAAAAGTGATCTTAGTGATGCCCCTGTTATTAACTATCCAAGTTGTTAGGTGCCCTTTTAATAATATTTAAGATCCATGTACTGTACGCATTTTTTTATTGCCACTAAAATTTTAGATGTTTTTTTTCAAAATTTTCCTCAAAAACTAGGCCACCTTTGTACAACTCTTTATTAGAAATAATTCATATAATATAACAAAATATAACATGGCTAACATATTTATCAGCTATTATCTTTAAAGCAAATGATAGGCTACTAAAAATCTCATACTTTTTTTTAATCCCAGGTTGATAGCCTAGGATATTAAATCTTAGGATGCATAAAAAAAAAAGGTGTGTTTTGAGAAATCTTCAAATTAAATATCTTAGTAGTAAAATTCATGCTACATGTTAAAAACTACTATATATTTAAGGTCAGATGAGGGGAGGTCTCACCTTAAATTCATGAATCTAAGATCAGGATATCAGATCAGATCTGCAGTGAAACAAACACAACCTAACCTACATAAGAACACAGATTCAATAAGAACATAGGTCTATGATCATACCAGAACGTTTTCGACATGGCTGCTCTGAATTTGGTAGAGAGGCTTTTAATACACAGTTCCATTGGATTAACGTTGGTGTCATTTCCCGTCAGTTTGCGCATTCATGTGGCATAGAAGACGATGCACATTGATAAATATCGGCTCGTATGCTCCTTTTTTTATCTTTTGAATTAAAAAATAATCTAAAACACTTCAAATTGATTGAAAAAAAAAAGAGATAAACTGATATTGGCCATGTATTGTATCGGCAAGTGCTCGATATAACACAAGAGGACTGATACAAGCTACTGATGGAATTAAAACATTGGTTTTCCTGTAGTTTCAAAAAAGGGTGGATTATGAAATGCTGAAAAATATGTTTTCACACTATTCTATGGAGAATATGATGTAGACGCAATTCCACAATCCATAATGAAGAAACCATGTCTCCTCAACAAGACTCTCATGCCATCTGGCGGGTTTGTGTTGATGGCTTCTATGCTATCTTAAGGGACTCCGTCGATGACAAGAAAGACCTTCAGGTTTGGCTGGCTAAGGGATTGTTCTTAACAAATCCCCCCCTTTATTGACAGGTCAAGCTTGTCTACAAGTTGCCTCTATAACTCCTAGTGGTAGAAAGTTGGTTGCCTTTTTGTTTACAGACTCGGAAGGACTGCATCATGATCAAGGTGTTCAATGGTGGGAGGACATCAATGACCTACCTGAAGACACCACTCTCTGGCAGCGCTTGATGGTTGGTGATTTGGACATGTTTCAGAAGATTTTGCTGATTTCTAACAACAAGCCTTGGCTTAGAAGAGTTCAAGCCACGATCGAAGGGCGTCGACCACTTCAGAGATGGCAAAGCATCTATGGCAACTTCCTCCACAAAGTGCAAATTCTGCAACAACAACCTGCTCACGATATTTTGTCTCTTGTAACCCAAGCTATGTAATTATGGTTTTGTCAACTTTTGGTTTCAACTTGGTATGTTTCCTTCCTTGGCTCGCTCTAGCTCCCAAGCCTTGGCTTAGAAGAGTTCAAGCCACGATCGAAGGGCGTCGACCACTTCAGAGATGACAAAACATCTATGGCAACTTCCTCCACAAAGTGCAAATTCTGCAACAACAACCTGCTCACAATATTTTGTCTCTTGTAACCCAAGCTATGTAATTATGGTTTTGTCAACTTTTGGTTTCAACTTGGTCTGTTTCCTTCCTTGGCTCGCTCTAGCTCCTAAGTTAGAGTGATTGTCAATTTTTGCTGTATATATTTGTTGCTTTTGGAATAAAAGGTTAGGGGGTCTTTCCCCCGTAGGGTTGTTGCGGACCGATACAAGCTACTGGAGTGTGAATGTGGACAACGGTTAGGGGCTGACCTGAGTTGGACTTGGGAAGTGTATGAATAGGTTTGTGTATAAGGTTTCTTACATATCCAACTTAGCTTTGTTGATATTTAGTATACTTTGATTGATAAAACTATGAAAAGGATTAAGTAATAACAGGTACCCATATCATTTTACATCAAAATTTAACTTTTTTCAGCTTTAAGAATTTATTTTTGTGCATATTTGTTCATTCTCACCACTTGGAAAAGAGATTCGAAGGCCCCCTCATTCTCATGCCTTGAAGTTTTGGGTTGTGTCAAGGCCTGAGTGGGCAGCTAGACCCTTCAACACAAGAGAACACCCCAACTTTTGCAGCCAAAGGAATAACATCAATAGAAATCCAAACTGAAACGTACTGTCTACACATCTCCCATCCTAACCAACTATGCCACGGCCATTGAATCATTATGTGGTTTTGTTATTTGCCCAAATTTAAGCACTTTTTGTTATGTTTCTTAAATTTTAAATTGTTGTGGGTATAGTCACCTTGGGATCTGACACTACAGTGGGGAGTGCAAATGGGTCCGATTTAGCTTTTACAAAGAAAACCGATTAGATACGGCCGAAACTGAACAATTTCCATTCGATAAACTATAAACCAAAGAGAGGTCCAAATCAGATTAATTGTTCTAATCTTGGATAAGGATCCCAATCTGATGGTTAGCGTTTAAATACTGAGGCCAGTAGGCCACTTGATGAGAGAGAGAGAGAGAGATGCAGATTCTTAGCTTTGAAGCGTGCACGGAACACGGTGGCGAGGCCCACTTTGAGATTCATAAAACAGCAAGCAAGGGCTTAGATTCGAAGAATCCATCTGCGGGTAAGACGACGACATCTTTCTTAATTGAATGAATCTCTTCTGCGGGTCCCCATCTGACGAACGACGACACCCTTCAATCATTTGCCGAAAGAACCCAAGCTCGAAAGCAATAAGAAAGAATCCTGGCAATCAAGTGTGAGCATAACAAATGGGGAGTGCGTATTTCTTCTTCTTTTCGTGTTGCTAAATCCTACCTGACATGGTTCTCGATTAATTCGTTCTCTCCACCTGGAAGTAACGATTGCAACTGATGATTCTTTATTGGGCTCTCAATAACCATGATTGATTCTGAAAAGAACTGGCTGGCGATTGTTATTGGCTTTGGGATTGCTTTGGCGTTCCTCGTGTCTGTAGGAGCTCGATTGATCTGCAGGACAATCGAGGCACGGATGGAGCAGCAGAGAAGTTTGCAACGAAGTGTGGAGTTGGTAAATCTAGTTCCTGATTCGGCTTCTTTGGTTTTGGTTTACTTCGCTTATTGCTATTTGGAGGAGGATTGTTTCCTAATCGATTTCTTTTAGCTAAGCTGAATTGTAACCTGTTTATTGCAAGAAGTTTGATTTGCCTCCTGCTTCATATTCTTCAAGGTGGCAGAAGCTTTTACAAAAAAAGAATCTTGTATAAGTTGCCCTTGGTTAGGTCCACATGTCCTCTTGAGTATTTTTACTTGTAAAAGGCTTTTCCGGTTCATATTTTGGGTCTTGGATTTCCCCTCTTATGCTGCAGACAAGTGGTAAAAGGCCAGAGAGAATCCTATGCTGTAATGAGAAATATATAGCTTTCTTCTGTAACGAGGACGCACAAGGAGAATTCTGTGCAAGTTGGTCGCTACTTGCCTATATAACATTATAACGTCTATTTCATGAAGTTGATTTTTTGACAGTTTTCCTTTGCTTTTGTGGAGAGTTTCTTTCTTTAAGACAAGTAAGATAAGTTTGTTCCTTCTTTTCTTGATCTGTTTTTCGTGCTCCTCTGCTTCTATCCAGTCTTCCGTTTCGCAGGCTTCTGATGTTGGTGGTGCCTGTGAGATTTTAGAGTATTTGGAATTTAACTCAACGTATCTTATGATGTGTTCATTATATGAGGAAAATCTCTCCAGAGTTTTTAGTTTCTTCCCGGCAACTAAGAGAGGAGCATGTATCACAATATAAATGCAGGATGCCGGCCGATTTTGTTTACCTGGTAAAATAGATTTGATGAAGACGTACACAAATAGCTAGATCCTGTTCTTCCTCCAATAATTCCTTTTTCACCTTACTATTGAGAACACTTTCCTTTATGATTCAGTCTTTCTCATTGATGTGTAGCGTGATTTTTGTGTATCATTTGGTGTTGAGAGTTGTCACTGTCTCCAAATTAACGGTAATCCAAAACCTTGTCAACAGAGGAATACTGTTCATGAAGTGGAACAAATTGTTATTGCAACTGTTCCCACAACCAAGTTCAACAGTGATGATTTCTCTTCTGAAGAAGATGCCCAGTAAGTGTTTTTTTTTTCTTTTTTGTTTACGCTAGATGCTTTCTTCAAGTTTGTTTTCTGGTCTCTTTGTCGTCTTTAAGATGAGGCATCTAGAGCCCCTCTATCTGTCAGTTCTCGAAGACAGCAAGCTTGCTCCATTGATTGTCTAATTAATTCAGTTCACTGATCAGGTTAAACTAAATGCTTTCAATCATTATCTTGTCACATGCACATGCAAGACCATAAGCATGACTCTTTCTACCCATTTTAAGAGGTTGAGTTTGCATCATTGAAGCAGTAGATTCCATGCTATACCCTCATTAATGAACACATGCGTCATTAGGATTTGGGAGTTTACACTTGCTGGTTGGCAGCATGTTACGGACTAACAGCGAAAAAGAAGAGAAAATCTACCAGCACAACCATCCGGTTTCTTTCATATGGACAGTAAGAATTAAGAAAGTGAACAATCTATGCTGCTGAAATAGTTAAGTTTCACTCATTCCGTTTGTTTTTTTGCTTGATATTCAGTAACTGATGCAGTTTTCCAAGTAAACAAAATGAATCAGTAATTAGACAACTGAAGGCTATAAAATACTTAAAGTATTCTCCGTCTTATCTGTTTCTTATATACATCTCCTGCATCAGGTGTTCCATCTGTTTAGGAGAGTACCAAGAAAGGGACATTTTGAGGTTTATGCCAAAATGTGGCCATGCATTCCACGTCATGTGCATTGACAGGTGGATGTTGAAGCAGCGAACTTGTCCCATCTGCCGTTTATCGCTGCAGGACATTTCTGATGTGCAGGATTCAACATTTCCAAGATTGGATATGGCTATCCATGCAGAAACTCCACCCACACAGCTACAATTGCAAGAAGCTTAGAGCAGGACGGATGCCAATGATTTTAAGGTTCGGAGCTAAGGGATGTAAGCAGCACCGACGAAGATGCAAATGCTTTCGTTCTGATATAACGCACGCACACTATACTCGATGTGGAGTTATTATGATGTAAGAACTGTAGATCTTACTGTACATTTACTTATTAGTGTCTCTGACCAATTGGATGTTTGGGGTGGATTCTATTTGCAGCGAAGAACAAAAGGTTTTTCACTTGCATTTGTCAAGGTGAACATGATGTGACTAGCAGATTCTGTAAATCTATGCAGTTGTTGATTTGTTATTTAAAAAAACTGAAACTTGGGATAGAAAAAGTAAGGAAATTGATAGCTACCTATTTATACTGAATTCTGTGGAAGTTACTGTCATTTCAAATTGAAGAGAGTCCAAAGTACCGCATTAGCTTACGTGCACCTCTCTTCGAACGAATAATCTGGCAGCTGCCTGCAAAACCTTCAAGAGAATTCTGGTCCTGACACTTGATGGACACCTGTGAACAAGTAATGTGAAGCTACCTTTCCTCCTTTTTTCACTTTCCCAATTAGCAAAAAAGGGAGGGTCCGGATCTGCATGGATCTATATCTGAATCTGAGCTGCATCTGCACATTTAATCGGGCGTGTTCAGGTCCGAGTCGGTATCAAATAATGACACTCTTAGTCTTCGGATTGTTGTATTTGTGAACGGTAAACTATGTGCCACATCAGTGTATTTGCATATCTAGACAAATCAAGAACTATTTGGATTCGGTTTTCCTTCTTGGATTATGTTGGACCACAAAATAAACCACAGACCGACCTGGTAAATGTAAATTAAGAGGCAACTTGGACATATAACCAAATCCGGGCAGATATGCCAGTGGAGTTATAACTCAAACCTGCTCATGAAAACTCAAATGGTATTTGGATCAAAACTTTTAAAGCCCATACCTGGGTAGTCAGGCTTCGAGGGAGTGGTTACCCAATACATACTTGAACCATTTCAGAATTCTACATCTGGCTGTCCTCAACTTTTTATTTTCTCTTCTTTGGCTTGAGAATCAAATAGTTCTGTGCTCTGTTCTGTGGAGATGAGGGTCTTGGATCTTATATTGCAAGTAAATATATATGTTAGATGTTGGTATGCGTACGGTCAGGATGGTGCAAAGAAAACTTCAATTTGCCAATTCCACATTAGATGACTACCCTCACTACTAGTAAAACCAAAGTTATCGGAAAGTGAAATAAAATATAAGAAGCCATGGCAGAGGTTGAAATTTATTGCAGATTTGGAAGAACAGGATATAGACTAAATTGGATAAGCAGTAATCATAATCTGTTTTTCACTGACAAAGGAAGGCTCGGACTTCAACTATTGAAGAGCAGCAACAAGACATCTTAGGTGGAGCTAAACTTACCATGTGATTTCTCCAAGATTCACATCAGAATGATTTGATTCCATTCGAATTTGCTTTATCAATTTCATTTAAAAAGCATTTTTATATTGGTGACGGATTTTAGCCGCGTTATGGGGTCGTTCTGGCTCGCGGTTCCGGTTACATGGGAGCCGACATTTGCAAATGGCCGTACTCAATCAAGGGGATATCAAACGGTAAAGCCGAGGCCGCGAGAGGTGGTGCGGGGCTGTCGAAAGGATGATGGGATACGCGGAGCTGCTGCCTTCTCTCTCATCGTGCTTTCCTTTTACTCGGCTCCCCCTTCGGTCGAGACCGACCACCATTCTCTTCAAACCAGTAGCAAGTAAGCTTCCTCGTTCATCATCTTTCCTCAGGTTGAAGCTAGGACGCGCATGACGGATTTGAGATGGCAGCGGCGGATTTCAGCAATGACCCAGTTCGGGAGTGGATACTTACCGAAGGGAAAGCAACGAAGATCACGAGGATCAGTTCTGTTGGTGGTGGGTGCATCAATCTTGCTAATCGATACGATACCGATGTCGGGTCATTCTTTGTCAAGACCAACAGGTGAGCTTTCATGCTTCTTTGGATGATTTGTTGCAGATGGCTTTTGGGGTTTGATTTTCTGGTTCTTGAGGAGTTGGTTTTCAGTTTGGAAGTAGACAAAATCATTCAAGTGAACGCCTATCTCGGTTCCCTTTCCAAAATACGCAAGCAAGAGAAGATGGGGCGACCAATTTCATGTTAGAAATGTAATTGTTTCCCAATGTTTGTGCATCGTCCCTTTGCATGGCGCTTTTGAGGTTATCTTGGTGGAGGTGGCATTCTAGTTACTTCAATTATCCAACATCGTATCTGCGTTTGTTTATGCACTCTCTTTTGCAATTATTTGTGAAGCGTATCCTCTAATGGACGTCCGTAGGTTGGGGATCCTAGGGCCAGTAGCCTGTTTAGTCCACTTATCTGGCTTTCCTGATACCCTGATGACTGATTTTAGATTCCCTGTGGACTATTGTAGTTAGTGCTTGTTATTAATAAAAGTTTGTCGGCTCCTCTAAGGAACATAATGCACCTGTCTGAAACTGCTCATGGTTAATCATCATGAATTGTCGACCAGACATCTTTTTCTATTTGATTGATTCTCTGCCTTCTTCTTTCTATGCTCCACTCTTCAGTATGGTGTTCCTAAGGTGCTGTTGTTGTTAGCGATGCAGAATAGAGCATTAAATTCACGCCGGCGGAGATTTATCATGAATTCTATTGGTTTCAAATTGTTGTAAGCTGCAAACAGAAATTTCTATTGCTATGTATGTGTACCAGGAGCATTGGGCCCGAGATGTTTGAAGGGGAAGCTTTAGGACTTAGTTTGATGTACGAGACAAAGTCTATTCGCGTGCCTCGTCCTTTCAAGGTGGAAGATTCTACAATCAAATTATGACATGTATTCTATTGTAGAATTCTGTTGGGTGGATAGCGTGCTGTATATTCATTAATAACTGTTGTTTTTAATTTTATGGAGGTTGGTTCACTACCACGAGGAGGGTCGTTCATCATTATGGAATTTATAGAATTCGGGCCGTCTAGAGGAGACCAGGTGACATTCATCTTTGATCCTTGGCGTAGTCATGCGTATCTCAGTTTTAACCTGTTCTAGCGTGCAGGCGATGCTGGGTAGGAAGCTTGCTGAAATGCATAAAGCTAGCAAATCTGATAAAGGATTTGGTTTTCCTGTTAACAATACAATTGGCAGGTGCAATTGAGTTATCTGCTACCGCACCAGTTCTGATATTAGTTTTTGATTCACATGTTGATATTCCTATGTATTTATGGAGTCTGCAGAAGTTAAATCATGTTAGAAGTCTTTAGTTTTTCCGTTGGCTCAGATGGAAATTCTTGTTTGTCTAGATGTAAACTGTACAGGCATACTTTGATTCACCTCTCTGGACTTTGTCCTCTGATGGTTTCTTTGGTTTAACTAATTTAACTATGTTCATGTATACTTTCTGCAGTACACCTCAAATGAACACTTGGTCCACAGATTGGGTCCAATTTTATGCTGAGCATAGATTGGGCTACCAATTAAACTTGGCTGTACAACAATACGGGGATTCTGCGATCCATGAAAAAGGTGCATCATCCTTAAGGATAGTTGAAAGCTAAGTAGCATCGATATTTTTTGTTAATGCATGCGTTTTACTCAATTGTGGAAAAAAGTGATTTGGGTTAGTACTGTTCATCTTTGAAGTTGGTGCATTATGTTATGGAACTCGTTGAGCTTATTTTTCTCTGCGGTGCAAGTGGAAATATCTAATGTGCATACGTTCTGAAACTTGTATATGCGTTCTGTATTTGGGGAATTTGATTCTGAGTAATCTACTTTTTCAATTGTTCAACCACTTTATTTATTTTATTCTACAAAAGCGAATATATGAAACGAGTAAACTGAGTCAACTGACTCTTTTAATATGGCAGGACAAAGGCTAATTAGTAATATGCACAAACTGTTTGAAGATGTTGTGATTGAACCATGTTTGCTTCACGGAGACCTGTGGAGCGGGAATATTAGCTCTGACAAGAATGGTGAACCTGTTATACTGGATCCAGCTTGCTACTGTAAGTTATGATCCCCCTTTCTTTTTTTTTCCCTTCGCAAGTTTCTTGTTCTGGTTTTCTCAATCACAACACTTCAGAAAATATTCTGCAATTGCTTTTCCCATCCTACTGCACCAGCTCATTGCCAGCAAGAAAAAGCATCTTGATTATGTTGTTTATTATCTTTGGGCTCCTTGTTTTAAATTGTCCTGTTTTTCAGCAAATCCCAACTAAAGTTTCCTATGCTTGGCATGAATTATCTAAAAGGCAGGAAACCCATTAATTACCTATCTTTCATCTTCAAGGATAAGCTTGTATTATCAGGCAACTCGAAAGCATATGCCATATAATCCGTTGGAGTAATTTCTGGTGGATAAGACTATGCTAAGATCGTACTGAAGAATATCATTCTTAAGGATGTCTTTCATGATTTCTTAAGAGTTTTTCCTTAATCTTGAAAGTCTTAAAAAAATTTAAGTATAGAATGCACTAGAAAATATTAGAGTTTTCTACTCCTTTGCTTCCAAAAAACAATGCCAACATTCATGTTTTTTAAATTATAAAAAATAAAAAATAAATGTAAGGCAAAATATATATATATTTGGAAAAAAGACGCTAATTTTGTGTGGTATGGCGATATTTTGAAAATTATTACAATATTCTGTCTAGCTTCAAAATGTTTAAAATTCCGTGATATTTTTAAAGTATGTCGTGTTTGTGGCTCTAGTAAATATCATCTGTCAGTTGTCCCAAATTCACAGCCAAAAAACTGTGGATTCTGTGCATTTTGTTCTTGCGCTGAAACTTTTATTTGCCATCAAAACTGGGGCTCATCCAAGAGCATATAATTACCGTAGTGACGACCTTCTCTATTCTTATAGATTAACATTTTCCCATCCGGTCTTGCATTAATGTTAAAAATCAAAATCCGTACTGACATAATCGCTTTCCTGTGTAGATGGCCATAATGAGGCTGAATTTGGGATGTCATGGTGTGCAGGATTTACTAGTTCCTTCTACAATGCGTATTTCGAGGTATTAGTAGTTTCTCTTGTCAGTTAGCCTGTGGCAACGACACGCAGAAAGTTTATGCAAGTTTATTTTCAACCTACAGATTGAATGATTATTCAAGGCTACTGATGAAAAAATTCAAATTTTGGCTTGACACTTCCACTGAACTTTCTCTCTTCATTTTTTTGTTGGTGGGTGATGGTATCCATTTCTGGTTGTAATTGTTTCTGTGCAGGTAATGCCAAAGCATCCGAGCCATGAGCAGAGAAGGGATCTGTATTTGTTGTATCATTACTTGAACCACTACAATCTGTTTGGTTCTGGTTATCGTTCCTCCTGCATGTCTATAATCGACAACTACCTACGTGCTCTGAAAGCATGAGTGTTGTCTTCTTATCCTTGTGATTACATTTTATGGTCCTGTCTGGTACACTAGAGCCAAACCACCAGCTCGGTTTGATTTGTCTCATGAAAGGAGAGAGGGAGGAAGAGAAGGAAATGAAGGCGGTCACCAATTCAGTCCGATTTGCTTATAGGCATCCAAATCAATTACAATATGCTTACAGGTAGCAAACTTCTACGCATTCCCGTGGAATTTCTGAATTTGTGAATCTTTTTTCTAGATATAGCTGACAAAGTTGGTGATCTCTTGGGAAAGAGAGGGCTGACAAGTGACAAGGTATTGTTGGAAGCTCCTTAAAAGGTACCTCTAATTATTAGACTATAGAATGGTGGTGGACTTGTAAGAGAAGACATAAAGCAAACAAGGTCTTGTTTAGCCTATCGGAAGAAGTCAAAGCTTCCCTCTCTTTAAGATTCGAGACTTAAGTGGGGAGTCGGTTCGAGACTTGAGGAGCTTGACACTCATCTATTAGACTTTTAAGCATCGATTATTTGCCGTCTTAACAAGTAGTGTCTACAAGAATTGGAATTGAACCTACAACCAGTCTTTCATCGGCCTGCTAGTCTAGGAAACCAAGTCCATGCATTTAACGACCTTACTCGGACAGGATAAGTCCACGGATTTACCCTCCAGAGAAGAATGCAATCACATAGATTGTCATTCATACAAAAACCTTTGTGTCAAATTACGAACATGAAAGAGAGCATGCACTGAAAGCAGATGGATCCAAGTGAAGACAACTTTCTCTTAGCAACATTTCCTCGCATTTTTGCTGACAGACTGAAAGGTGAGATGCCACACACTAAACTGGTGGGCAGGCACGCTAAAGGGGATGTTCTACTTCGGACTTTCCATCCAACAACAAAGGAAGCATCATCTAAATTAGCTTTCCTGCGTTCATAAACGTGGACATACAAAGGACTGCAGAAAATGATTTTCAGATAGAAGATGAGATTGCTTATAATGTGATACGTTGCCTACTCCTCGCAAACTATAATACAAATACTTGAAACTGTAGCCATGCATGTGGCTGGTCCAATGTGCAATCCAACCTCAGCAGCGTCTACCAATGAGCCATCAAGTAGGTCAGCTGAGTTCTGCGTCACGAATAGATTCCAGAATGCGTCGAGCCTTCAACATGGTCATCCCAATTCTTCAGCATTCCAAGCTGAAGATGTGTTTCACTCTCTAGCAGAAGCAGGATACCAGCTTACAATAAAGAGAGCATGTTTCATCTTTGGCCACTTCGTAGTTTATCTGGTCATGACTTGCAGTGTAATATCCGTTGGTTCAAGAAGTACAACCTTGCTGAATAACCGTCAGAGCTTTCATGAATAATTTGCAAACTCAGTTCTTCCTTTAAATAGGAAATTGTGTAACCCAACAAAATCATCCAATGTGAGCTCCTCGGGACGTGACTGCATTGTTCACATCATCACAAAGTGCAAAAAAAAAAATGCCACATCGATGCGTAAAGTAGGTACGAGATGGAAGGACAAGACATGAACCAGACTTACCGTTACAAGGAGGCCAAGATTTTCAAGTGCATTTTCAATCTCAGCAGACGTGGACAAATGCTGAAGTGATCTTCTTAGCATCTTCCGCTTCCCATTAAATGCAGCATTCACCTGAAAATGGCAATGATAATTATTAAAGCAAACAATAGACGGTTGCAATAGAAGGCTGTCTAAAATGGTTTCCACTCATGGATACAGCCTTGTCGATGTGGTCATCTCATGTAATTACTGAGAGGATCATCACCCTTGAAAAACTTGTACGATCCAGACCTCTCTACATGCGTTTGCATTTCGCATAAGGAATCGAGCAGTTCCATGCACACGTTTCTACATATTATCATCAGTAAACTCAACAAAGTATTGAGATATAATATCTGAAACTGTCATTCACAATATCACAATAGATACCATTGTGATCATTCAAAATTTTAACAGCACTTTTCTTTACTGTTAACAAGAACTAAGTCTTTCACATTTTTGCTTAGTTAAAAAGAAGCTGAGAACACACTGGCAATAACCATAGTATCATCCTATTTGAATTTGTGGCAAGAGTTCTAGCACATGCATGAGAAGTCAGTCACCCCATGGTTTGTCCAAATAACTAAATGAAGAAAATGCAATGAAGCTGAATTTGCTAATCCTTTTCCTTGTGACTGTGTGCACAAACATTTCCTTAATCTTTAGCGTTGATGCTCCCATCATCATTTCAACTCTGGCTGTAGACGATATTGACTATTCAATTTCTAAGTTCTATGCTAGCAACATGGTAAACAGGTAGTTGATGCTCCCATCATCATTTCAACTCTGACTGTAGACGATGTTGACTATTCAATTTCTAAGTTTTATCCTAGCAACATGGTAAACAGGTAGACTGAATAATGGGTAAGATCCATTTCTGTTATTGAAAAAGGGACACTTAATCTGACAGCATACGTAATCTTGTTTTTTATTGCAATCCTACTAGCCAGTCAGAGCCATCTAAAAAGACAAAAATATAGCAAAACTATAACCAGTAACTACCATAGAGAAGAAAGTTTTTGTTGACGTGACTTGTGGATAATCTGATGGCTGCTTGAGTTTAAATTTAGCAACAGCTCCATCAACCTGCATATCACAGAAAAAAAAGTCGCCATATGCATGTGACTGGTCAGTCAGTTATTATACGCTCGATAGTTGGTACATCTATTCAAAAGGAACATAAATTAATTTTCTATCTAAAGAGCAGCATAGTAACAAGTACTGGGAAGTTTTTCTTTTCCCTGAAAATCTCCCATTTTCACTGCATGAGATTCTCAATAGCTGATACTGTGATACAGTACCGAGAAAACATGAGAATGGAAAAAATAAGGATTTTGTATATTTTTATATATGAAATATATGCCTGCATTTTTTCCATTTTCACAAGGATTTTTTTTATCAAAAAAATTCCAGTTACGTTTTCCCTAAAAAATGAGATTACAAACATGAATTGGCAGCATATCCTTAAGCAATTACTAAAAGATGTGTACAGAATGCAATATCGAAGAAACATTAGTGAGAAGTGTCACTACATCATCATTAGGAAAAAAATTGGTGCAACTACAGTGGCTTCTTATCTTGTCAAATAAATAGAAATACAACTATGAGAAACAGAACACATAAGAGATGGTAAATTTTTTTAATTATCGTGTAAACGTGCTGCTTTTTTCAGACATGCACAAGCAAGTTTCTTTAAAATTGGAAAAATGACGGTGCATTCGGCAAAAAACAAAGAAAACAAAAAAAAACAAAAAAAAATCGGTCTCCTTTTCATTTTTTCTTTTATTCAAACTCTAAAATGAGTTTCACAATCTACATTTTGCAGCCTTCACATACAACTGGCTCTCATAAGAGGTGCAAACATAAAAATAAAATACGCAACAATAAACTCACATTTGGTTGGGGGAAAAAATTGGTCCTCGAGACTTTAAACTTGTATTCGGGTTCTGAAGCAATTGTAAAAACATGCATCCAATTAGAAAAGGAGCAGATTGTGAGGATATTCTTTGATTGCTGTACAATTTATGGAGATCCTTAGGAGGCTCATCAATTGTTTCAAGTACAATACCTGAATAAAAGTTCACAAAAATATTGACTGGACGGTACTCAGATGTTCGCAAAGAAGCATCAACCAAGCGCAAGGCAGTTTCATCCTGAAGACACATAACCCACATTCCTGCCTGTCTTAGTCTATTTCAATTAATCTGCTTTAAAGAATATCATAATATGTAGAATCTAGAAATAATTTGCGACATAGAATTCAATTTAGTACACCAACTCTGCCTATTTCACGGTACAAGTTTCTCTGTGTTGGGTAAAAGCACTCACATAATTCAGATTTTTAATGAATATGGTGTGAAAACCCTTTACAAGTTCCCAACCTATTGGACCTACAGATAAACAAGTGCACAAACAATTGCCTGGATTTCCTGACTCATCAAACCGACGGCCTCAGGAAATCACAAATTTCTCTGGGAGTCTGGAGGCTAGTCTGCATTTTATGTATCAGATGATCATCCCCTCCAATGGTCAATCAAGTGTTTGGCATAGCATAAGAGCAGGTTCTGAGAAGCACAGATGATTATACTTAACCATCACGATAGCACTCAGTTTCTCTATAGTTCAATTCAAATTTGAGAAACTGGATGATTACGAAACTTGGGCCAGCCCCAGAATGGGTTTAGAGTCTGGACTAGAGTTAAAAAATTTAGGCCAGTTCAAGCTTGATGCTCATCAATCCATCTTGAGCAAGGATGAGCAAGTTGGTGTTCATTAATTACTATCTGATTTCTCTTCTTGTTTTAATATCCTTCAAGGCTTCAACTATAAAAATGAAACATATACAATTTAATGATGCACCCTGCGTCATTTAATCACACTTAACATGCTCAAGCTCAAACAACAAAGCATAGGACAATGCTCTATGAGCTTAGGTCAAGCTGCAAACTCTAATTGAAGCTTTGAAGCACAGCCCAAGCAACAGGATGTTTAAAACTTCCTATGCAATGAAACATAGTTTATAAGAAATCTAACCTGGAGTAAAAGAACTACTTCTGAAAATATATCACCCATGGGAAGAAGTTGTTTGATCACCTCGGTGCTTATATTAAAAGGGATATTGGAGACAACCTACAAAAAACATTTGCATAATCATCAAAGAGTTAGCAAGAAAAGTGTTTTAGCCAAAGGTGATGCAGGACAACTTGAGGAAGCTTGTCAACCAAGCCAGATATGTGATCATGGGAAGCTAATAACCGGTATCTTGAAATGTTAGAATTGTTTATATTAGAGAATAAAATAGGCAAGTAAAAGAGTACTTATACCATTTTTCACTTCTAGCAGCAAGCCTACAAAACAGAATTAGTACCCAGAAAAGAACAGTGAAAACAGTGAGCAAATATGGTGGAACATGCAAATCCTTGAAATGGATATCAAAAAGAAGGAACCTCCAATATTCAATGTTCAACCACTAAACTCCAGCAATATAATTCACATATATAATGCTAGTTCATTCACCTGTATCCATGACTCAATTTAAAGATGGAGTTTCTGAATAGTTTTGTTGTGGAATATTTTTCCAAAGCAAAATACATCAGACTATAGACATATGTCACATGGACACTAATGAAAGGGCAGCATACTGGTGTCAACATGGCTGAACACAAGTCAGGGTATGAGACACGGCCTGGACATGACAGACACATTTTCTTTTTGTATATTCTGTAGTTTTTTTATAGGTAATCTACATTTTATAAATATAAACAATGAGTATATGTATTTACTCAAAATCTTATGGTACCTGTGCCCAAGTTTTTGTGAAAATGCTTCACACTGGTGTCCACATCTGCACCTGTGTCCACACCTATACCCACACCCATGTCGCATAGCTGCAGATGCTCTATGGCCCAAACTGACAGATGAAGGCTACAAGCCTACAACCAACTGTGAGATAACAAATAAGTGATTATTATACATGACTTTAGCTGCTGCATTTGCTAATGTTGTAAAAGTTTGGTGAGACTGTGGACCAATCGATGAGGTTTTCCAAGAAAATAATATATTATCTGGAATCTCTCAGTATGATTCTTAAAAATATATTTAGCTACAAGATTTTATAGTTTCACTTTCACCATATGACTTAAATGTTGCACAATGTATAATCTTGGTCATCAGACCCAATTTCTATTCAGGATGAGGAAAGGTGCAAATACCAGCTACTTTCGGCACAAAAGTTCGAATGAATTGTATGTTTTCTACGAAGTAGTGAACTGATAGGCAATAAAGACCTGTTATTTACCACAACAAGGATTTTTCTTTCATCTGGTTATAATCACATGCTTCTCTTCCATAAACTTCCTTTTTTATTTTTTGCTGCCAGTTAGTTAAAAAAGAGCATGCTTTCTCATTGTAAAAGGATAGCCTTCTCTTATGGTTGATTTTCTATCATGGAAAAGCAATGTTTCTTCCTGAAAGACAGTCATTTGGGCTTGGATCATTAGCTTTAAAATGCAGATTTTTTTTAATAATTTTACACCTAATTTCTAATAAAAAAGGTGTTTTAGTCCAGATAACAACAGCTAATTTCCTTCAATCCACTTAACCACAAAAGGGTGTGGATTTATGGACACGGACTTACAGCCATCTCAGCTCTAACATTGTATGACTTAAATATGGGTTATTTGTCTTTCACCTTGTTGCTGTTGGTCACTGTTCTTTTCAGTTCTCTTATACAAAAGATGACAGCACTGATGGTCCGCTACTCTTCGTCCGTAGCAGGAATAGACATTATGAAATAATGATTATAAATAAAGGATGCATCTGCAAGTTGGAGGAACAAAAGAAGAAAAAGCTACTCAGAAACGGACTCATGGAAGTCTCACTTTTGCATATCCTGAACCTTCTTTTGATGTTTTCTCCAGTAAAGATTCTATGTGAGAACGAATATGACACCTGGTGAAGTCCTCTTGCAAAACCTACAAGGAGTACATGGACAACTTACTCAGAAGGAGAAATGCATCATCCTTTCACTTCTATAGTGGCAAAACAACAATCCATGAACAAAGAAATAGCAAGACAAAGCCAAGGAAAGATATTCCCATTCAATAGTAAAAAGATATTCCCAGTCTACTGTGTTAAACTCAGGGAATAGATGTGCCAAACTGAACAGGTTCAACAGGCAACCTGTGAGTTGAGTCGTGTGTCTTGAAAAAAGGAACTAAATGTCCATCTAAATTACTTTCGAAATTTGGGAGATCAGTAACCTTACTACAATAAAGCACTGCAAAAAAGAAGCAATTTTGGAAGTTTCATGTAGCGCTCAGCAAGGCAATTGAGTTTGATGGAAATGTTCAAGACCTGAATACTACAAGTTTAAAGTTTAAACAATAACCTCCCGTAATACTTTCTCATATTCTTAGTACTTCAAACAGAATCACATACTTGCAATTTAAATTTCAAGGCAGAACCCCATATTCCCAAATATATGTTCATATTTTCTTCCAAGTATTATAAATTAATTTTCTATCTAAACTTTTGCTTTAATTCTTCCAGAGCTTCCTGATCTGTCTTAACTCTCAACTGTTGGCCTTAAAAGACTAAATCCACATGGCCCCTCTAATATAGGAGACTTTATGACCCAGAAACATGTTTTCCTGAAGACTTTAAATAAAAATAAAATTAAATACAAAAAGGGGGAACTGAAACAAAATTTATCTGGAATTAAAAATAGACTTTGATTAAGACTTCATAAAAAGTTAGAAATAAGCCACTAAATATTAAAACATATGAAAACAAAAAATACGTAGATAAACTTTTACCATAACATGGCCCACATCTCCAAATCTTTCTCTAACATGCATGGCCATATGAGGATCCTGCATACCACAAAAAGAAGCGAATGTCAAATGTTGTACAATAAAGTAATAACAAAAAAAAATAATGGCAATTATAAGTACAAGATGAAATAGTTTCAAGTTAAGGTAACTAGAAAAAAAATTCTGAACTGACTTACGATTGCAAAATAAAATAAAACTCTTGTGATCCAAATTACATAATCTGATGAAACAAAGCAACACATAGCCTTGGAAAATCATGGACAAAAGGAAGGAATATGCCTCTAAAATGTTCAAATTTGCCAGTCTTGGGACTCCAAAGTCCAAAGCAACCAAGATTATGTCTATTTTTCACTTATCCTAGGAAGACTTTTGACACCAGATGCATCTTCCGAGGAGCATCAACCAAACAAGTTGATGAAATTAAACATCGAAACTCAAGGAAAAAACTCATAAACATGGTGCTGTTAGACACAGACTCCTTAAAAACTCATAAACATGGTGCTGTTAGACACAGACTCCTTAAAATGTATTATCATTTCAAAAGCACTAGGATAGAGGCCAAGCACATACATGCTGAGTCTAAGATCTATTGCTTCCTGTATATGTGTACCACTTATAATCTGGCTCTTACTAGAGCCATAGTAGACTCAAATAAAAATCAGAAAGCATGAATTCATGCTCTTATGTGATAGAAAAGAAAGGTTCCATGTTTAAAGCAATACCTTTTCTATTGCAATAACTTTTGCACCTGCATTTACAAGAATATTTGTTAAAGAACCTGTTCCAGGTCCTATCTCTAGTACCACATCCCCAACCTTTACTTCAGCCAGATTTACAAGTTGTTCATTGATGGTGGAATTCAACATGTAATGCTGCATTAACAAAATTTCAGTATCAGACCATACTGATGAAAATGAAACAGGTTCCCATGTCATGTATAAGTATAGATGTTAATTCAGAAGCAGAACCACTCAAAAAAAGGGTATGTTCAGCTTCATCAAGTAGAAGGAGAGCAAGGCATCAGTATCGACAGCATCAAGTTTCTCGACCCATTTGTTGGTGTTACTATAGACTTGGGAAAAAAGTAGCTCTATGCACTCTGGTACATGAAAAGCTGATACCTGATTGTATAGCCTATAATGCGTATACCAGGAATATCATAATATATTGCAAATGACGCAAGCTAAACGTTGCCTCCGTTAACCACGGGATGATCTCTATCACCAGCCAAGGTTAAGGCGCAATAAAGGGATAATGAAAGCTTTTATGTTTAAATACTGAATAATATTGATATGAAGATTGAGTTAGGAACATCACTAAGTAGACGGATAGAAAAAAGGGCGCATCTTTCTTCCTTGAAAACAATGAAAGTGCCCAAATTATTTATGCAAGACATTATAAAGCATTTGGGGCTTGTGATGCCACCCGCGGGGACGTGAAAACAAGTTCAAAGCCCTCTAACCAGAATTAACACACCAGAGGAAACCATACAGGCCTTGCCAAAGCTACTAAACTAATGTGTATAAACATTATGTTCTAAAAACATCTGCATGCTCGGTAGGCTAATATTTCATTACATACTCTGTAATTTCACATGCCACGAGTTAGTAAACATTACACGGCGCGTTTAAGCACTGTAAAAGTCTTAATAAAAAAAATATGCGCCCATTATTTCATAGGAAAGACAGAGAACAAGAGGTTCACACTGGGATTCGACCTTTACTGTGCCGACATAAACACATGATAAACGCTCAATATGGGGGAAAAGAAAAAAAGAAAGGTGGATTTCAACAAGAGCTGTTGTAGCTCCTAGAAGTGATATGGCACCGCTTGGTTCCCTTTATCCTCCCAAAGCTTATACAACTAAGGACCTACCTTGCAAACAGTTCCACTATTGTCAGAAAAACCGCAGCACAGGGAAGATGTATAACACATGGAAACACGCCAATGAGCAGAACCCAATTCCTTAAGGAAAGAGAAACGTGCTAACACCTCAAAAGTAGTTACAGAAAGATCAAACCATACCTGGCCAAGGGACCTTCTGGGGGTACGGCCTCTGGACTTAAGAGCTCTGAGAGTAGTGTGATAGTCGTCGTCTCTGTTGCTTCCAACCACGTAAAATCTTGTCCTACTTGCCTTATAAGGAAGACCACAAGAACCGCATTTGTGGAGTGGCCATTGTACTGTGTGAGCGAGAGAAACCATCTTCGTTTAGCAAACCCCCAACAACGAAATTGAGTTATTCTGCATGTGTAGGAGGCCGGGATGGAAGAATTCAGAGTTAAATAGAGACTTGCGAGTTCGGAGGCAACTGGCAAGGCCGAAGAGCGGGTAGGATATCGATGAAGGGGTGATCTGGTAACCACGAATGACCGAAATATCCCTGTGAAATCAGAAACGGCAAGAAAATAATGCGGCATATTAATTATCGCGCACTGCCAGTCGCGTTTTGAAATTTTATAGTTAAGCACGGCGAATATGAGTAATTCAGTATCAGCTTTCATCTCAAACCTGTCCACAGGCCGGTCGATACGCATTTGATGTATCGAGCCACATAGGCCCGATAAATTTATCGGCCGACTCGCCTTCCTTATCATTTTGGTCTTCTTCCATAGTTTAGTTAGTCAGTCAGGGGTCAGTGAATGTTCAAACATCAATTCTATTATGGGCAACACTCCTTTATATTCCTTAAGACAATACAACTTATAGATAAACAACACTCTAATTGATTAGTTCTCCTCTCCCTACCCAAGTCTTCACACAGTCCTGTATCCCAAGAACAGGAAAAAAGTAAAGAGTTGCTTCAATTTGTTTTTCCGAAGGATGTATTTGGTACTTGTGAAGGTGGTCAACGTACAGATTGAAATAGATTGCTTATTCGATTGGCCAGTTCAGTTGATATGATTTTGTCGAGGGACCGGACTGAACTTTGATGATAAGGCGCTGGACACCGTTCCCATTTAAATGATAAGAGAAATCAAAAAGCACCAGCAACTACGGGCTGCTCAGGATAAAAACAAGAGAAAAAAGATGTATTCAGCGAAGAATTGGATGCCACCACCACCGGAAGATACCTGCAACAATGAGCAAATGTGCCGCCACACGATTTGCTCAATCGGTAAGCAGCAACCAGCACCCTAGTCACGCACAGTGCAGCCCGAATTAAGCTCACCTGACTCAAAGCTGGACTGCTCCCTTTATGCTTCAAGAACAGCACGAGCCCGCAGGGAACCCTCGCCCAGCAACCCATAGTTGGGTAACGCTGTTGTCCTGTCCTGAAACTCATCTATTAATAGACTGCACCCAGTTGAGCTCAGTCCATGTATAATAAATGGAGCAACATTGTATCTGTGCAGGCAGACGTTAGCAGAATCCTGCCGTTGTCCTTAAAGTGCAACCCATTTAGAGTCCAAGGACGTTCTATCTATCCATATATCTTTTAACCTAACGTGCTCGGGTAGATAATGAGGGTGGTATTTGTCCTTTTGGACATCAGCAAAATGTAGAATTTAGTGTACCATTTTGATTATCAAATTAATCGACGGGAAACGGCAAAGCAGGTTGCAGTAAGCAAATGGTAAACGCATGGAGACTCTGAGCACGGAGCAGGTTCAGGATCTATCAATATTCTGACGTGAATGTGCACACATTACAATGTTTGGGAATAAATTTTGTTGCTGGTTCATTCCCTGAACCTTAGCTAAACATTCAAATTTTTATCTCTCATTGGACATTTTGCTTGATCTTCCTGTAAGGCCAATGTCATCTCAGTGCAGAGTCCACCAATCCTCCAGCTTTTAATTGTTCAAAAAGAACCCATATCACTATGCCAATGACTGTATCTCGAACTAAACCTTTCAGAAATGTGTCGAGCCAACCTTTCGCACTTGAGGCAGGCCATTTTTCACCAACAAGATCACGGAATCGCAACTGCCCCTGATCACTTGCTAATGCATGGATGACTCCATTCATATGGCCCTCTCCAATGACCCCAACTACTTGTTTACAGTTATTAACAGCTTTGCTCCGCTTCAGTGACCAGGCAAGATACTGAAAAGGACAATGATCATGTACAAATTTCAAGAATAAAGATTCAGAATCAATGACAATCATGCCTATTCATGGAACAGTCTGGGTTCAATCAACTTGATTCAATCTAGAGTAGATTGTTACCTTCCCAGTAAGTAATATTCCTCAGGTTTTCTAGCAACACTAAAAATTGGTTTTGCAGATATAATAAAATTTAAGCATATTCAGACTAAAATGTAAAATAGATTATGTGAAAGAAAAACATTTCAAGAAGGCTTTGAGCTTACAACATCACGCTCGTACATGAGAGGTTGCAGAAGTGAAGGGAAACACAAGCTCAATTTTTTGTAAAGTTGAGATGGGCTATCAGGTGCTTGAAGATCCTGCATCAATTTCAAGATCTAAAGAAAATCAGGTAAAATGCAAGAATATTGAGTCATCCAACCATAATTAAACTTTTACAGAGCTATTTAAAACATGATCGTATCGCCAGAGTATTATTATAAACTTCCAAACAAACTCAAACCCTCAACCCCTTTCCGTAAATTGGCAATAACTTGGCTCAATAGAATTGTCCAACCTGGTCTAGCATATCCTCACTAGGGGCCTTGCGTTTGTGCCATTAATGTCATATTTGATGAGTCGATATGAAAAAATATATGGGCATTTGCATTGTAATTTCTCCAAACTGCTCATATCTGTTTTTCATCCTTTAATATATATATATATATATATATATATATATATATATATATATATATATATATATATATATATATATATATTGTATGGTCGGACCATATAAAAAAGATGGGTTTGGAAGGTATATACCGCAGGGCCCAAACCTAAAGCTGACTCTGTCTTTCTTTCTAAGGCGGGAGGCTGATTCAAATATAATATCAAAGATGAATACGTCGCTGAGATGAGGTGGCAAGCCAGCGAAGATCAGATACATACACACAAAACATGCACACAGAGACAAGGCAATTTTCATGCCGCGCAGCCAAAGCAAGCTGGTCTTCCGAAAATTTCACTTCACTAATAAACTCTGAAAACTCAAATTTACAACGTTGCAGAAAATCAGGTAAAATGCAAGAATATTGAGTCATCCAACTATAATTAAACTTTTACAGAGCTATTTAAAACATGAGATGCATAATGGCCAGAAAAAATCTTTTTTCTGTGACTTCATCCCTCATACAAAATGTTAGATATACGCATCAAGGTCTTCATTCTATTCAAGAAGCAGAACCAGCACATTGTAGACAATCAATGAGCCAAGCTGCGTATCCATAATCCAACTCGGCACCAGCTCTCCAGCAAGTCCCAGTATAACTGGCAAAGTTAAAAGACACCTTTTTTACCACCTTCCCTTCTGGTTAGTGTTTGAGGAAACCCAACAAATCATCGTCTGAATGCTCTATCTCCACTTTCATTTGTTTCTGTTATACTTCTTCCTTCATTTCCTGCACCTCTGATTTTCCTTCCTCTTCTTGTTTAAACTTACTTTCATTGTTTCAATTGTTTAAACCTCTCTCTTTCTCTCAGATTGTAACAGAGAGAGGTTTCAATATGATGTTGTATGTGCTTAACTCAGAGGCTGTGTAGGTTGGAAGGGAAAGAGGTTTCAAGTTGACGCTCTATGTGCTTCTATGAAAGAGAAAAAGGTTTGATGATGATGTTTATGCACTTGTGAGGTGGATAGGTTGAAAAGAGAGAGGTTCAAGGTGATCTCGTATGCTCTGCCCTCAGTAGTTTGAAGTTTGAACACACACTATATGACTAAGCGATCTATACTAAATCCATAAACAGAAAAACGCAAAAGGAAGAAGCAGACCTGAAATTTTTAGAGAAGATTGAGTAAACAAAGGGAAACATATAAAAATACAGTTTCAAAAATTTCATCCAGAAGGTGATGGTTGAACAACAAAACCAAGTGCATGTCAGATTACGTTATGTAGTCCACAACACAGTTTAACTAGAACAGGTGGTTCAAACTGACATTGAAACTCCTACGTATTTCAGAAATTTCATAATGATGTGAAGGTCCTAAAAGATTTTTCTATCATGTAGCGAATGTTTTCTGCTTGACCTGTTGATCCGGAGGATTTCTTCAGCTGCCTGTGCTACGCAGGATTTGATGCTAAGATTAATTAACAGTTTAGCAAAACATTCCAGAAAAGGTAAAACAATGAATTTAGAAAACAAAGGAAACATAGAAGGATTTCCACAATTTACGAAACATAGACAGTTAAAGTCTCTGTTAACATAAAATAACCTCATTGACTCTTCCAGCTAGCTCCAAATTTGAAGAACTTATGCCTTGGAATAGTATCTTAAGCAGCTTCAATTTCTCATCCCACTTGAGAGATCGCCATGCACGCCCAAGCTAAAAGACATTCCCATGAAGAAAAATAGAAGGTTAAGAAGCAAGCTTTGCAGATTAACAACTAAAAGAGAGGAAAACAAAATCATCTGACCCAAAACCCAAGATGTTTGAGACAAAAATGATCTTAAATTGATCGAGAATATACATACTGTTATTTCAATCGGGCGATCACCCAAAACTATCTGGGCTCCAATCTCTTCAGATGCACTGCGAGCTGCACGAAACTGAGAAACAAATTTAAAAGGGAAAAACAAAATCAGTTTGACATGATTGATTATGATAATGGGTTACTGTGTAGTTCCCAGAGAGAAGAAAAGATATGATATCTGGTTTTGTACCTCATCCCCAAAAGATCTGCCTGCAGATGAAGAAATTTTAGAAGAGAATATTGCAAAAAGCAGACGCAGAGCAAGAGCAGACTGACCACCTGAATAATAAGATGTAGGAATGAATTAACGAGAGACTAAAGGGCCAACAAGGAACTAGATACAGAAGCTGAACAAAAGTAAGAAGTACGGTCAAGTGGCTGCAGAAATTCCCTTAATGTGCATATTACAAGCAGTAAAAATTTTCAGTTTGGAGTGAAAACTAATCCATGAACTAACATAGCAATCAGTTTCATCAAAGGAAAGGTATCTACAACATCTGCAAGTTTATAAAAATTAACTTATGATATCTCCTCATCATCTCCAATAAATCAAGTGAATTAAGAACGCATCCAAGGACTTAAAAGTTCACTTACCCAAACTCAAGCTCCTGCCTATGTCACCAAAAAACCTCTGTCCACTCAAAGAAAACATGTTTGATTTCATTGAAACAGCTTCATCAGCACCAGATGCAGGGGTAGTGAACATTATTCCAGCTCTGAAATTGGGGCTTGCAGAATTTTATGTTCATTTCTGAATGAAAAGACCATGATTACTCTACTTCATCTTAAACCTTCTCAATCAGGACTGCAGACTACGGCCTAGTCCACATCATTGAAAAGCTTCAGGAATAACACATACATTATGCAAACTTTGTAGTTGCTACACAGTAAATGTTCAGCCGGTGAATGTTTCATAACATTGACTATGCTTCTCGCATGACGTGAAGAATAGGTGGTTCAAATCTGTTTACCGTTTCACCATTAAAAGGAAAAGAGAGAAGTACGAGAGAGGTTTGATATGTCAGACAGCTGCCTTCGGGTGTCAAGGATGTATGATAAACCAGAACAACATGTGCAGCAAGAAGTTCACAAATTTGAAGTTATTTGCTACGGAGAACAATAGATAAAAGGTTCAGATTAACTCTAAAAGGGGAAAAAAAAAAAGAATACATTTTATGTGATTCTTCAGTCTAACCCAAGAATCCGTATGACATGCACATGATATGGCAAGCATTGATGCGCATGAACAGGGTAGGAGGCATTGGCTATTTAATGATAAGAGGAATGGGAAAATAAATGCCCAATCACTAAATTATCAAATATAGGACGGCCCTGAATCAGACTAGATTCCAAGTACTGACAGTTATTTAACTCGATCGTGCTTTATTTCTTTCAAACTTGTGCGCCACCCAATTGTCAGCCGCAAAGCAAAGAAATCCTAACACACAACTAAGAAAAAATTTATGCAAAACATATCAAGGAGATCAAAACAGATAAACCACTCCTTGCCTGCTTCTGCATAGCTCGACAACAACATTATCCGGCCTCACCGTCTTCACCACGCGCTCGACATCCGCCGCCGATTCTGCCTCCACGTGATTGACCCCAATGATCCAGATCATCTCCGGCTCCACGAAGCCATCCCCCTTTCTCGAGCCAAGGCGCGACTTCTTCACGAGAACCAGCCTCCCGCGTTCCACCAGATCAAGCAGCCTTGGGTGAAGCTCGGCGACCTCGGATTTCGATTCGGGCAAGAATTCCAATCTATAGTCGAAATCTAGAGGAGGGGGACTAATTGAAACCCTCGGGCAAGACTCCTGCAACCTCGTTCTCAGCCGTTTACAAGAGAAGACTGTCGGACTCTGACTGCGGAAGGATAGGAAAGGACATGAAACTGGGGTTCTGGTGAGGATTGAGGAAGAAGGAGCACAGATTGACCCCATTTCTCGCTAGGATTTTCGCCGCAACGCAGAGAAACCCTAGAAATTGAGGGGAGAGATGATCGACGACGTAGCCGCGGGATAAGAGCGGGAACCACAGCCACGTTCTTGTTAACGGCTACTTTTTCGAGGGAGCGGAACCAGAAAAGGCGCGTGAAAGTAACGCCACGGACGGTGACTGCAAAACGGCTTTAAAACGTTAAATGAGATATCGTGAAACTATCGAGAAACATTGAAACATAATAAGCCGATATGAACAAAAGAGAACAATTATTTTCTTCTGAAAATTAAGGTAAATGAATTTTTGTCACAGCTCGAGACTGCAGTTCGGGCGCTTAACCTGGTTAATATTAAACAATATATTTTTAATATAAAATAATAAATATAATTGGATCATAATATAATATATAGTTAAATTTAATAAAAATAATATTAAAGGCAAGTTATCGAGTCGAGTCGAGTCGAGTCGAGTCCAACTGGGTCAGTCTGGTCCGGTCCAGCCCTACACCCAATTTTGAGGCCTAAGCCTGGGTCGGCACTAAGCCGAGTATTAGGCACCTAAGTCACCATACTCTTTTATTTTACTGCTGCACCGGAGTTCGCATCAAGTCGGGTGCGCACCGGACATGGGTGCGACTCCAACTCACACTCGAGCCCTAACTAATGTCATATTACTAAATTACTTATATAATATGTATTGTTTTGATATTTTTCTATGCAATACAATTATTCAAGTATGTTATATACATTAATAACTAAATTGTAATAGTATTCTTATTTTGTTATATATATAATAAATTTAAAAAAATAATAATAATAATAAAATATTCTCACCGCACCACGGCACCTAAATTTTTTTGGAATGTGCCGATCCGGCACCGGCACCTGCACCCTCTACTATGGTGACATAGTTAGGCACTTGTGAGTTGTCAAGTACCGACCTAATGCCCTGTCCTACCAGTATTCTCATCATTTTTTTTTAACATTTTTTTCATAGGATTTCATGCTGTATATTGATAAGTTGCTTTTACTTTGCTTCTTCATTACTGAAAGAAAAAAAATGATCAGTCAACATTAAATGGTAGCAACAATTAATAAGGATGAAGTTCTTAGGACATCTTTTTCGGAAATATGAGTTGTCAATCTATAGCTAACCTGAAAGTTGATCAGAAGAGAAGAAAAAAAAGAATACAAGCACAGAGAATTGTCTGCTGACCTTTACGTACAACAATGCAAAACTTTAATTAAGAATAGCGTCCATCTGCAAGGCCAGTATGGGTGCAAAATGAGTCGGACATGGCATGAGCTGCATCTCATTTTTGTCAAGTTGGTATCTATATTTTGAAGCTGGAAATTAATATGTTAGGGCCCTGAACATTGCAGTATGATTTTGGGGCTCAAAGGACCAGAATGCCCCTGTATGATAGAAATGGAAAAACCCCTTGTAAGGGCAAAAATGAACAAAATATTGGCCTATGTGCATTATATTAACATAAAACCCAAGGTAAAAAAATGCTCAAGAATGGTTCTTTCAAAAGCCTATTAGCAGATCGGCTGCCGTATTAATAAAATAACACACAGAAAGCAACTTGAATCATATTGTAACCCTAAACTAAAGTCCCTGACTGAATGTTTAGACATCAAGGTAACTTCCACTTCACTTGGCTTGCCATTCTATTGTGACCGATGGATAAAGAAAATGTTTAGCGGCAGGTTCTGCTTGTCTTGCTCCAACTGCAGACAGTGAAAGCGAAGATAGATAGCACCGTATGTCTCTTTGTCTGGCTCTGAGTCTCAGTTAGGACAGATCGATGACCTCTCTTGTGCTGCAGAAACTCAACACCACCAACTTGAGATGTTCAGCTAATGGCAGTATTTTATGAAGCACATGCTTCTGCATTTACTTCAATCTTCTGATGTTGGATGAAGGATTAATGCATGACCCTAAAATAATATGGAGTTGTCGAAAGCATCTAATTCCGTGAGGGCGCCAAGCATTGATAAGATCAATTCATCATACATCTGGTTTGTCAGATATCTAACATTATAATAAACTTGATTTGTCATATCCTGGCATTTTGGGCTGTAAAAAATGAGAGATGGAGAAATGTCTGTGGATTTTGCCATTTTTGGATGTAACCAAAAGAAGTTGTGTTTGAGTGGGGAGCAATGATTTAGGAATCTAGGGATTTAAATTGAGGAAAAAGGTATGTTAGTTTCTTCGTTTCAAAAAAATAAGATGGATATGTTGGGCAAAACCTAAACATAAATTAGGAATATGCCCCCTCTTTTAGAACAGGCGGTTTCCTGGTATTTAGAAAAGAACAAAACGAGAAACAAACAAAAAAATAAGAGAGGCGCTTGAAGAAAAATAATAATAATAAAATGTGTCTCTTGGAGGCCCAATCACATGGCATGTAAGGTACTGCTTGGTCCTAAACATCTATTCAAAGAAATCAATGCTTCTTTAATTTGGAACTTGAGTTATCATCTCAACTGTATTGTATTCTTCTTTCGAGTTGAGAAACAACACCAAGAAAAAAGGAAAAACTAAGAGATTTACAGCAGGAAGTAACTTGACACAGGACCTTCAACTCATCGGGACTCTTTTTTCATGGCTGCCCCTTCGTTCCTGGGGATTTACCATGGCATCAGGCAAGTTGCACTGCATTCACCATTGGTGGGAGAGGGGAGTCTGTGTTCGTAAGGAAGGAAGTCATTTTCCTTGGTTGGATCCATTCTTCCCCGCGCGAAGGCGGTGCCTTTAAAATGATGCCCGTATGAGGCAGAAAGCAAGTCACTGTCAGCAACTGGACCTCCATTGAAGGATCTCGAGATTGATCTTCATGTTGGGATGGTGGTGCTGGAGATTTGGACTTACTGGAACATTGGCCTGACACGGAACACTACGGAACTGCACAACCTTGGCTCTGTCCCATTGGAATGAACTTCTCTTAAGGCATTTTGGCTCATAATTTCAGTTCCTGTAGCTTCTGCCCACAGTTATGGGCAGCGCGCGTCTGAGACTTAAGAAAGAGCTACTGCTCCATAGAATTTTCCTCTCCTTTTGAAGGCTTTTAGATTAGATTTTTTTTTTTCTTTTCACTCCTTGAATGTGTGTTCTTAATTCTATAAGCTTATCCAGTGCTGTCAAAATCGGGTTGAGTTGGCCAATTCGGCTTCCAGTGATTGCAATATGAACTCTCGATCCCGCTATCGATTTCTCAAAATAATTTTCTGGAACCGATTCAAACGAGATCCCGATTTAAAAACACTGGATTTTTCCTTAGGACTAATGAGGGGGAAATAGTTCCCAAGGAAAAGTGGAGATCGCTTTTACCCTCAAAACAGAAAGTGAAATAATGTACTTTATGAACGTAAAGAATGGTAACTCTTGTTTGGCAATTTTCTGCTATAGCATGCAAAAGATCTTGTTTGGCCATTTTCTTCCAGATCACTCACCGAAAGCATGTCCGATACCCTGAGAAAATGGAAGGAAGGGTTAGGGTTTTGGCTCTCAATCGGCCAATAAAGTAAAATATTCTTCGTGCTCATCAGAATTAATTAAAGACAGTAGTGTATAGTCACGTTTTCCATGGGCAAACATGAACTTTGCAGTTGCCAGATCGAAACATTATTGTGTATATTGGATCTGTCCCCTCAGAATCAAATTACTAGCAGAATAGGTAGGTTTATCTGTTTAAGAACTCAATCACTCACCTGGTCAGTGAAGAGTCGGGGTGTTTCCAACCATAACATATTGAAATGCTTAGGATTCCAACCAATATTGTTAAGTATCGGAATTGCAGGTGAACTGTTTCTCCAAAATAATGATATTAATTACAGACACATTGAATCAGGGAAACGTTCGTTCTTAGTTAAATTATGTATATATAACCAACTGAAAATCTGCAAGTAATAGAATTATGAAATTGACAGACAGCGAAAGACTCCTCCTCTATGCTGCCTCATTCTTGTGATGAGCGCCGAGAATGAGATCGAAGGAGGTTGAACCGGCCGGTACCATTTTGAGACTGATCATGCGACCATCACCTTAATTATTTTTAACATTTTCGTAAGTAAAATTATACAAATGCGATTTGCATGTTTAAAATTGAATATATCACTGGACATAGAGATGATGTTTTTAAGACATGCATGCATGTAAGATGAATTAATCTTGTAAGCCAAAAAAGTTTCAGAGCTTAGACTGTTCATTTTAAAGTTTTATGTTTTGAACATAACAATAATATTTACAAAGTAGATTATAGGAGAAAATGGATTAAAAACGTTAAAAATAAACGGATTGGGGAGTCCAGGGGTTGACACATGTAATAGGTAAATAGATACACACTTACTTACTTACCTAAATATATATATATATGATCTTGAAGAATGGATTTTGGTTCTTCAGTTACGATTTTCATTTGCTACAGTTGAGTTGTACATGATTTTGTTGGTGGTCTGTGAAGCAGCCCCTGTGAAGAGAGGCTGATTCTTCTCCTCGTTAGCACTCTCTCTCATCGAATTTGTTGGTAGTCCTCATTCTCATGTAGGATGAAGCAGGAACTAAACAGCCCGCACCAGTCGTTTCTTCTCAGTGATACTCTGCTACATTTATAGCTACTGCCAACTTCATGTTTTGCAGAGTCACACGTCCATTACCAGAGAATAACTTTATTTTTCTGAAAAAGATTGTTTCTCTGCCTTCTCACCACTTCCCGGAATCTTCCTGTTTTTGCTCTCCTGGTTCCGTTTCACGTAAACATTTCCTGTATCTTCATTATCAGGCACAAAACCAATCTCTCTCTCTCTGTCTCTCTCTCTCTCACACACACACACACATACGCATGTGGTTGCAGAAGCGCGCGGAATTTTAAGCGAGTGTGGACAAGGAGAAATCAAAGAGCAGCATCCACTGGAAGAGCTGCCATCAAGGAGATGGGGATGGGACTATGGAAATCCATTTATTGACATGTTCCCCCTAGGGTGGGCACGAGCCTAAAGTGCCTCTGCCACTTTACATGTAAGTCGACTCGTTATATAGTTAGAGACCGATCCTCTCTTTTGTGTATATATATATGTATGCGCTTACGTTTTCTTCCTTGTTGCCAGCTGTGACAACATCTTTTAGTTTGTGCTACCTTTTAATTGGTTATGTGATTGACAGTTGGAGCCATCAATATAGTGAGTAATTTACATGTAATGTTTTGTCATAACCAAATTTAATGTTCATAAAAGCACTTAATTTCTTGTCGAATATAGGTCCAAGAAAGGCTATGAATCAACCTATTCGGAAAGTGTATTTTCAAGCACCACATATTCGAGGCGATCCAAAATTATGTGATGAACCAGACATCAAATTAATCGGAGTCATACAGATCCATCCATGCATCTTAACCATGTCTATAAGGCAACAACTTGAATTTAGCCATTTCTCACATTAGAGTTTTTTTTTTTTTTGCTATATAGGGATGTATGGAAATGGAATGCAATACTTGATTTGATCAAGTAAAAACAAAAAAGCTCAATATTTATTCAAAGTGCAGCCATGAGAAGCTAGCCATGAACGATGAGTTTGCTTCGGTAGAGGCACAAAAAAAGAGGGAGGGAAAATTGTACTGCCAAACAAGTTCGGATATGGGTCCCAGTGCAGGGGACAACTTTACCCGTATCTAACTGGCCGTGACTTGTGATCGGTGGCCTCCACGAGGAGGAGATCGCTTTTCAAGGTAGCAGAAAAGCTGCATTGCCTCGCAATAAAAGTTTGAAAATCATGTAAGAATAAAGTGAGGTCCGAAGGTGAAGAGAGTTTTTTACCATGTCATGAAGGAAGATGAAGCCGCTTTATAAATCTGCAGATCCATCAACTTCAAATGGCTAGTTGTTGTCGCAAGAAATCACCGCTTATTTTGAGTTTGTCAATTATTTGATGAAACTTTTTTAAACTTCTATGTAAGAAAAAAAAGAATCTTTTGGGTGAGCACTGTCTCGAGAAGGCACGAAGGACCCTCATTTCCCCTGCCTCTAGAGTCTTGGGCTGCATTGGAGCATGGGTGGGCAATAGACCGCCTTCAACTCGATCAAACACACTTCATAGGAATCCAACAATGCGGCCCTTGCCCCGACCAGTTATGATATGTCACTTACTTACGGCAGTGACATAGTTGGTGAGATGAAAGAAAAATCTTTGATGAGAAGCTAAATCTCTTACGAATGTTGAAGCATTTGATTTGGGTAAACTTGAAGACAAGAACCAATTTATGAAAAAATTATTATACGGTGCCGGAGTGTGGGTGAACGAAACGGTTTACCAATATTTATTATATGCTTTAACTAACATTGCAATATGTTGATGAAGAATATGTAGTTAATACAATGAATTTGGTTCTTGCTACACAAGAGATGTATAATACCTAAGAAAGATAATTGTAAGTGGAATTCTCATAGGGCTTGTTTCGCAATAGTGACAAGTTGTTACTAGTACATGAAAATGCCCCAAAAATTGGGGCAAATGCATAGAACACATAGTAATGTTCCATTAATCTACCATGATTTTTAGAACAGGTTCATTAGTAACAACTTGCTATTGTTCATATCTTTTGCCAAAAATTAATACGATAATATTGTCCTTTTTGGTGTAGGTGATCCATTTGCAGCGCAGGACGATCAAGACATGTAGCTGTCAAAATTTATTACATTCTTATTTTTTTTAATTAAAGTAGTATACACGATTATTGGTTCGAAAATTTGAATGACTATTTCATAAAAACCAATGTATATAATAGCTTCTCCTTGGTACGTGTGACATGTCGAAGTTTAAAAAATTAATTATCTTTTTCATTTCATAATGATTTTCCTTGCTCATTTTATCTTTACGGACTCCACAATAGATTTTTATTGATCCTTGACAATGAAATTGTGAATGTATTGTACCATCGATACCCGATAAAATGCAGAGATTTCATATCCAAATTGCAATTGGTAGCTAGTGCCTGCGAAAATGAGGACAGGAAATAAACGACACGTTGTCCTTTCTTCGGTTTACTTGTTCATCTAGTTAGCTTTCCCTCTACCAATTATAATAGTAACAAGCCTTAAGCTATCGACATCGATCGAAGTTCAACTAGAGAGATAAATGGCTGAATGATGCTTCATACGCTCAAGAATGTTGAACATCTTTACCTGAAAATGCATCGAATGTAAAGAATCAATGGAGTCCGATTAGAACCACATCCAACACAAACACAAGTACACACAAGATCGACAAGCTGTCAGTCATCCTTCACATTGCCATTGCATTAAACCGTTTGAGTGGGAGTCCTTCATTTATAACCTCATTCATCTCAAGGAAGAAATCGACTGTGCTCCGCCAGTTGTTGGTCGTTGGTGAAAGCGAACTCGGCCCCCCATTAGAGGAAAAATGTTAGACTCATGGTGGAAATTACGTCAAACAGTGGCCGCCTAAATGAAATTTTGATAAAAACAATTTTTTTATAAAAACAATCCCCACTGTCATTATGTCGCCAAATTATTGCCGATGTTCTTTCTTGGTTTCTATTTGCGGATATATATATAAGCCTATCACCTGCTTGCCGCCTTTGTATATATATATATATGTACGAAGAGAGAGAAAGAGATATATTTTTCGACGTGGTGAAAGGGAGATCTTGATTTCAACTGCTTAGAGTGGGGAGAGAGAGGGAGTGCAGAACAGCTGCAGCGGAGTGACAGTTTAAAGCGTGTTCCGTCCTTGAGGACAAAGGTTGGCTCTCTGTCTCTCTCTCTCTCTCTCTCTCTCTCTGTCCGCGATTAACCCGCGCTTTGGAGAAACGTTCATCCGGCCTCCAAATCTCTGGTTCTCTTCTACTCCTCTGCGTTTAACTACGTGTGCCCATATATATAGAAGCAATCTGAGAGGGGGAAGGAGCAGGAACCACGGTCCTCTTACGGTGTCCTTCATTCTTCAGTACTTCAATTAGAAAGACCATTCTCTCAGGAATCATCCTTCTCATGGTGTTTACCGCCCCTTCTACAGTGTTGCTGTTACTATCGTGAATCCTTGATACATGGAAAGCTCCCACTCCCAAGTGCCGGAAGATCCACCCACTCATGAAGGTGGTGGCAAGGCACCGGCCGGAAAGCTGCCGCCGGCGCCCGGGAGACACCCCATCTACCACGGGATTCGGTGCCGCAGCGGCAAATGGGTGTCGGAAATCCGGGAGCCCGGCAAGATGTCCCGAATTTGGCTCGGTACGTTCCCGACGCCGGAGATGGCCGCCGCTGCCTTCGACGTAGCCGCCCTCGCACTCAAAGGCGAAGCCGCGTTGCTTAATTTCAGGGACCTAGCGGCTTCCTTCCCGGTTCCTGCATCCACGTCAAGGGACGACGTCCGGGCGGCTGCCATGGAAGCTGCGGCGAGGTTCCGGCCGCCGGGCAGTGAAGGCTCATCCTGTTCCGGGAGAGTCTCGCCGCCGGACGGTGGTCCCGTCTCATCGCCAACGCCCAACGTCGCGGAAGCTTCCAGTTCGCAGTTGCCGGGCGACGGCGAGAAGGCGTCGGACATGGGGGAGTTCATCGACGAGGAGGCACTTTTCTACATGCCCAATCTGCTCGTGGACATGGCGGAAGGGATGCTCCTGAGTCCGCCAAGAATTGGCCCGTTGGTGCCAGAAAACTCGCCGGAGAATTCTGAGAGCGACACTCTCTGGAGCTACCAGTGACTTTCTCAATTCTCACCTTCTCCCTCCTTTTGAAGGTGACCGAGAAAAGAGGAAAGGTTTCATCCATCATTGGACGTGGCTAGGGGTACATGCTGGCTGTATTCTACCCCGACGATCGATTTTATGGTGATTTGTCGTTTCATTTGGACAGTCGTAGAAGGACAATAATAGTTAGTACTCGTGATGGGTAATAACGCCATTGAAGATATCGATGATGACAATAGCACCAATTGTGATCGTCACTTTGAGATTGCTTCTGCTATTTTCAGTATCAGATAGTACATATATTATTGGTTATATTACTGCATTCGAAGGTACCATACTATCAAGCATCAACAATCTCTCTCTCTGTTCCACTTTCTAACAAGATTTGGGTTGTATTTGAATGACTCCCTTAAAGGGCATTGTCGAGACAAACAGTTGTTTTGTCATTTCAGGTGTGTTTGGGTGACAGTCAAAACTAAAACACAGATTCCCACAAACTAGAGTTTTCAGAAAGGAAGGAATAACTTGACCTCCATGTCCATGTTGTTTTCCATACGAAACACCATTTTACATGTATTACTCAAACAAACAAAACCAAGTTCTGAAAACTGATAAAAGAAGGTCAAGTTTTAATACAATTTGATCTTTACAATACGATGTTCTTTAAGGGTGTAATCCAAATGCAGCATTAATGTTCTAAATTTCACATAAATGTGAATCTAATTACAGAAACCGCTCGATCTACATATCTGTAAGAACATCTGTAACACAAATCAACTTACCATGTCGATAGGCTTAATCTCCTTTTCTACATGCTTCAATTCTAATATCAAGACGAATCAGTAGCTGATCAAAGTTTTATGTATATACGAGTATTTGAAAACAGTTCGCGTCTGACGTTCCAGACTAGGCTGTCTGAACATTCATAGAATCTCAAGCTTTCTTTATTCCTGTCAATGTTGAGGCGCTGTCGGATCGGAGCCGTTTCTCATTTTAAGAATTAATAAACAAATGGAGATTTTTTAATGAAAAGAATAGAAATGCATGGAGCTAGCAGTCAGGGATGCAGCAGTTGTTGTTTTGTTCAAACTGGGAAGCTTCGTTTCCCATCTGGGCCTTGATCGTACTTCTCCGGGACCCGATTCCTCTCGTGCAAATTGTCTATATTAGATCATAATTTGTATTCACAGGTAGCAGCCTAGAGTTTGCGTAGGACACCAACTTTGGTAGTCCAAATGCTCTTTTTCTAATTAAATAGAATCGTTGATTTAAATAAATGTTCATATTATATATCAGACCATATCAATTCATGATATATCTGTGGTAAAGGCAGAATTAAGGGCAGTCTAGATTAAAATTATGATAAGTCTGCAAGTGATAAACAAGCCTCAACTGATCCATGTGCAGATTTATTATAAAATTTTAAACTAATTGGCAGATGTGGTTACTCATAAAAGTAATCGAGAGAAAACAAAAGATGTGGTGGTCTATTTGCTGAATTCTCGTAGTTCTTTAGGCCCAGACAATTATTTGATGGAGTGCAGAAACAGCGAGCAACATAATTTTGTCGAGCAACTGCTCTAATCTTGTCAATTTTTTGATCCAAAACTGATGTGAGAGAAAGGACGATAGTCAATCATATTGTGGTTTCTACCATTAGCCGCAAAGACCAAAGATAAAAATTAACCATTGAATCTGAAACTAAATTGTGTTTGATTGTCCTGACGGCTAGCAACTTCAATGCCAAGAGTTCCTTCTTATAAGAACATTTGACTCAGGAGATTGGATATTATTTCGTTCTCCTTCCTTTGGTTCTTGAAAAACTGAACTTTAACTTTCAAGATAGAGAAATTGAAGTCGGCCATAAAACCAAAAAGTTTTGCTTTTAGCCTTTTTGTTCTGGTTTGGCCGGCTGGCATGAAAGTGAGAGAGAGAGAGAGTCGTGTTCTTTCACCATAATATTCTTTTCTAATCAATTGACAGCTCCATGGCCAGTCAATATTGCGGCTTCTATACTTGACCATGACAAAACACAGAGAAAAATTGAGAGACAAAGAGAGAGAGAGAGAGAGAGAGAGAGAACTAAGATTCAGATTTCAGATCACCAATTTCAGCTTTGGACAAATTCTTTCTACTCTGCTCTCGAATTCATCACCGCGAAGGTTGTTGAAACTGCCACAACACTGTTGTTTGACTTGGAGGTTTTATTCTCGTTCTTTTTTCTTTCTTGACATGCTATAGATCGAGGAGATTGGTCCCATTCAACAAACGCTTTGATCAGTTCAATCATCATGCTATTGGTCTAATCTCATTTAGTAGTGTTTTATTTGTTTTGTCAGATCTCTAAGCTCACGATTTTTTCTTCACAGTAGAAGTTTATCATAATCGAGAATCGAAAGATGGCTACTATTGATTACCATTAATAACACGAAAAAGAAAAGGATGGTTACAATTCCCTTAAGAGGTGAATCAGATTTTTTATGTTTGCAGCCTAGTTTGATATCAGAATGGCACCATGCCACTATTTCCGGGCTGTTGGCATCGTTCATTTAAAAGGATACAACCCATAGGGTAGATTCAGGGGCGGAGCCAGGATTTGTTGCAAGGGCGAGCCAAATGGAGACTAGGTTTTGGAGGTTGGATTTGGGTAGGGTCAAACTCAACTTACATTTAAAAAGTACATATAAGTAAAAAAAAAAAAAAATCAATTTTTACACTAAATTTTTTTTTTTTTCATTTGTTAGGGTGGGACCATGGCCTAGGCGGCTCCGCCCCTGGGTAGATTGCTTCATTATGTTGCTAGCTCAGATCCTGCTTCAAGTTTCCACTTTCATCAATTGTTCAATATACAATATGTTATTATTTTTCGCTAAAGAACATGTTAATTGATCTTAAATAGTTAAACTTCTGATTACTTGAAATATTCTGACGGAAATTTACTCATCATGATATGTTAGAGAATTTTGAGTGCGTTTGAGAGTTTTCTTTTCCTCGTTCAACCTAGTCCTGGGGTGTGTCACTCCTTGTATAAATTGGCAGGGTTCTACTTAAGCCCAGGATGCTTAAATATGTGTGTGTGTGCGCGCAACTCATGGACCTCTACACTTATAGTATATATTTATGGATTTCAAACTTATGACCTCCTTCTGAAAGTTCACATGTCACTCATATCAATGAGGTCCTTTCAAAGTACAACCGCTGTACAGTTTTGCACATTATTCAACAAAAAAGGATCTAACAAGAGCGTTTAGCACACCTTCTTCCCTTAAAAACAATCTTCAGTTGCAAGTCTTTCTTATTCATGGAACGCTGAGATCTACCTTTCGAGTACTCCCAGTAATTGCATGTCGAACCGTCCGTGCCAGAGTTGGATATTGCTTTCACGCTAACTGTGATGACTCAATTCAAAACTGAAACTATCTCTGGTCATATTAAATTCTAACACGTAATATAGTTTCAGACATTTTTGTATGGTTAGTGGTATACATTATTCACCTATTTATTAGATGGAATTTTTTAACATTATCGACAAGTTAATTATTTTCATCCATAAAATGTTTGTTGTATATCTTAGGGGTTGTTTGGCAGTAGGGATATTCTGTTAGTGTCCCATGAATCTGTTTAAAGATTAAGATAAATTCATCTATGAAACATTCATAACATTTTATAAAACATTCATCTGTATCGTAAAGACTAAGCCAACTTCAAGACAACTTGACTAGCACATATGGCTTTGCGGAAACTCGCTAGGACACACATAATCCAGCTAATGAAATTGCATGACGCATATATAGAGTGAGTGTGGCATTGACGGTGATGTTATATACTATTCATGAGTGAACCAAATCGGAATCCAATCTGACTTTCATAGATGGAAAGGCCTGCATTCGAACCCATTAATATTCCAATATTAGAGCACCAACTTGGGCATGCAGATATGAGAAATCATTATACATGAGATGCTTGGACACATCCAAGGCAATATTCAGTTAATGAATTGAAAAAAAAAAAAATACATTGTAAAAAATAAAAAATTTTTGTTGCCTTGTGTATTTTTTAGTTGTGAGTTCAGTATGGTCTTACTCAAATCAAACCCAAAAAACCCAACCTCTGTTTGGCCCGTTCCTGAAAAAAATCCTGTCTCCGCCCTTGGCAATATTAGACTGTTAATTTGTTGTTGGTGTATTAATATATTCAAGAAGTCTTCAAATCATGGTTAGCAAAGACTGATTAGATTCGTTCAAACGCCTATGTACATTTAAACAATGGCGTCGAAAGTAGGTGTGGTTGACATTTAGCCAAGTGTCGGAAATAATTTGTTTATGATTTCGGCGAAGCAGACAAGATGGGATTGAGACAAAGGAAAGAGGTCAGCAGGCCGATGGATTAGGTGAACGAGAATGAAGAATATGAAGAAATTGTAGGCGTCGTAAAAGAATGTTGCTGTTGCATGTGGCTACAAGGGTGGCCCTCCGTTTCCGTTTCTGATAAGAAGGGGCCACTTGGGAGAACTTCTATAGGAAAAGCCAGCTTTTTTACCAAGACGAAGTCCAAAGTTCGACGATGTCGAAAATTCATTTCTTATGTCACAAAGATATACGTACGTATTTTTTAGTTGGTGGCCATATTAATATATTCGTCATATGAAACTCAATCAAAATGCGTAAACCAGCTGGACCTCGATTTCCAGGATGCATGACAAGTCGATCTGCAAAGCGATAGGAAGAAAAAGTAGACAAGTTTTTTTCCTCTTCTCGCCTTTTTGCCATCGTCAAAAAAAGGTGCTTTTTGCTTTGAGACCGGGTCGTAAATCGTTTGATTTCGAGCTATACGTGTTGTAATTTTTTGCGCGTTTTAGTTGATTTTATCTTAACTTTTATATATATATATATATATATATATATATATATATATATATATATATATATATATATATATATATATATATGATCTACGACTTATTTTTTGGAGTTATGACAACATATTACAGAATAAGTGTACAATTTTCCTTTTTCTTTGTGAAGAAAAGGTCCAACACCGACAGCCGGCGCTTCCGATTGATTAAACCCTTTGGACGCCGCTAAATGTCATTGGATATATATACGTTGCTGGCATCTCCAACACAAGTGTTTGTTTGAATCTTGAATACCGATGGACGTTTGCTTTGCACCTGGTTAGCTACAAATATCTTTTGGACCACCACGAGTTTCGATACTCGATTTATTTGGCAGCAGCCAGTTGCCGTTTTTGTCTTTAGCCTTTCACTGGCACGATTTTCTACAGAGTTATGTGAAAATGTTTTTCTGTTTATATATATATAGGGTGTGGGGTGTTGATGGGCTACATTTGTGCTTTCTTTTAAAAAACAAGTGACTTTCAAAGGCCTTTGTCGAGCGTTCGAGGAAAGGGGAGCCGATCTCCATCAGCGAGGGGTGGCCCCCCCTTGCCGTCGGCAGCGTGCTGCTGTCTTGCGGTGGCCGGCGGACCGGCCATCGATGGCAGTCCATCAGCCATTGCAAGGGGGGCGGCAGGCCACTGGCGGTGAAAGGGGCTATCAGCGTTTTTTTTTTTTAATTATTAATGTTAAAAAATGGACGGAGGCTGGTAAGGGCAAGATTTGGTGGTTGTCTACAGTCATCCAACCAAGGCCCTTCATATGATTTTAAAAAGCTAGATTCAAATATATATATATATATATATACTTGAGAGAGTGAGTAGACAGTGAATAATACTAGATAACAAAAATTTTCGTCATCTTTTTCGTTTTATTTTGCTCTTCACCATCCATCATATTTGATCAAACGGCTATGATTAAATGATTGGGTGACTTTCAAAAATGAGTATATATATATATATATATATAATTTCAGCTGGTTATCTAAATATATGAGTAACTAAATAAAAATTAGTCATCAAAATAGGGCGCACTGATCATATGGATGAGGCTTTAAACATGGTTTTGTATTCATTGATAATATTTTTCAAGGGGTTATAAGATCATCTGATACATTCGTAGGGCTTTTCAGTGTTTTTTCTTTTCATGTATAGATTTTTCTGATCTAATCTATGAACTCCAACTTGAAAGAAATATCCTCCACAGTATAGTGAAAGCTCATCAATCAATTCTAAAAAATATAACTAAATTTTTTAGACCACAAAAATATATCTTGGTGATAGTCGTCAAATTTGTTGACAAAGTGGGTTTCCACTAGACCTATTTGGGTGGTGAGCAGGACGAGTATTTACGGGTGTCAATATATTCGATTTGGATCCGATATTAAATGGAACCATTCAAAAAAAAATGAAATGAAAAAAACTTTATTATTTGATTAAAAAAATTTAATATTCGATTAAGAATTTGGATCGGACTTGGATTTAAGAAAGGACATCTGATTGGATTCATATCGGATATGCATAAATATCTTATTGGATTTGGATATGTATTCAGATTAGATTTACTTTAAAACAAATATCTATATCTAATACTCTTAGATTTTGAAAATCAGTCAAATTTAGATTTGGAAGATTTGGATTCAGATAAATGTAAAAATAAGATTAGAATTGAATTTAGAGTATGAAATTAGATTCTGATTTAGATATTATTTTTCTTTGTTTGCATTCAAATCCAAATTTGAATATGAATTTGTGAATCCTAAGAGTATCTCATCCTACCACCTAACAAGAGAGTCGAAGTCCCTAAGCTTGCTTTCAGTATCTAAGGTGATGCTCTTCCGCAATGCTTCAATTTATATGTCGGAGTCTTCTTTTACGATATAGCAAGTTGACCCCTTGAAATATTGAAATGGATTCCCGCTCCATTGTGCCAACCCCCTCCACCGGACCTACTTAAAATCATAGACCACAAATTGCTTATTTGCATATGTTAGTGTCATTGGTTTATTTGCATGTTAGTGCTGTTTATCTATTTTACTATATTTTTGAAGAGTTAAGATTTTCTAAAAAGTCTAACATATAATTGCTATGTATTAGTGCCATTCAGCCAAAAATCTTTGGCTCTATCACTGCCTCGATCAACATACTAAGACTCATTATCTTTGCTTTTCTTAACTTTTCATTGTAGAAAAGGGATTTTTTTTATGGACACAATGTCCTAGGGCCCTGTTTGGCAACATTAATAAGTTGTTATTGTTTCATGAACTTACTTCAAGAAAAAATAGGACATGCATGAAACTCAATTTTTCCACTGGGGCATGTTCATAAAACAATAACAACTTGTCACTTTGTTAAATGAACCCTAAAGGGTCCTGATTACAGAGCCATCTATGAAGACGGTCCGAAAATTTTGATTAAGATTGGGTCGGCCCATATCTAATATGATTCAAGTTGTCAACCTAATGGCAATCGGGTAAAAAAAAGTATAAAATAATATTAAATAATAAAATTACTCATCACCTTTTTCTTCCAACTTTTCTTTTAACCATCTATCATGCTGGATTGAATGGTGCAAATTAAATGTGAATGGTGCAAATTAAATGCCACTGTAAAAAGCAAGAATCACTATTCAATTTTCACACACACATATATATATATATATATATTACGTGAACGGCAGGCCTGGGCACCGGGCCCGACAATCCGGCCCGATAACCCTGCCGGGCCGGGCCGGGCCCGGCCCGACTTTCGCCCTCGGGCGGCCTCCTCTCCCTTGCGCAGCTGCGCTCCCTCCCCTCTCCCTCTCTGGCGGTCTGCCTCTCCCTCTCTGGCGGTCTGGCCTCTGCTCCCTCTCCCTTTCTCCGCTCGCTCCCCTCTCCCTCTCTGGCCTCTGCTCCTTCTCCGTCCCTTCCCGTCTCCCTCTCCTCCCTTTTCCCTCTCCCTCTCTCTTCCTGCGCTCACTCCCCTCTCCCTCTCTGTCCCTTCCCGTCTCCCTCACCTCCCTTTTCCCTCTCCCTCTGTCCCTTCCCGTCTCCCTCTCCTCCCTTTNGGTTCCGCTCCCCCTCTCGCTGTCCGTCCGCTCCCCTTTTCTTCCTTCTCCGCTCTCCCTCCTCCTCTCTCTCTCTCTCTTTGCTTCTTCGCGGTGGGCCGCCCTCTCTCTCCGCGCGTCTCCCTCTTCGCGGCGGGCCGGGCCTGACTTTTGGTGGTCAGGCCCGGCCCAACCCGGCAAGTTTATCGGGCCGGGCCGGCTAGGCCCGATGCCCAGGCCTACGTGTTATAACGTGGTGGCTTATTTTTTGGAATGCCTGGCTGAAAACCTGGTAACAAGGACGAGAGCTTACAATTAACTCTTATTTTCTCGTCATATATCGATCCCTCCAGAAACAAGTACTTTGAGAACGCTTCTCTATAAAATTAGCCATGAAACTGAGATCAGTTCCTACATACATATATTATTTTCTTGGTGTTTAGATTAGAATCGACAAGCCACAAAAGTTCAAATGACGGTTAAGTATATAAAACTTGGCCTACCAAAAAAAAAACCAAAACAAAAATTGAACTTTATGTCAAGTTCTAAGCTTTTGATTTTGAAAATCATATGCGTAGGTTATGAAAAGGCCGACCTGAAATACGTATTCTCACTAAAACGTTCGGATCGCCATCGAGGGAAGGAAACTTTTACATCAACTGTCGATCATATTAACTATAGTTTACTTATAAAGATGACTATACGAGGCCGGGTATTTGGAACATTCATATGAACTTTCACCTTTGGATTAGGTTTTAGCCTTAGTTATACTTTAACTATCCTTCAATTTGCATATCGATGCGCTCTTTTTGCAACATATCGAGTTGATGCTACTGAAGTTCAAAATAAATATTGACGTCCTGCCAACCCTCTCAAATGTTACCAACTGCCTGCTAACCCCCTCAAGAGTTGAGTTGCGGCGTCAAACTTGTGGTAAAACATGAGGTACTGTATGTAATTCTACTTGCTTGCACAAACTTATGCCACCAAAAGGCGTTTGGTAACAAGAATATTGTGTCCTTCAAACAAGTACGCTTTTAAAACAACGTTCCAGAAACATGTGTTCTACCAAGACTCTGTTCTTCTTACTAAGAAAAGTGGTAAAGGAATCTTGAAATTATATCGATGAAAAAGCTACCCCTCAGGTTATTCATTTAAAACCAAGATTTTTCAAGAAATTCGTTTTTTGAAAACCAAGTTTTTAAAAAAAATCATTTTTTCAATGTGTTATGCAAACACTACCACAACGTGTGTTCGGCCCTCGAACACCCACGACGAACTACCTCAAGCCTTAGTCGGTAGAAAATTTTATGTTCTTAGTTTTAAAGGAGAGGCATCCGTAAGGAGAAGGGACCCTGAAAAGTAGGGTTCAGCACTCAACCTTCAACCATAGTTGGCTGAATCGCCCGAGTCCGCTCAGATCGCTAGAAAACCTGACCATGAATCAAGGTTGGCTCGGCTCGCATCTGACTCAGCCGAACTTGCCCCGCCTCACTCCTGCCCGACTTGGCTCTGACTTGCCCAATTCAGATTATTTTGAAACCCAACCAAGTGGACAAGTCAACTTGTTGACCCAGGAAACCGGTCATCTATCGATTCGATTCCGAGTCACGGGTTTGCCAACTATGTCTTCAACGGCCCTTTCAGACTCCACCTACCATGAAAGATTTATTCTATAAGCAAACAGAAATATTAGTCAGATTCTTCTCAGTTTCTACTAAAAGCTGCGCCTCCGCACTTGAACTCCCCTTGGTTTCTTTAAGTCCAATTGAATTATATTGCCTTTGGTCATACGGCTAAAGCGAGTGTTTCTGGTAGGCTAAGAAAGAAAGTCCGTCCAAGTTGTTCTACGAGGGACAGCTAGAGCCAGGCAAGTTGTGACGCATCCAAGAGACTCGATGAAAAAGCAAATTAAAAAGAAACGCGATCTGGATACGGAGTTTCACTATCTGCACCACAAAGACAAACGCAGAAGAACAATTTGAATAGAATCGTCGCAATCACTCCATTCGATCAAACGAGTGTGTGCCATGTGACAGCAAATGCGAAGCTTTAAAGCAAAGGAAAAGGACGGGGATTTGGCCGTGAAAAGGTTAGCTTTGCTCCAGTTACCGGATTCGATATTTTTCCATCTAGTTTCATGTGAACAAACCCGTATTGGTTCTCCATGCAACTAGATGAGCCTAAATTAATGATAGAATTAAAGAAGCCAAGACTGAGGTTGGTCGAGCGCCGCGAGTGTAAGCCCAACATGGGCCGAGGCAGATGTGGGCTACATGTAAAAGATTGTTTAGACAGACCCTAACGCTTTGTTTGGTTGGAGGGAAAGGGAAGGAAAGGAAGTGATGGAAAGGGAAAGGAATGGAATGAAAAAAAAAAACTAAATATCACATGGATTTAGAAAAGAGGGAAAGAAAAAGAAGGGGTAGTATGAGAATAAAAAACTCTTCCACTTACCTTTCTTTTATTTTCCTCCTAATCCCTTGAATTTGGGAGGGAAGAGATTTACACTAGACAATCCTTCTCTTCCTTTTCATTTCATTTCCCTCTCCTTGCAGTCAACCACGCTTTGCATTTTTCCCTCCTTTCTAATTAGCCAACCAAACAAATGAGGGATTGTTCAATCACTCCCTTTCCCTCCTACCAAACAGGCCGTAAAAGAAGTTTTTATTTTCATATTGTTGTTTCGATTTAATTTTTTTCATTTACATATTGGTGCCTCTTAAAAATTTTATACCTAATGCCCACCTGAACTCCCACCTGAACTCGAGTCAGTGTCATATATACACTAACTAATATCATTATTTTTTTTTATCACGAGCACTTAGCTAATTCTGTTTTAAGATTTTTCAAATGCTGGTATAAAATGGAAAAATGTAAATAATTTTGGGATGATGGTTATATTTAACAATATGCTGTAATAGGGGATTTGAAGAGTACGATGGATTCAGAACTTTTGTATATATGTATATCAATTGTCAAAGAAGAAAACGAAGAAAAATGAACATATTTCCAGATTTTATTCACTGTACAAGAAATTAAAATGCATGGAACAAAAGATTTAGCTCATAACACAAAATGGTGCATAAGGATTTGGAACTTTTTGTTCCACCTGAAACTGAAAGCCGCTTGGAATTAAATACCCCTGCATTCTAATGCCCGGGTATTCAGGGGCGGAGGAAAGGGGGCCCGCTTCCTTTTTTTTTCTTGAAAATAATATTTTTAATTACGTAATGTATTTTTTGTATTAGAATTCAGTTTGACTCTACTCGAATCCAGAGGTCGGACTGCCGGCCCGCCCTTGGAGAAAATCCTGGCTCCACCCCTGCGGTTATTTAACACCATGTATTTAAACGTTAACGAAGTGATAGTAAGGCCTAGCATGTGCCCATGCATTCAAGTTAATGTCTGTGAGCCAAATTACCAAAGTACCATTAGACCACAAATGGGAAAATGATAAAGCGATTATCTTCTATGGGTAAATTTGAGAAAGCAAAAAAAGTTACTTTTGCTGGAAAAACAAAAATGCCCTTTAAAAAAATACTCATTGCATGGAAAATTAAAATCAACCAAATGCATGTTGGATGTTACTGGAAGCTAAATATTTATGACATAAATTGTGGTGGTATAGTATAAACAGTTGCTCATACTCATATAGTATAATATTTTTTAGAGACTGTTTTCATATAGTTAATCATCTGATAACATCCAGCAACCAATTGATTTCAATTTTTCTCCGTCTTATGGACAAATGGCATGGCTGCTATTGATCAGGGGCGGAGCCAAGGTAGGGCCCGCTTGGGCCTTGGCCTCACCTCAAAACTTCTTTAAAAATATACATGTAAAATTTTAAAAAACTTCATTTATTCTATATAAAAATTTTGAAAAATGATATTTCGGCCTTAGTCAAAATTTATAAACTTTAATTCAACCCTCCCCATGAAAAATTTCTAGCTCCGCCCCTATATGTGATGGATTTCATTCTTCCAAAAGTGAGAAGACGCTTCTCCTGAACAACGTATGTGGTAACTAGTGATACTGATTTCAAGAGCAAGAGAGAAATGAAGACGTGCATATTTTTTAAAGGGAAAGTTGAGAGTTGCTGAACAAGGTGAACAACCAAGAACAGGTTTGTTTGAGCTTTGATCGTTTGTTTTTCATCTTGCATGCAGGAGCCATTGGAATCTGGTTTATATCTTGTTGGAACACCAACCTAAAGGATATTATGTAGTTGCATGACTGTTACATCTCTAATTTGGTGATATAATGTGATATGATAGAATACTCTTTGGTGATATAATTTAAGTAATGTTGATTAAGATGGGCTGAGATGGGAAGTGATTCAATTAACTACTAAGAGAGACTTGTTTCTTCTTTGTCCGAACCAGATGCAACCTGACTTCTTAGTCCCGCAAATAAAGCACAACAAAAGAGACCTGCAGTGGTCCTGTTAATGGCGGTTTTAGTCAATCAATCATGCAATGAAAAGAGAGTAGTGAATGCGTTACTGCAAATTGAGGCCAACCGAACCGGCCATCATCCCCGTCGCTTTAAGCATCATTGACTAATAATAAATAATGGAGCAAGCTATCAACTCGGTACGTTTTTCCGGCAACTTGGCATGTGCTAAATTGTTCAACCGGCACGCACATGGTGCCGCCGTCCACTTGAACAAGAAAAAGAAACAAGAAAATTTTCTCAGCCTCACTATTTGACTTTCACTCAAAATAAACTGTGGCGAAAAGAGTCCGGAATCGTTTGATGCATTGGAAATATGGAGTTGGAAAGAAGTTTTCATTAACTTATTTCATGAATTCAAGAAATAGAAACAAAATTCAGATTTTCTAAACCTCTTTGTGTTGCTGTACTTGGGTTTATGTTCTATGAAATAAATTTCTCAGTTTGATAAGAATGAAAGAAAAAGAAAAAAAAAACAAAATAGTTGGATTAAGCTTTGTTTGAGAATCCAATGGTAACCTTTTTCATCCTGAAAAATGTTTTTCACCCCTTGAGATGGAAAGAAATATCTGAAAAAAACTTTCTGAAAACCAACCCAACGTTCACTTTTTTCATCTTAAGTTTGACGAACAAGAAAAATTTTTAAAATTTTGAATTTTATTTACACAGCTAAAGAAAATATCCTACCCATCAAACAGGTTGCAGGCTGCATTAGCATCAATGATGGCAGCAGTGCATCTTTCATCTTAAGCATCACGCTACATTATCTAAAACAAAGATGTATAATGCCCACAAGAATTGAGTTAGAATTGCTTTGCCTTTTGCATCTCTAGTCAAACTAGTTACACACTTTGAAACTGTTTTATAAATCTATCCCGAGACACATAATTCTAGTGTATCATGAATTCACTTTTGATATAGATTCATGAGATGGTCAGTGTTTCTCAACTGTCAAACAGTCTCTATGAGATCAAAAAATTTTCCTACTTATTTTTTCTTACTCGTCAATTTCTAAACGCAAGAAGTATCAACGTCTTTCTCACCATCTGTTTGATTGCCGTGTGCAATGAGTTGGAGAGACACCCGATCCCTTGGCGCTCTCTGTCTCAACCCACACACGCAATCAACAGCTAGGCTGACTTGGGTGCCGCTGCAAACACGACAGCTATACACACGCTCGGCACTCCCCTCTTGACCTCTTCCACTCAAGCACCTTTACAGCAAGTCCAAACCATATAAAATAATCCCAATTATACTTAGTCAACAAACATTATTAACTGGCGTACCAATTCTTTCATCATTTAAAATATGAATGAACATTCTTCGGACTCCAAACAAAACCCAACAGCGACGGAAGCCCCTTTTTTATTTCTTAATCACTTGACTTTATATCCCATCAAGATAGAGCATAACAGCACGGTGGCATGATATTGATATATAAAGGCGTCCTTGTCGTTCCTTCTCTCTAAAAGGTGAGCCCCCACCATTATAAAAACAAGCAAACCCAGACCGCTCGGCTTTATGAGCCCACCGTACTTCCCTCCTCCTGTGTGAACAAAATCTAAAGAGGGGGTGGACTCGCTGCTTATCAACCAACCAACTTCCGTACCTCACAGCTTGACTGATGAGCGAGCTCCCCACTCCTCTAACCTTATCCGCTAAACCGCTAACGGCTAAGCATGCCGGTGGAGATATTATATAATTCTGTGGTTCACATCTGTCGGCCTTACATATAATTTAATTTTTTTATTTACTTATATAATCACCCTTTCAAAGAAAAAAAAAACCCTTCAATACAAAATAAAATATTGTGAGACACCAATAATGCAACAAATCAATTTATGTATGTCCATGTAAACAGCCAAATATGTAACAAAACAATTTATGTGTGCCCGTGTGGGCAGCTGTCACACAACATATGGCTCTGCCGCCTATGGCTATGCAATTCAGGTTATTAAAAAATCCACTATTTGTTTGAACAGTGAGTCTCACAAAGGGAAGGAAGAGATGCACGCTTTTCCCAAAACTGGGGGAGGAGGCCGTGGAGTGGAAGTGCGGACCCGAACGTCCGGTTTTGTTACGGAAAGGAGGAGGGGCCCGCACGTGAGGGGAGTTGTAATTGTCACGTGAGACGCGGTACCGCGGAAAGCCAACCCAAACGGTCTCTCTTACCTGTCTAACCGTGTTGGGTCCTACCCGCCTCCCTTCCAACTGTCTCACCCTCCAAGTCCAAGTGGCCTCCCCACTCGCCGATTAAATCGCCGCCTTTTCCCCCTAAGTTCTTGTCATTGAATAATGAAATCCGTTTATTAGTTGCATGATATTATGCTCATCGATTAAAATAATGAGGCCTAAACAGACTCATATTTGACAGCAAACGGCTCCCGTCCATGCCATGGAGAGAGCAAGCGAGTGGCTGACTGTCGAGAAATGGACAGTAAGTGGGTCGCTTTCCGGCGGGATATTTCCTCGTCTGTTCCCACTCACATGTAGAGCGAGGGAAGCTCGGTCCAACCCATTCGATGCACTCCAGCTGTTTGACTGCATGAATACATTGAATAAACACCTTTTCAGAGCAAATTAAGTCCGGGTCAACCAAACCATCTCCGTCACCCCGCCGCCCCCCACTTGACCACCGCCGGACCTCCGTCACCCGAACTCCCCCATGGCCTCACGAGCCCACCACAACTCGCACGCTGTTTCTCTGTTTCCGGACGCAAGAAAAATCGCCGGCAAAGTGCCGTAACTCCGGGGGCCCCGCAGGTCGTCGTCCAGTCCGGAGAGGACTTGGTGCTTTTGTTTTTTCTTCACCAGAACGCGTGGCCCACCTGCCACATCAGCGGATATGGTGACGTGTCATCACCAGCTGGATGTGAATCAGCCTATTGAATTCCAAGCGTGGGCGAGAAGCGCCCGTCCAGGCTGGCAAGTAAGAGACAAACCGTGTGCGCTCTGCCCCCATGACCGAGGGAAGGTGACAGCCCAAAACTATAAAGCCCCCGCCACTTCCCTCACTCCCTTCTCGACCAACACCTCCGGAATTTTACTTCCCTTCAACTGAATTCTCAGCTTATTCCTCCTCTTCACTTCACTGCTCTGCTACCAATCGTTCTCTAATCCTGCAGATGACGGACTACTCCAACTGTCCGGCGCCGGGCTTCCCCTTCCTCTGCGGCACCAGCGACAACAAACTGTGCCTCGAAAACGCCCAGGGCTCGCCCCTTTCCGACACCGGCGAGCTGCCACCCAAACGCAGAGCTGGCCGCAAGAAGTTCCGCGAGACCAGGCACCCCGTCTACCGTGGTGTTAGACGCCGTAACGGTGGGAAATGGGTGTGCGAGGTGCGTGAGCCCAACAAGAAGACGAGGATATGGCTCGGGACGTACCCGACGCCGGAGATGGCGGCGAGGGCACACGACGTCGCGGCCATGGCGCTGAGGGGGCGGTCTGCTTGCCTCAACTTCAAGGACTCCGCGTGGCTGCTCCCTAGTCCCCCCTCCTCCAGTGCGAAGGACATTAGGCGGACGGCGATGGAGGCAGCCGAGAGGTTCCGGCCCAAGGAGATGGAAGGCGTGGAGGGAGAGCAGGCGGAAGGGGCGGGTGGAGCCAATCCGGCGGCGGCGTCTGCCGGGACGGCGACGGGCGGCGGGCGGGACAGCATGTTCTTCATGGACGATGAAGCGGTGTTCGGGATGCCGAGCCTGCTGGACAGCATGGCGGAAGGGTTGCTTCTCTCGCCTCCCTCGTGTGGGTCCCCCTTCGATGACATGGAAGACGACGACGCAGACGTCCAGCTCTGGAGCTACTCCATCTGACCGACTCGCTCCCGTCAAAGGCCAAAAGGACGTCCCGGGTTGGCATTTTATCGGCTCGCCAGATAAGGAGACGTATCGGCCTCGCCCGCCCTCGACTCTTCTTGTCTAAGAAGTGTATTCGGAGTCTGTGTGACGAGAGAAAGCTCGGTAGGTTTCTTATTTTCTTTTCCTTCTGAATTTTGGTTCGTTTTTTGTGTTCTTTGGCCAAGATGGGCTCAGGCAGAACCGTTGGCAGAGTACTGAACTCTTGACCTTCAAGTCGAAGGTCTTGAGTCCAAGACTCTAGACAAGCGGGACGGTGTGTGCACTTCTTGGGCAAAATCAGTGTGAGAAGTAGAGAGAAAGTGTACTTAAGCCTGTAAATTTGCAAGTTGCAACTATTATTGTACATATACCAAAATAACAGTTGCTTTACATTGAAAGATGATCTCCACAAGTTTCCTCCTTTTCATAATTTACATTATAAACAAAAATGGCAAGGCCAAATTAGTTAAACAGAAGCCTTCTCCGAGAAGATTTCGATAATTCTGCAGCCGGAGCAATTGTACGCTTGTCGGCGTTCTGTGACGGCGACGCAATGCTGGCGTCCTTGATGGGTATGATTTGATCCGGCACAGAAGAGCTTAGTCTCTTTGTTGATCGGAAGTACTCGGTGATGCTGCGCTGTGCACTCTCTTGATCAGTGGGGGATTTCCGGCGCCTAGATTTGGCCTTCTTTGCTTCCTGCAGAGAGCAATTACCCAGAGTTGGAAAAATAGCGTTGATTTCATGTCAAACTCAAACAAATGTTCGAATTCCTCAAGTGGGCCATGTTTGAGGCTGTAATACCGTCTCAGAGTCGATGCAAACCCAGTTCGATACATGAGCAAAAGAATAGCCCGTTCGTAAATAAGCTGCATCTACAAGTTGAAACATAACCAGTTCAAGCAGTGGAGTTGAGCAGATTTTTATAAATCGACCGTTGTAATGGGGAGCAGGAGAACTTTTTGTCTTTATGGAAAGAACCCCACTAGATTTTTGCTGCAGCTCTCTGATCGGTCGGTCACGTTTTCTGCCGAAGCTTTTGCATCACGTGCTGGCGAATTACTATTCTCAAATATGATTTAATAATGATCCATGTGCATCAGCTTGGCAGACGGAAAAGAATTGAATCCATGGCGTAAAACTTTTTGGTTTTTAACTGTTAGTTTCGAGATTGAGCAACGACGACATGCTTTCAGCTGTACCGATTGAATCTGATTTTCTATGTATTTAAATGCAAGAGCGGAAACGTCAAAACCGTCCCCTTCATAGGTTATATATATATATATATATATATATATATAGAGAGAGAGAGAGAGAGAGAGAGAGAGATGCTACCTGTTCCTTGAGGAACTGTTCAACTTGCTCAGGGAATGCAGACTTCACGAGTTCCATATTCTCATCCGTTGTTATGTAACATGAACCATCATCTGCAATAAACTTGGCAATATCTGCAGCATCGTCTAGCATATCCCTAAGTTCATCGGTTCCAAATGATTTTCTTTCTTGATCATTGGATTCTCCAGTTATTGCATCCGGATCAGTCTGACATATGACTGAATCACCATCTGACTGAGCACAAACTTCACTAGCTCCTGACGGTTTTTTATCTTGACCATCCTGCCATGTTCTTACTTGTGGTGCCTCATCAATCCGTTGCCTTGGTTCAGGCCATGTTCTTTTCCATTTTATCACATATGACTGGATGCCATTCCGGACTTTCACCCGATGAATGGAATCAAACTTGTACTGATCAAACAAAAGCAGGTCATCTGAATGGTTGGACGCCATCTCCCTTAGAAAGAAGGTAGACAGCAAGGGAAGCAGCCTTTCACTAATATATGACGGTTTCCAGTTTTGGTAGTAGGACAAGAAATCTATCAGACATCCAGCTTCAGGCTTTCTCCATGAGATAGCCGGCCCAGTTTCCTCTGCAACAATAAATGCCATCTTCAGTCTAATACATCAATCAATAATGTAAAATTGATTAGATGGACGACACAAAAAAGTTCAAGCCCAAAGTTTGAAGGGACGAAGAGATGAATCATTCCAAACACAACTTATATTTGGTTGTCTCACAGTACAGATTCAACTCAAAACTGGATCATTTGCTGAAATTAATCATCCTGCCATGATCCATGTAAACAAATTCTCCAATTATTTGAGTATTGAGTCAAAACAACTTGCATGTAAAATACTGTTTGAACAGTCTCAAAACATACAGTTCAACAACCCCCCACCCCCCCACAAATACCCCTCTCTTTGGAACTTCACAGAATGGCAATGCAGATGAAACAGTGGAACTGATCTTTAACGTACCAGAGAAATAACCATTGTTGCTAGCAAGGAACATTTCCAAGATCTCCTGGTTTGGGAAATTCTCTTCTGCTCCAATCAACTTACAGACTTTGAGCTGCCAGTTCTCTTCCTTCTTACTGTTCTTCCTTCTCACCATCTAAAGCATAAGATAAGGAAAATGAAGAAAAATGAATCATTAAGCATCAGCAGTCTGAATGGATGTTTCCAGCCTACAACTGGTGATAGCATTCATCAACGATCAATTGGCAAAAGAACAAAAGCAAGGTGAAAAGGAACAGAAATAAGACAGGATGACATTCATCACAGATCAAGAATAAGACATACAGATTGGTTGTTAAAAAAAGAAAAACCAAAACCTTGTTAAAGTGAATCTTAGGCAATATTAATAAGTTGGAAAAATATCAACGGACGACATGCAGTAAACCACCAGGAGACCTTATGACTGCACACCACCACCAGGACCCCACATCTACTAGTTGGTGTGCCAAAAGCAGTTAACAGGGGTCCGGGTTGTGTTGAAGATACAATGCTCGGTAACCTGATCTGAATTTACATGGGGTGTATAGAAATCCAATGCAGTCACAATCGTGGGTCCGGGTTGTGTTGAAGATACAATGCTCGGTAACCTGATCTGAATTTACATGGGGTGTATAGAAATCCAATGCAGTCAATTCAGACCATTCTGAATAGTAAATGGATGAAATTAACAGCTTCGTAATTTCAAGCTGAAAAACCATTATTATTGTGAATATTGTGTACGATGTTACTTTCAGAATAGTTACTTCTTTATATGCAACATCAATGAGCTGATGTGTCTACCTATTCAACCTATCTGCTCTCCATTCGCATGGATCGCGGATAACACATTGAAAAAATTTATCAAACTTTTACTAAAGCTAAAGATTGTGTTTGTTAGGGAACTATACTTATTTAAAATATATGCAAATGTATCTGGAATAGCAAATCTAGAAGCAAGATGATGAAAGTATACAAAAATGAAATACCTCACAGCAGCTATAGCATGCACACTTGAAGCCCATAGGCTTCTGAATGCAGCCTTCAACACCACTAACATTGCAATATTCACAAGCACCCTTGCAATGAGCATCTCTGGTACCAGGATGACCACAATGTGAACAGTGGTTAGGCTTACGCTTTGGCAAACTAGTCTCGGCATCTGCAGCATCAGTATCTGGATTTTTCAAACCATGGAAGATCAATTTTGGGTCTTTCTTCCCCACTTCATGCAATCTGCATACGAAAAAATAACATATTGAAAACAAGCTGGTATGGTCATCAAAGAAAGGGGAATTCATTTTACCAAAATGCTTTACAATAACTTGTATTACCGATCCAGAATGTCATCTTCATGAAATAGTTGAACAAAGCGAACAGCATTGCTAAAACCAATGCCCTGTATCCCTTTCAGATCATAATCGTTTCCAACCAAGAGACCAATAGCAACCAAGTGCTTTCTTCCCAATCCAAGATGAGTTTCAATGTCTGACATATGGTAACATTCAATCAATGAACCCTGCAAAAGAAAATATGAGAAAAATGTGATGCATATGATCCATGAGCTACGACTAATAGGTGAATCTAGCAACAGAATAAAAACCAAGCATTACTGCCAATGTTGTAAAAAGTGTATCGTAAGGCGCATCGGTCTGGCTTTAAGATACGCCGTATCGTAAAATATTGTAACCGTATCGTTTTTTTTTTTTAATAAATCAGAAAAAAATAGGAAATTTTTTTGAAAAAAATCAATAAAAATCAAGAATAATATGTTCTTCACAAAAAACATGTTTTCACATAATAATAGACTTATTATTGCTATAAAGTTGCGGATCTCCATTCGTACACATCAAAATTCATAACAATATCAATCTAGAAAGCACAAGTCAACAATTACATAATGTATATCATAATTTCATAACCATAGATTTATAATCTTCATCATATTCATTCTCATCCTCATCTCCATATTCTTTTTCATCTTCATCTTCATGGTTTAAAAAAACTCATTTCCTTCCAATGGGAATCAGCCACCCAAATCCATGGTTTAATAGATGATTTCACGGTGAAAATCGATGATTTCACGATGGAAATTGATGATTTCCCTCCAAGGCGATACAATCTCTGGATTAGAAATGAAGAAGGGGTGGGTTTTTATAAAAAAAACTCGAAAAAATGGGGTTCGAGCCCTCTTTTTTGAAATCAGCCCGTATCGTACGATACGGGGGCCGGTATCAGACGATACAGGTACGATACACCCTCATTCACGATACAGGGGGTGTATCGTATCGTATTTTGTAGACAATACAATACGTATCGATACGGCCCTATATCGTACGATACGTACAACACTGATTACTGCAGTTATTAATCTAACAATATATAACATAAAACATACCACAATGGCCCTTAACCTAGCAATCACAGACATATACATTTGCACATGCACGTACACTCACAAACACAAAATTATGCATGGACAATGGTCAACTCACAATTTACCTGTGAATCTTTTCTTGGCAATTCAGTCAACTAAGATCAAAATATTCTATGGTTCTATCTATTAGCTAGTCCTTGGTAGAACCAATTTTCTTTTATATTTAAGGATATTGTTATTGAATATGAACTTGCAATTACCACCAGTGGCAATTCAGTCAACTAATATCAATGACTTCTATCAATTAGCTAGCCTTTGTCATAACAAATTCGTTTGTATTTGGTGATATTGTTCTTCAATATGAGATTGCAATCACCACCAACAAAGATAACCATGGTAAATATGCAGGGCTCAGGAGGCAGATAAGGAGGGATCAAGGTTGGTGATGCTTATGGAAGAAAAGTCAGCTAATAAAGAAAAGGCACTGGTTAAAAAACAAAAATGGACAACTTGCCGATACTGAGAAAAATAAATCATATACAGATTTTAGTCTACACTTGATTCAGTCTTTCAATATGAGAATTGTCAAGCTCTTTACAAAAAGAAAACCAACATTTACTTCAAATCCATCTGCTAATGCTTTTGCAAGACAAATTATAAATATATTAGAGGTCAAAATACCACTTTCTCAAATCACTGCCTACATGGAAAGACTTTCTTATTAGCTGGTGGTTTTGCCATTAGAATATGCCTCAAACAGCAAAACTAATCTGGTGCAATAGGTGCTTACTTGCATTCAATCTGAAGGCCCTCGTTCAGGACTCAGGGTAATGAAAGTCTAACAACTCAATAGCTTATTAGCTTCCAATCAACCTTGCACATATACATTCTCCAAAGATGAGATAGGATTTACAAGGGTGTTTACTGCTTTTACTGAAAGGATAAATAACGTATGGCTACTCTCAAGATTGATGGAAAAAGGAAATAAAATGGAACAGGAAAGGGACCACAGGCACTTGAGTGCAACCCAAAGGCAAATGTTCAACCCTTTAGTCCAAATATGATGAGTAATGCAACAATATGGGAACAGAAAACTTTACAGCCAGCAAATTCCAAGAACAACCTAAAGCACTCACTCATTTTTTTATGGAAAAGGGAAGCAGTATATTCATGTGACCCATACTCACTGAACTAGGAAAAGCACTTAAGACCTACACAGCAAACATCACCTAGGTGTAGCTTCATGGAAATGGTGTCTACTTCATAGAAATAATACTGGAGACAAGAACGATTTGTGTTCATAAGCACAATAACCAAGCTCAATTGTTTTAACAAAATCACGCAACACAAAGAAAGAATTTGAACAAAGAGCCTCGCTTCTGACATCCCACTTTTCAAAAGATTTTTCCTAAAGATGGATAACCTAATTCTGGATGCTACAATTGCTTATATATATTTGAAAGCAATGGAATAAAAAATTTTCAAAGAAAGCAGCTGCAAAACTCACTTTGTGGTTGGGCTTGAGATCCTTTATTACACAATTTGCTCCAAAAAGAAATGCATCACCGTCAGCAGTTATGCAAGCGTCAACATGACCATCACTGTTCAACTGTGCACAAAGAGCTTCTGCTTCAGATCTTGACTTGAGAACAGGCATTCCCAACAGTTCAAGCAGTTCCTATGGTCACAATTACCACGGTATAAACAAGTTTAAACTCAAAGAAAATGTAAGAAAATGAAATAATTATGACGCTTTTTAAATCAGCATGTCAAAATTGATCATTGTCATCACGTTATAGCAAGAAATAAATATGAATGCCAAGTCTGAAATATTTTCAACAAAAGCAAAACTTTTGACATGAAATTCTGGTTCAACTAATAAAAAATAGTCTGCAAATGCGATGTTAATCAAACCCAGAATTTTCTCTCCACATTGCAACGTTGTGTTTAAATAGTAACGTAAGGTAGGAACTTAGAAATGTCCTCATTTGGAGTCACTGAAAATGTCGCATCAGCTTATCTTGCATCCTTGGACCTTCCAGTTTCCTGGTGCCTGCTACGCGCAACCATGGTGGCACAAATGGTGGCTGATTGGTCATGCCTTTGTCCACTCCAGGCAGTGCCAGAAAAGAATATGGAACCAATGTACTATTGTTAACCATGTATCTTCCATTATAGATCAAAAGGAGAGGCATTTATTCCAGCAGCTGATGTTTTAATAGGAACGGAACACGATATCTTCCACTATAATATGAAAAACAGAGGCTTCAACTCGGTAAATTGATGTTATAATGTGAACGGAGAACATGATGTCAAAATGGACCCATTCCGATATCTCTAGCTTGTGGAGTATCTATCGCAATAGAAACGACATTCACATGTTAAAAATCAATAATTGCACACTACACAAGACCAAGCAGCAGATGTCCAAGATACCAACAGTAGACACCGAAGATGGATTTGTCTAGAAGATAAATTTTTTGCCAAACAAGACTATCAGCAGCTAGAGACGTAAGAGTCACCGGGAAAAGGGTGCAAACTAACCACACATTCGCGGACACACTTGACGAATCTCCCATTCCTGGCAACAATGTTACCATCAGGCTTCGGTAAATCGGACGTATCGATACCACTCATTCGAAAGAATCGGTCGATCCTTGCTTTTGTCTTCAACGGGGAAGGATCCCCATCCACAACGAAGAGCGGAAATGCACCAAACTGTAAAGCCGAGTTAACCATTATGTTTTTGCACACAAGCTGGATAGAAAAAGATAGTTAACAATAGCCAAATACACTAACCACAAAATGGGGATAAATCAAAACGGAAGTAACAAAGAAATGCACAAACCAAATTCCGTTTACAAATTTTTCCACCACGGCCATGAGAAAAAGGAAAGCCACCTACAGAAGAACAGTCAAAAACCGAAGTGGGCAGACCAAGGAAGAGACCTCGCCTTGGAGAAAAGATTGATGGTCCGAAAGAAGGTGAGTCTCAGATGGGGGTTCCTCGCGCTCCCTCTGAGAGCAGTCTCGTGCTGAACTATCCAGTAGGAGAGGTCCACTGCCACCTTCTTGTCTCTAAGGAACTCGAAGTCCTCATATCTCGCCAATGGCTTCAGCAACTCCCAAAACCCTCCTCCCCCAACACCCATCCTGATGAAAATGTCAGCACTCGCCCAAAAGCTTTCATCCGTAGGTGAACCCAGACGACCGTTCAGCTCCCTGCAACTGCAACCCTTTCATCCAAGCAGCACCAACTAGCACCTACAGAAGAAACAGTGAAAGGAAGACGTTACTCCTCCCCGTGACCGTTAAGTTGTTTCTGTGGGTTTTGGAAGGAGGGGACGTTGCCATCCCCGATTCCCCTGGCAGTGCTTGCGATGCCCTAGCGGCTTACCGGGTCGGCTGCAACTTGGTTCAGACCCGAATATTTCATGATCGAGCAAGAGAACGGGTTTGAATTTAGTATATGTTCTCTCTCCAAATTGGGCAGATGGAGATTTGATTACATTAGGCGTAAAAATTTAGAAATTGATCCGTTCTTCATCTTTGGTCTTTAAATTCATGCCTTTTTGGGCTACGAATTACTTTGCTATTACTGAAAACTTCTCAAGAAGTGAAACTATTGGTCTTCTTGTTTGGTGTTCAAATTGCCTTCATGTTAGGGCTACAAATTTGCTTTTCTTGTTTGGTCTTCTCAAGATTGCAGTTTCAGTTTCTCCCAGCGGCGGAGCCAATTTTTTTGCTTCACCCAAGTGGAGCTCCATTCACCAATTTTTTCCTTTTTTTTTTGCTTCACCACTGGTTCTTATTATAGTAAGCTCTTGTCAAGTGGTTTAGAGTCTTTAGACTATAGTCACCAAAATCTTTCTTGCATTTTAAACGACGAGTTTTCCTCGAGAATAATGCGATGAGTTTCCCTCGAGAATAATGCGGCGAGCTTAAAAAAAAAAAAAGAGAAAACGAGAAAAAAGTGGTAAATTTTCAAAAAATTAAAAAAACTAAAATTTAGAGAAAATAAAATAAGTGAGAAACTAATCGCACAAACATAAAAAAAAAATAAGTAGATTTGCAACAAGTAGAAAATGAAAACAAGCAGTTTGGCATTATAAAACGTGAAAATGAAAAAAAAAAATGCATTTTTAAAAAATTGTTTTGCATTCTTTTCCTTTTGGCTTCTTTTATTTTCAAATTTTTTCTAAGCTTTAAACTGCTGACTTATTTATTGCGTTTTTCACTTTTAAAAGAAACACACACACGCACACACATTTTTCGTGACAGTGGACTTTAGACTCTGGTCTAAAACTGCTCCAAATTGTTCTAGACACCTACCTGACCATTTGAGTTTGCTTAAAGCTAAGGTCTGGCTTCTACTAAAAGGATCGTTTGACAATGGGAATAATAAGATGTTGTTCCATGTATCAGTCCCAAAGATTATAGCAGATTCATGAAGCCCTGTTGCCAACCTTTGGGGTGGATACATGATATAGCATGTCACTATTACCCACATCAGTTCCAATTCTCGGAATTCTGAATTTTCATATTCATTTGAACCAAGCCCATCCATTATCACACAATTCTCGGTGGAAATTCAGACTATGATCCTGATTATCCAAAACAGCATGTGCAACTAGTGTTGGCCTAATCCTAGATCATCACTTCCAGTAGCTAGAGGAATGTTGTTCCATCAAACCATGTCTGCACCCAGACTAGCCTTGCTTAACCTAAAAATTGCTGCCTGTATATAGGAAAAAGGTAAGCCTATGTCCAACAACTTTGCCCCAGTGGTATTTGATTACATATCGGTTCTCTCCAACCACTTAATAGCTTATTGGTATATTCAATATTGATTCCCCTCAAACATTTCACACTATATTTGAAGGGTCTAAGATACTTTGAATTAGTGTCACTCAAGCAAGAGTTTCTATCTCTGCCACTTGAATAGATGAACCTTCTTAATTATTGTGAAACAACACCAGAGACCAGGGTCTTCTACACAGGTATCACTAGTTTACTGTCATCTTGGTTATTCATGTTTCACATTAAGAAAGTGAGCCAATGGCTAACCTAATCCGATCTCCTGCTGAAGCCCAGGTTCCGCAAGTTAGTATTTTAGTGAGGGGCACAAAGATGGCAGACAAAAAAATCCATTTCATGCACGTATAACAACTCGAATATGTATGTCATATAAGTTCTTTAAAAGGTCACAAACATATTTTAATTTCTGATGATGAACATTGTTTCGGATCCATCGAAGAGTAAGTGGTCAATAGTATAAGTGTTACATTCACTGTTTCATGTTGATTATGGTGACAGGATTGCTCTTCCTGAGTTCGTGGTCTGTTTGTGATTAAAATAGTCTATTTGGTTCGAACCAAATGGATGGTTAGTGGAAGAAAAGAAAACAAAATAGTATGACATAATATGGAATGATTAAAATGCCCATCAAATTTTTATGTTTTTAACTCTTCCATCGAATGTTTTTAATTAAATGGGTAGGGTAGGTGATTTTGAATATATATATATATATATATAGAGAGAGAGAGAGAATATGGATAAGTGAATATGGATAAGTGATTGAGGAGCCACGGTTGGTTTCTTGTTTATCCAGTTTTGTGCAAGAGAGTGGGAAGCAGCAGGCTGCCTCCGCAGTGCACCATCAGCCCAGCATACGCCCAGTGGAGAAATGGCTGCTTTGTTATCCTTGCCCTCGCGCGCAAGACGCCCAGCAGCAATTCCCTCCTCCCTCACAAAGAAGGCGCCACCGCCACCCTTGGCCTGTCCCTCACCCTCATCAAGAGTGCCCATCTGCCGGAAGAGGCGCCTTTCCGTCCTCTGCCTCCAGAAATCCCAGGCCGACCTCGAGGTCCTCGGCAGCTTCCAAGGGTGGCTCAGAGAGAAGGGGGTGTCGTTTCCCTCTGTGAAGCCGGGGTTCGTGCCGGAGGGCTTGGGTTTGGTGGCGCAGAAGGACATTGGCAGGAACGAGGTGCCCAAAAGGACTTGGATCAACTTGGACACGGTTGCCGCTTCCGTCATCGGCCCCGTCTGTTCAGGAAGCAAGCCTTGGATTCGCATCGCGCTGTTTCTCTTGCGTGAGATGGCAGTGGGTGAAAAATCTGATTGGAGCCCTTACATAAGAATCCTTCCTAAACACATGGACTCTACAATTTACTGGTACCCTCTCTCTCTCTCTGAAGTTTTTTTTTTATAATTTAGTGCAGAGTACTTTTCTTTGTGAATTAATAAATTATAAAATCGTATGAACGCGATTAACGTTCCTAAAAATGGGCTTCTGCATTTTTCTCTTTGAGTGCGTCTTTTCTTGAAACCCTACTTTCTTGCAAGTTGAGGTTTCTAATCCAGTTATAGGTTGAAATAGTAATCCGATGCTGCCAAAAACCTTTCGTGCTTAGAGTATCATTTTATGTTTGCCATATAGTGATCTCTCATTAGGTTAGCTGTTATTTGAGAAACGTACCAGTGAATACTTGGCTTGGCTTAGTTGAAGCTTAATTTTTCATTGTTGAAGGTCAGCACTTGATGTACAGTTTGCGGAGGGTGAGAGGGGATGATGATGGGGAAGAAACTGCATGTCGCTAACGTGAATGTTGGTTAGGATCCATGAACAATGTCATACTGGTCATAAGCGACAAGAATGAGAGCACTCTGCGACTCTCACTGGAGATAATTTTCTCCAGAAACCTTAACATTGAGAAAAGTATTGTAGTTTTGATGGAGAGGCAAGTAAATTTTTGGGACTTGTATGAGAGGAGCTGCATTAAGACACCATAGATGTTTTTCTTGATAATAAGCATGTTTATGGGAACACAATCATGTGATTTTTTGCTGATAAGGAAATGTGCAAATCTCACGGATTCTATTGCTAAACTCCCTATCGTCGCCAACCATCATAAGGTTTGCTGTCAATTTTGATTCTGGACTCAAGATCCATATTTGTCATGATCTCTAATACTATTAGCTCATCGAAAATTGAGCACTAAAACGTCTACCTTAAGAGAATGCTGATGGAAGCTAAAATAGTTTTTCTTACAGCAAAAGTGAGAAATCAGTTACAATGAATCCAATTTCCAAACCGGTCCTTTTTGCTGATAAATCTGCAGATGTATAGAGAACCTTTATGCATTCCTGCTAACAACATCATCAATGTGAGAAAGTTCCAAAGGAAAGGGAGAAAATTATAACCCACAACTGGAAGCCACTAGGGTGAGGGACCAGAAGGGAAGGGAAGGGAATAAGTGAAGTAGCAGACACTTCCTGTGCAGAAGAAGACTATGGAAATAGATGGTCTATTGCAGGATACCAAGGTGGTGTTTTGATGACATCTAACCCAGTTTTGTAAAATATTGGTTTGACAAAGTTTTTTTTAATGAGTTTTAAAATTTTGGTTTATTTGTTTAGGTGACAAGTTAAAAAAACCTCGTTTTTTTATGAATAACCTGAGGGGGTTAATGGCTTTTTTTTTTCTTTTACAAAAATAGGTTTTGTCAAAACTGGGTTTTCCTTCAACTTAATTTTGATGTCACTCGAACACTTCAAAAACTTGGTTTTGGGGTGTCAATTAAACGTCTCATAAAGGTTTTTGCTTTTGTTTTCTATTTTTTTTATTTTTAAATATTTTTCCTTTGAGAGGAGCAATTTTGCAAACTGCACCTCTAATTTCACATTTTGTATTTGGAAATAGTGTTTTGAAAATTTTTAGAAAAACTTAAGCACCTATTGTTACACCTCTTAGTATAAGTTGAGCGGTCCTTTGTTGTTAATCACCCAATTAGTATATTAGAACGGCTGTTTTTTTTTTTTTTTTTTTTCTTTACATTTTAAAGCCAAACAAATGATCACGCGTTTGTGTGTTAGGCCCTTTGGCATAGCTTGGTCCGGACACGCAACCATGTCCGGCGTCACAGTATAATATGTAAATACAAGTTAGATATCCATTTTGTTGGAATAAAGGTAAGGGGCCTAACCCCCAAGCAATTCACTTCAAGTTAGATGGATAAGAGGGGATTGAGAAGTCACTATTGGTTATCCAGTCTGCGGCATGGAAAGCGGCTAGGCAGAGCGCGCCTGCTTAAGTCATCCACCACCACCAGCCCAGCCATCTCATTTCCCACGCTGCCCCAGCCGAAAAATGGCTTCCTTGTCATCGTTGCCTACGCACGCAAGACGCCCAGCTGATCTTCCTTGCTGCTTCACAGAGAAGCGAGCACCGCCCCCTCCCTTCTCGGGTCCTTCATCAAGGCATGCATCTGCCGAAAGAGGCACCTGTCCGTCCTCTGCCTCCAGAAATCCCAGACCGGCCACGAGGCCCTCGGATGCTTCCAAGAGTGGATAAGAGATAAGGGGCTTATATTCCTTCCCAAACAGAACATAGACTCTCCAATGTACCGGTATACTCTCTCTCTCTCTCTCTCCCTCTCTCTCTCTCTCTCTCTCTAGATTCTATTATTTATGATTCAGTGAAGAATACTTTTCTCTGGTTAATAAATAAATTACGGAATTGCAATGACCCGAGTAGCATAAAGTGGCCATACTAGAAAATGAGGCATTTTTCCTTTTTCTCTTTTTGCGTTCGTTTTTTTGCCCTCTCTCCTTTGTTGCAAGCGATTCTGCTTCTGTTATTCCAGTTGTAAGGTCAAATAGCAGTCTGCGTTGGAGCTTTGCGATAAATCAAAGTAGCCCACAAACAAAAATGCAGAAATCGAACAAAAACATTCATAGAAACTTGTGTTTCATAAGGCGGAAGAACCTATAGAGGCGACCGCCGACTGAATGTCGGTGACTGTTGGAAGAACGGCTACAGTCCCCATAGAGTCGTTCCCCAGCGGAGGTAGCGGCGGTGGCGGTGGCAGTGGGTTTCTCTCCTCAGCCATAACAACGCAGTGATGGGGACAGACAATTCACGTATGGCTAAGGGGACTGATTACCCAAACGAAAAAACTTATGTGTCATACTCCATCACAAGACACGAGTATTTATACTTAAGGGTCCGAAACGGATATGGACCCATATCGACGCAGGACTATCAAGATAGGTAAAGCCCAACAATCTCCCACTAATCCAAGTCGATATCAAGGGTAAACAAAATGAATGAACTTGCCTTAAAATCCATTCCAAGGTCTCACATTTGTTGTCTTACAAAACTTCTCAACAAACAAATGAGAATACAAAACAAATAAACAACAAACTTAATGAGAATCAACAAACTGTATGTGATCACATTCATAAATGTTTGCATAATAGTGTATTTACATTGAACTACACAAACTCATCCTCTTAACATGTTCAAAACACATACCAGATGCTAGCGCGCGCAAGCGCCCAACTGATCTTCCTTGCTCCTTCACATAGAAGCGAGCACCACCCCCACCCTTCTGGGGTCCTTCATCAAGGGCGTGCATCTGCCGAAAGAGGCACCTGTCCGTCCTCTGCCTCCAGAAATCCCAGACCGGCCACGAGGCCCTCCGCAGCTTCCAAGAGTGGATAAGAGATAAGGGGCTTATATTCCTTCCCAAACAGAACATAGACTCTCCAATGTACCCGTATACTCTCTCTCTCTCTCTCTCTCTCTCTCTCTCTCTCTCTCTCTCTCTCTCTGGATTCTATTATTTATGATTCAATGAAGAATACTTTTCTTTGGTTAATTAATAAATTACGGAATTGCAATGACCCGAGTAGCAATATTAAAGTGGCCATACTAGAAAATGAGGCATTTTTCCTTTTTCTCTTTCTGCGTTCGTTTTTTTGCCCTCTCCTTCGTTGCAAGGGATTTTGCCTCTATTATTCCAGTTGTAGGGTCAAATAGCAGCCTGGTCCTGATCGGCTAGTTCTGGTGCTTATAGTATTATTTTGTGTTCGCCGTATAGTGGTCTTCATTGGAGTGCCTCTCATTTGGGGAAACGTAACAGTGAATGTTTGGATTGGTTTAATCGGAACTTCATTCTTTTTGTTGGAAGACTGAACTTGGTGCAAAAATTCACGAAGGTCGGGGCGGGGTGGTGGTGGGGAACAAACCATATCTAACTAACGTGAATATCATTTACCTTCTTGCTAAAATTCTCTTCCAGTATCCAGATCATGTTGAAACTGTATCTAACTGACGTGAATATCAGATGCCTTCTTGCTAAAATTTTCTATGGAAGAGTCTAGACTCATGTTCGGTGGGGAGACGGTTAAATCTGTTCACTGAGCACAAAAAGGAAAGCGAAAAAAGTGTTTTCTTTTTCAAACCTAGCGACCCTGTACAAACTTGTTATGGACGGGGTTAAGCTGGCTTAAGTTTTTCCTTCATGGATTCCAGGATTTTCTGGAAGTGAAGCTCTTATTTCCTCTTGAAAATTTGCTTTCACGCATTCTTCCTGTAAACAATGAAAAGTCCATTATATTCAATCTTAAAATTTTTGAGCAATTGATGAAAGATCGGCTCATACGTCGAGCCATGTCTCTTTTGTACCATTATTCACTTTATAGCTTTCAGTAAGCGATCAACAGTAATTTTTGTCTAAAAGCTTGGGTTTGATTGGTTTGCTGCTCCATCATGGGAGTATCACGAAGGCCATTAGTCACTGTTGGTTTTTTTGCAGGTTCGAGGAGGAGCTTAGTGAGTTAGAAGGTCAGCCATGCTCTCTCTTGGCATCCCCAGAATCTAGTAACTTTGGCATTGGCAAGACTTAATATTAACTAAATTAAGCATGTCGCCTGTCTCTCTTCTGAAAGCTGAACCAGCAAAAACAACGATGAAGCACGGCTTAGGCAAAGGAGCCTCGATGCCATCCATGGCGGACTTGATATGCAGGAGCAGAACAACTAACCGAGAAACCTCCCCAAAGAAGAGCAGCGTGATCAAGTCCTGCTGGGAAGGATCCATAAGCCGGCGGGCCATTATGACCACGATGCCCATTATGGGAACGTGCCTCGCAGGTAGGCAGGCACTGGCTGAAGAGTGGGGGACGCATTCGCTCATACTGGAACGATTCTTCCTTCCCGACCTTTCTCCAGAAAACTCAGCTGCTAGGATTCGGCAGACAGCACAGGGGATGCACGGGCTGAGGCATATGTTGGACACCATGTCATGGAGGTACGTCATATTTTATATTCGCCAGAAGGCCTCCTATCTCTCCTCAGATTTGAAGAACGCATTGGCGACCTTGCCCGAGAATCGCCGGCAAACTTACATCAGGACTGCCAACGAGCTGGTTGACAACATGTCAGAGGTAGGCAAACCTTGCTTCTGCAACTCCATCTCATTTCATCTCCTTTTTCGCTTCTGCTCCGCTTGATTTCTTTGTTGACTAGACCGAGTTTAGGAGGGGGAGGGATATCACTGGAAGTTACAGCAATTTAGCTTAACCAGGGTATATTACTGCAAGAGCAGGGTAGAGTAGCTAGGCATGTAATAGAAGGATACTTGCCACTTGCCAGGTGACTGTTGGTGAGTCTGATTTGGCTACTACTGCATTTTGTATATTCTACTTCTTAGGCCTCTTCCATCTCAGCCTCAACGAGAAAGTTCATCAACCTAGTAGCCTAGATAGTAGGAAGGCACTGCTGCGCCATCAGCGACCACCCAAGTAGCGCATGTTTGTATATCTAATTTAAGTAGTTGATTGCTATTGCTGAAAATAGGGCTGAATTCAGGCATCCCAGTTGGTAATGCAAGCTATATGTCGTATTTTCATTCTTGTAATCATGGTCTCTGGCGTGCTATAGTATTGCTAGTGATGATTGGAGGCTTGCCCATGACGCTTGAAGGCTTACCTCTTGTCTGCAATCCCTGGACTAATATGCCTCTTTAACTTGATCTACCATGCATCCTGGAAAAGACCTACCATGGAATAATTAAAATGCAGAGTTTTTTGTTTTTTTTTTATCTCATTATAGTAGGCAGGTCGTAGTGTATCGAGGAACCTTTTGGTCCTTGAGATTCCTTTGATTTGGAAACTAGGAAGATGGGCTGTGAAACAGTAAGATATTTCATCAGAGTTTCAATTGTAAAGTCTGATTACTGGTTCTATTGGTACCTGGATATAGCTGGATTACTATGTGCGCACGCCAAAGGTGTATGAGTCCTACTTATTTTATGAGAAGACATTGAAGTCGCTAGATGACCTGGTGGCTCTCCTTGCCTGATGAATCTTCAAATTGAACTCCATGAAATGATTCAGCAATGTGCGTTTGAAAATTTGAAGGTGCCTGTTCTCTCTGAGCAGGGGCATGTATTTGCGCTCTCCACAAGATTCATTAGCTAATGTATTTTTTTTGTATTTATTTAACAATAATTTTGTATCTCTATCATGTTCAATGAATCAAGCATATCAATATGTACCAACAAGTTTGATAAATTTCTTTGCTTCACAGTATTTTCTAGTAACCATCACCTTTTTTTCACCATAGATGATCGTGTAGAGATCTGCTATATCTCTTCAATAGCGTAAAATGAAAGATAACTGCTAACCAAATCTTTTAAGTTCTCACAGGTCTGTCCATCCATGCTAGTCTTCTTCGATCAGTCTGATGACAAGCCAAGCTAAAAACCAACTAACGTTCTGAGATGAATTGTTTTTTAAATCATCTTAACGGGTCATGATTCTCTGAAGTCAATGGGTTTAGCGTAGAAATGGCTTAACGTCTTGCAAGGAAATTAGTGAACAAACACCGTCAAGTTATTTTGAACTTTGAAGTAATATAAAATGTCTCAGCTGTGCTCATACAGGTCATACCTAGCTAAAGAAACTAGGCTAAACTGGCCAAGTTATTTTTTTTATACAAGACTATGTTGCTGTCACTCAGTAGCTTGTACTTTCGGCTCTATATCTATGCGAGTGTGTGCCCGTATGCGCGAATACAGTAGTATGTCACATAAACAGTAGAGTGAGTCTAGAATAGAGACAATACCTCAGGGAACAGCAAGAGCCGCCTACTTTGAAATAGCAACTGTTTCACTTTGTAAGTTGAACCCAAATTTGTATTGTTGTCATGCTTTCTAGAGTTGAAGACCATGACAAAGAGAGGGAGATCTATGTGGTCAATGTGAAAAAGCTTGCATGCGCCACTCCATAGCAGTTTCTCCATTGAAAGATTTCTAATAGAAGGCTGTCAATCAATTAGATGATAAGTATGGTCGGCTGTTAGTCAGAACAGCAGTTGCCAAAGTGGGAATCAAACACGAGATCAGTATAGGGATCAATCGTTTCAAAAGTTCGGAAGCTTCTGAGCCAACAACAGTAAGCTGCCTCTGATAATGTGGACAATACGTCAACGTGGGTGTAACTTGAAAAGGGAAAATAGAAGGCAAGGAATGACTAAGGGTAAAATTGCTTTGGGAATGAGAATCCATGACCTGCTTTTGGTTCCTGAAAATGGGGTTCTCAGTTTTTCCTTATCTTAAAAGGTTCCAGCAATTTTACTGGTTTAAAGTTTAAACTGCAGAAAATGCTGTAACCAAGAACTGTAAGTCTGAAGTGGAAAAAATGAGGGGAATGGAGCATGGGAATCTCTGTTCTCATGAGAAACATGTTGTTTTCGTCACAGAAAGTGCGTTTCTCGCTTTTAACATTTTGTTTTCTGGTGGTCGTTTCATTTCTTCCTGTTAGTGCACGCTTCCTCTCCCTTTCTGTATCCAACCTTTTCTGGTCAGGCTTTTTCTCGTTTTCATATTTTCTATTCCTTTTCCAATTGTTTTCTACTTCTTTTTATGCCTTCTCCATTTAGCTTACAATTTTGTTGCTTATAACTCAAAATTCAAATGCATTTCATTTTTGTATTGTATTTTCTCGCGTACACGGTCATTCCAAGCTGACAGTTACATTTTTTCTCCTTATCGTTTCTTCTTATAATATTCACCAGCCAGCTTCTGCTTCATGCGTCATTGTCCATATTTTACTTCATCTGACCGATAAGCACGTCATGTAAAGAAGTACAATGTGGCAATCGAAAGGCACTGAAATTCGAATTCATTAGGCCTAGGCATCAACCTAGAACTAGGTAATTATTTCCACGCACATGAAGACTTCCACCAACTTTGAAATTCAAAACTAAATGCAATGTCCATTGTATTTGAATAAGAAACAGCGTTTGTTTACTGTTATAACATGCATGTAACCAGTGTTTTCAGCATCGAGTTCCATCTCGCATTGAGACATTCCAATAAAAAACAACTGTTCAAATGTGCAGTGTTCATCTCATTACCGTCTGTGCAATACTTGACTGAAAGAACTACATATGTAGCTTTTACCTTGTACACTTCTTTGGCTGACTGTTTCTAACTGCGAACCTTAATATTTGTACTGTCAGTCTACTTGTTACTGGATTATGCATCTACAGTAAAATGTTCATTTTTAATCTTAAATTTTTATTGATTGGGCAGTGGGCACGTGTTAATGGATCAGGAAAGGGTCCAGCTTGAAAAGGGACGGCTCAATCTTTTAAATAGGGTCCGGATTAATTTTGTCCCTCCTCACCAGTGCTGTGCGGTCCACGCCAACAGAGCAAGGATGGCAGAGCTTTGAGAGAGTTTTTTGAGGGAATTGGTACAGATCAGGTACATGGCATGTGCTGTTGATGTGGACAATCCAATGTGAAAGTTCAAACTGATATTGGATTTGGTTCTTCTCCACCAAACTCAACTCTAGATGAAGGGTGGTCCTGCTGAAATTTGAACCATATACTCTCAAACGTCACAATGTTTTAAAAATTATTGTATATACCAGATGCTTTTGTTCTGCAGTAACTAACGAATCTTTCATTAAGGCCATGTATTTTTTTTTTTAATCTGTCTTAAGATATTTTGCTGTATATTCTTTTCATTTCAGCATTTTATATATAGTTCCCTGATGTTTTATATCAAAAATCAAACTCTACGTCACCATTATTTGTTTTGAAAATGTTGGCAGTTAAGAATGTTGTTTTTGGTCAAAAATCAAATCAAGGGTCCATAATGTTTTTGTTCTGCAACAGGTGCATCAAGAGCCACAAGAGCAATCTTGCCATTGTTTGCAATCATTATTTTCTTATTGCTTCATCTTTGGGAGTTGACGCTGTTACCTTATAAAATCGAGAAAGTGTTGTCAAATCACACCTCTACACGCTCCTTAGCAGTAAGCGGGAGGAAATTGACTGCATGGCAAAAGGGAGGAGACCCAGATATCTAGATTGCCGACTTTCAATGCTCATGATTCAGTGTGTCCCATGCCTTCCCATTCCCCTCTTTCCCCCACCGCATTTATTCCATCCACAGTGCTGCTGTTAGGCTTGAGGAAGAAGGATCCAAGAAAGAGAAAGAGAGAGTTACTGTTTTGGGAGAGAAAGAGAGAGAGTTTACTGTTCATTGCAGCAGATAACATCTTCCTGTTGCACAGTGCTGGGTTCTGATGCTTTTAAATTGCTAGCCATATCCGCCCGTACGATCACGATGCATCTTATCAGCACGGTCTACATAGTTATGTTCTGCCCGGTTTGACATGTCATCTTTCTTTCTTTTCTTCTTTTTCCTCCTTTCGCAATTCACTGATAGGGAAAAGAAAAATCGACTTTTGAAGAGGGAAAACAACAATTCTTGTACTTGGCTAGATGCGGAAACGGATGGGGGCACTGCCGGCCCTGACCAGCGGCTCAAATGCTGGCCAAAAAGTGTTCAAGAGTTGGGAACACAGCCTACTGTTCTGGACAAGAAAGCGGGACAGATCGATTTGTTGGTCCTTTATTTTTCAATTGAAATCCGCGCCAAATGTTCAAATCTCCTCTCCATTCCTTTTTCTTAATGAAATAAACAATTTAGGAATCGTTGGTATGTGTTTGGGAGCATAGCGGTCTGGTGAAGTTTGTGGGTTCTTAAGATAAATATTTAGGAGGCAGTGTTTAGTTTTCAAATCCAATTTTTAGTAGAAGGAGATGATTCTTTCGGTTCCTGATCTTCAATTTTCTTCAAAACTATGCCACCTTTGTGCATATGGGTACTTGAAACTTTATCATTGTACATGCAGCAGAAGAGGAGGAGGCAATCTGTCATCAGCAATCCTTCGTCATGACTCCAAAAAGATAATGACAATTAATAAAATAATCTTAAGTGCCAAATTCATATATGATCATTGCTAAAGGAGGAGTTTATGGGCTCAATGCATGTAGACTAATCAAATGAAAAAATGACTTGGGTAGCTGATTATTTAATTACTACTTGTGGTTCCCCACATGGTCTACAAACCGTCTTTTAGGTCAAGTCCATGGCAAGGACTTACTCTAGATAAGGGTTCAGCATTCTCTTTTTCCTTTGGTTTGAACAAATATAATATAGCCACATCTTGCCTAAGTTTCCAAGATTCTTTTCATTTGATGTAACTTCATCCTAAAAGAAAGCCAAAGTTTTATCAACATGAACTGATCTCCATGGCCAAAGAGAATATGGTAGTTAAGAAGAATCTTTGTTTGGTGGTGATGTTCTCTTCTTTCTTTGTCCTTTTCTCATCGTGTTCCTCTACCACTAATCATATGCGCTTAGAGTGCTTGGATAATGATTCACTGCGCGTGCCGTTTCAATGTTCTGACTTACTTTACTATGGAAAAGACATCTGCAGTGAAGCTAATCTTGCTCTCAGCAGGTCAGCTTTATGGAATACATATCATTGATGCAATAATTTATACAGCATGCTTTTAACTAGGAAATGCAAATGTTAAATTAGGGCACAATACAAAGGACCAAAAAAAAAAAATCACATGATGACAAGGAACTCTTACCTGAAACTTTTCGGCAGCATTGGTAAACTCCTTGTATATCTCTCACTAAGTAACCATTTCTTCCACACTCAAAAGAAACAGCATTCATGGAATTTGAGTGTGGTTATCCATCTAATAGTTACTATTGCAGGTGAACGAAAGGTCAACAATCCCACTAATGAAGTTTGGAACAACTTGTTCTCGAGATGCAGCGTGAGTGGTCGAGCCTGGATCAGGTAACCTGTATAAACTACACACATTCATCTCTCAAGAACTTAATTAGTATAATAGTCTATCGCATGTCAACTACTATATATATATATATATATATAGCTCTAAATCTCTAATCACATTTTACATTCAGAAAAGTACACCACGGAGCGACTCGATCTGCGTACTGCAGTGCTAAAAAGAAAAGAGAGAGTGAAGGAATTTCCAAAAATTTAAAAAGTTGACCTCTGGTCCTATGTTCAAACCCCACGGTGGACCCGCACTGGGAGCCTACTGAAAGCCTCTCTAGGTTTCGGCTCTCTCAGTCAGGCGGTAGAAAATCACCGGAAAAGTATTCAACACAAATAAACATCTTTTAATTCTTTGTGGAATCATTATAAGGGTGGAAGTGTCAGTGGATCGGATCTTGGAAGTTGACAATCGATGCTAGCAGGGTCCAGACATCCGGATCGGATCTTAGTTGCCGTGGCAAATCCTGGGAGCCGGTAGAGGAGATGATACCAATTACCAAAGTCTGGAAAACCAATTGCAGTTAGACTAGTTTTTCTGAATGGGCCACAGCAGTGTCGGCTTTGAAAAGTGCAACCGGATCCGGCAGGATCCGACCGAATTTGACATGAGTTTTGGATTCGAGTATGAAAAAAAGCCCACCATGTCTGGTCCATCTAACTTCACTAGAAGGAAATCAGATACGGGTCGCTCTCTCTTTGCAGGTTTCGGATCCTACCAAACACCGCTAAGGTTTTGGGGACCGTTAAAGGAAAGAAAATGTCGACAAAAGTGTAGTGATATCTTGTGGCTCAAACTGGCTCCAATCCAGATCCAGATCTACTATGCCCCAGTGGGGTTTGGTATTATTGGTGGGGCTATTGCCATATCATAAAGGCATCGAAAGTTTAAAAGATTGAATGTAATTAATCACGGCAGTTGATTGATCAGGCGTTTGGCTTAACCGGACTCGGATCCAAATCGACAAAGACAAAAAGGATCTGCCACTTGCAATCTAATTCAGATCATCAGAATCATAGTTGAAATTCGTATCAGATTATTTGGTAAAGTTTGGTTTTATTGCTCAATTGGACTCGGAAGGAAAATGGAAATATCGAAAAAATATATCAAAATAACTGCCATTCCCACTTAAAAACAGTTTTTAACTAGGAAGTAAAGAAGAATTGAACTGGTATGTATATTGAGAACAGACAAAAAAGCTAATGAAGTTAGATTCAAGAGCAAAAAATAAAGGAGGAAAACAGCGTTATTTTCGGGACACCGACAATTTTGGGGAGGGTTGTTGTTATTGGGGGAGGAAATTAATGCTACGGCAGGTCTGTCCTTCAACTGTACACCTTCCATCACCCCAATCTGACGGTGTAGATCGGACCGGTCGATTGGGGCCCACCTATTATTGAGCCGTGCCTGTCGCCGTTGGTGCAGTCACTTACCCTTCAATCCCTCGACCAAAATTCTTCACACCGCCAATCTCTCCACCTCCCAACCCTTGCTTCACACGCCTCCTCTTTGAGCCCTCAACCCATGCTGCCCACTCTTATATACTTGTTAAGGTCAAATGGATTTAGTTAGGCGACATTATATTTTAAAAGCATAGTGCTCATAAAAATCAAATATATCATAAGATTGACAAGCATTGTAGACGGCTTATTATAGAGAGTTGCCCTTCTCTGTTGTATAAGCGCAGCTGCAAGATGCCAAAGAGTGTTGAAAGCGGTAAAGTGGGGAAAAATCAAAAGAGGGGTTCAAAAAGCTAACAGCACGCCGTGACAATTATCTATGTGGAAAGTCCGAACTGCCCTTTGGATACAGCCATCGGGCAGGTAGTTCTGCTCGTAAATAAGGAGAAGTAGCGGGGGCAGATGGTGAGCGACGCATCGGTGCGGGTAGGGAGGGGACAGAATCCTCTCCGGATGATTTTCCAGGGCATCGGCGGGGTCCACCGGAAAACCCTAGCGCGCGGCGTCGGCGTCGCTACAAGGAGTCAAGGAAGCCCACGAGCGCCACCGTTGCGGGCCCCGCGGAGCTGACTGAAAAGTACACGTGGCATGCGGACGCCTCTCGCCACGCCCCCGTCCAGGTCGTCGCCGAGCGCCGCTACACGACAGGTTCGAAAATTTTCGGGGCTATTTTCCTTTTTTCGTAAATGGTAAAAAAGAAAAGAAAAAAAAAATTCCCCGTACTGGCCTCGCGTGCGCCGATCATACGGACTACCTGGACACCTAAATCCTAAATTATGGTATTACCCTTGGACTGTGTTCGGTTAATTTGGTTTTCTTAGGGGCACTATTTTCATTTACCAACGCATCAAAATTGGATACCCTGCAGTTTCACCAGACCCTTGAACACCTCAGACCGACAGATTGAACGGATCGGACACTGGCTGCCTCCTACGGATCCGCTTGTTGCCTCAAAATGAATCTGCCCGATCCAGATCGCACGATCTCGGATTTGGTTTCCGTGCTTGCAAGCCCGAACCCGAGCTATGACTAGAGGCGCTGAGGGGTATTTTGGTCATTTGAGGAGTCGAAAAGCCGGAATGAGCGCTGAATGGAGCGGACCTTGCCGGTCAACACCTTCCGCCCCGACATGCCGTCGAAGTTGGTCCAACTCGGATCTCGAATTCCACGTGGCGCTTTTCCTTCGAAGGAACGCGAAAAGGAATTTTGGCTCTCTCAGCGACGGCCCCCGTGAAAGGCGAAAATTTTCACATAAAGGGACGGACCTTAAATTATTTACGAATCATCGCCACGAATTTCGTTATCACGTACAAACTGTTTTCTTCCTTTTATCGTTCCGCTGAGGGTGGTACAGTCAACTAAAACATTTAGAATGCTTTTATTGTTCAACAGTAGCACGATGGATTAATAGTTGAATGAGATCTTACGTCGCATTGAAGCATTTGAAATGCATTCATTTCACAGTTAGACCTTTTAGACTCAAGGTAAAAAAAAAAAAAACTTTTGGTGTTTTGGAGCACTGCCCTACTGTTCAACTTGCACATTGAATTCATGAAGAATTGAATTCATGATTTATGCGTTCATGACTTTTTTTTCAAATTCATCTTTTCTTTGATCTCAATGCCTTCAACTTTGTACTGCTTCCTTCCTTACAAATCCTTCAAAGAGGCTCATTGAATGTAAACAGGAGGCCTTTTTGTCAACAACTCGGAAGATGAAAACTTTTCAAATTTACCGAATATGTGGAACTACTACTCCATAGCAAAAGAGTTAACTGTTCAATAAAGTTCCAACTTGATTTCATATCTTTCACCATCCATGTCCTGCCATTTTGATCCCTAGATCAAGGCCTTAATTATCTGATTCTATAAAATCAAATCCAGATTATGTCATTTTGCACATAGGCGTGATATTGCTTTTTGTAAAGTATAGAAACTCCAGGGAAATGAAAAGTAAGGTGGTTTTTATTATAGAGTGGGCCAACAAATAGCTTTCCCATTTAGAAGAAAATAGAAGTAAAACGTACACTTTTCGCAAGTTTGAATTTAACTGCCTTAAAGCTTGGCGCCCGTGTTTAATATTTATTAGAAAGAGTTGAGCCCGTATCTGAAATAGAAAAAAACGGAGGCTCTTATTCAAATAATGGTAAAAATTGGGACTTCAAATGAAACCGAGCGCCAAAAAAATCCAAACCGTAGCGGGGAGGAGATGGGGAGAGAGAGAGAGTGGGGGATGGGGCGTCGATAAATGCGTCTGTGGCAGTGGCACCGGCTGTGCAGGAGACTCCTTGCCCTTCCCTTCTGCCTGGAGATCACCGCTCTCGTCAGAGAGAAGTATCCTCCTTCCTTCCTTCCTTCCTCTTCTTCAATTGAGAGAAGAGGATTGATCCAAATAGGGAGACAGAGAGAGTTAAAATAGTAGCGCCCAAGATCCAAAAACAAAAGCCTGTGAGGAGAAATAGAAATGGGCTTATGTGCAGAAAGAGTTTAAAATATTTGCTTGCTAGAACCTTCTCCCATCCTTCCTCTCTGTCCTTCCCCTGCTTTGTTTTTTCCCACTGCAAGACAATCTTATTTTTACCGATTTACCGTGAACCAACATTTCGTTTTGCGCCATCTTCGCCTTTTACCCGCCAGTTTTCGGCCTATAAAGCCATCCCATTCACGTGAGTTTGTGTTGAGATGCAGGCTCTCTTCCGCTCTTCTTTTCTATCTGTCAAAGCATTGCTAATGCGGTTTGGAAGACACATTGACCGGTGTACGCTGGAATTTTAGGTTGGTCTATGGTGTAGTTTGCGAGAGATTGCCGTTCTTCCTTCAGGCAGTATCCTAAGTTCCGGTTGATGGTGCTCGATTTTCAGGTGCGCAAGGTTTTGTTCTTCAGTTCTGTAAGAAGTGTTTGTTGAGTTGGGTCCTGCTTTAGCTAACATTTTGGAATCTGTTTTGCGTTATTTTTGAAGTTTTCTTCTCCAAAAAGTACATGCTTTGGCGTTTTTTTGGACCTTTGCTCGCCGAACCTGGCCATTAACCTGCCTTATAAGTTGTCTAGCTAAAAAACATGAGCTGCTTCTGTGGCGTTCTTGGCGAATCCATTGTTCTGTCAACTTTCTGATTCCAGCTAATCATGATACTGTTCGTTTATTGTAAATGACGGGGACTCCTCCCATTTTAACGCAGCCATCGGTTCCCGGAAATCTGAATTGGCCGGGAACTATCTTCTACCGGTCACTTCTGTTGTTTTAGATCGGAGCTGTTCAAAAGTCTGTTTTCCTATTAATTTGCGGTACCAATTTATCGTACCTTTATTTGAATTTATGCAAAAAATTATGTTCACCTTTTTTTTTTAGCGGCTAACTCTTAAAAGTTTGTGAATGCCTGAGCGTGTCAGAGGTTTGGCTTTCCCAGGAGTACCTATCACTTACGAGCTTTTCTCTTGTCAGCCATTTGTTTTTCCTTTTTCAGCTCTCCCTTCGCCTTCGCTTTGAAAAAATTTGAAATTTGGATTGCTAGAACCTTTTTTAGAATGGTTCTTATTTGGAACTTTGTTGTAGTTTCAGACACTGTATCTCGTTTGCTAAAGCTCTGCATGCTTGTCTGTCTATTTGCCAGCCTTTCTCATATGCTGCATTTTTCTTGATTCAGTATTTGCAGGGGTGACGCAGGAAGGCTTTTGCCAGAGCCAGTGGCTCTAAGGATAGGTTTTCTGTGGCAATGCTCAGCTTCTGGCTTGCTTCTCTCTGAGGATTCCTCTTAATTGCCGATTGAAAGCATCACTTCCAGTCGTTGACTCTCGTTGTCTCGCTCTCGCTCTCTGCTTCCCTTTTTTTATTATAGCGAAAGCTATTGCCAACCATTCTGGTGGGCCTTGTGCTTCAACCCCCTGAGTTTTCCTATGATTTCTTTAACAATTCACCACTCATGTACGCCTGTCAGATCTGTAGAGATGAAACCCTCTCGTCTTCCCCTCCTATAATAGAGCCGATTGGTGTTTCTTCTATCATTGCCAAGTTTTCTTTCTTTCATTTCTTTAGTCAATAAAGGCTTGTAGTTGGTGGTAGGTCTTATCCGAGTGGTAGCTGATAGATTGTGAGTCCCACCCTCCTTCCTTTTCCTTTTTTTGTTTGTTCTGGTTCACGCTTGTGATTCCCATCCGCTTTTCCCTTTCTGAAATGCAAATGCTTCAACATCATCATTAAGTCTAGGGTTGTCGCCTTTGGTTAATTCCGATCCTCATAGCAACTCACTCAAGTCCCATCAATAGGATCTCTTCGGTGAAAAACCATCTCCGCTGATTGGTTCATTAAATCCAGTACAGGCCTCACCTGTTGTGTATTCCCTTCTTCTTCTCCTAGTGTTGTTTCTCCTAGCTATATTCTTTCAGCATGAAAGCTGCTGTTTCTCCCATGCGACGAGAAGCGGAATTTGAAGGGCGAAGGATGCAGGAGAAACAGAGGCCTTTAATGCTCAAAGATTTCTTGAGAGACGCGAGCCCTTCACGCGACTCAAATAGGAAATGGCACCGAAACCAGAGCTCCAATGAATCCCCTACCACCATGAGGAATCTTCTGGACATGGATAGCAAGAGCTCGAAAAGAACCGGCCTGGTGCTTTCCAGGCCTGCTTCAACGACCCTCTCTGCCCTGCATAAGGCCTCTGAGGTCATAGTTAGGCTTCTTCCCTTTTCCAGCCGGACTCCACCTCAGAAGCGGCAGGGCAACGCAGTCATCCGCCGGCAAAACGTCAACAAATTGAGCTCGATTCTCAGAAGGGTAGCTTCCATGAGGGAACCCCGAACCCCCAGAGGAGGCCTGTCCCGCAGGATCTCTGCAGCCATGAGAAGCCTCTCTCGTCGGGAGCCTTGCATCAAAAGAGACGTCGAAGTGCAAGTTCGTGTTCGGGACATAGTGCGATGGAGATCTTTCGGCGATGAAGAAGAGATCCCGTATCTTCAGTACCATAACTCCAAGACCCCACCTCGAGAGGAATTGAGTACTGCAGACGGAACCTCGGATTCTTGCTCGTCTTCACGGACGAGTAGCTGTACGTGGTCCGAGAGCGAATCGTTGTCGAATTCACAGTCTGGTTGTGGTAGCTCAGAGTGCTCAGTTGTGTCTGGTGCATTGAACAACAAAATGCTTTTACTGAGTTACCATCGAGAGGTCAAAGATGGAGTAGACGACGAGTTTCAGAAGAGCTCCTTTGTGCAACCACCGACCGACACACCAATTCACTCGCTTGGGTTTAACCGTGCGGTGGAGATGAAAGAAGCGTCGGATTCACTCAATGGAGCAGATACGTGCTGCCCCAGTGGACAAAAGGTGCGCCTATTTACTGCGTTGAACTCTCTCTCTCTCTCATGTTGAATTTCCTTGTTCTTTTACGATCTGCGACGCCATGCGGTCAGCCGTTTATGGTGCACGTTTCTTTTCAATCTCTCTCCAACACATGCTCTGGTTTTACCCTTTTGATCTGCATATATATTTTTGTTAGTTTCACTGGTTTCTGTTTTTCTATTAGTTAGCGCTATTGCATCCTTCCTCTCCAAGTTGGTCTTTTCTTTCCTCTTTCTCTGACGGTCTAGTTTTTGTTTTTTTTTTTTTCTATGAATACTGTTATTATTATTATTGGTCTTACCTGGCAGCGTACTTTTTTGTCTGCTATATAGATTTTGGAATACCATGCATAAGACAAGAGACGGATTAGTCTGAGCCCATTTGTCAATTTGCTGTAAATATTTTTAATAGTTGTTGTCTGCTGAAGTTATGACTATCTGCCGACACCTTTTCCCGGTGATTGGTAACTTTAGATGATCTCAAGACGCGTGTAATATTTACATTTTTGTAGTCGGTGAGTGTGGGCATCGTATGGTTCAGCTTCTTCGTAAAAATTTCCAGGAGTATTATTATATTTTGGATGTTTCCTGTTAGCATTTCAGAAAATGAGGAGACCCATCTTTCCAGAGTCATTTGTGGTTGCCAGGCAAGGCAAAGAAACTGGCTTTATTAATCTAAAATAACTTGGTTGAACGCAAACGATGGCATTAATGTGGCTCAAGGGAATCAGAAATACTGCGAACTGGGGCTTTCTGTCTGCTGAAACTCAGGAAAAGTAATAACTTTCTTCTCTGGGGTCTGCCAAAGAAGAACCCTTCCACTATCTGGCCTCTGCCGTATATGGGTATGCCTTTGACCTCCAAATATGAGAAAATATGCCTAGATTCGAAACATTAAGAGATCTGGGTTCACTTCCTGGACTGGTTTGAGTGTTGTTGGTTCTCATTCCCTTGAAGAATGCAAGGGATAACAAGGACAGACCGGTGATACAGGACAGAGGGGTCTTACACTAAAATTTTGGGGCCCATGTTTAGTATTCATGATCACAACTAGAGTTGATTGAGATTTTAAGCGAATTATTTATCACGACAGCTTCTTCATCTTACCTGCAGCTTCACCCGGACGCCATACCTGCTAAGAGTAAATATTTTTACCAATACTTGGTTTTTGTTTTGTCATCGAGGGTCACGGATGCACTGGTTAAGGACCGGCGGTCTCTTTCCAATTTCCGTCAGCTGCTTCTTACCCTGTTAGGTGATGGGTCCAGTTTTAACTACTGGCAGTTATTCTAATGTAAGATATAAAGAATTTTGAAGCCAGTGTTATGGCTTGTGGATACATTATGAGAGGCTGGCCCAGTGTTGCTCCTATTAACCCAGTGAGACCACTTTCAGTCACTGTCTACCTTCGGATGGGCGTCCTTGTTTTAGCTGTTTCATGTCGTGATGTAGTAGTTCTCATGCCTGTCAGCGGTGGGACATTGTGCATTCCAAATATATTATACGTAGAACTTACTTCCCTTCATTAAATGAACATCCAGATGCCATATAGAGAATGTCAAGAGTTATTGGGGCGAGCCTGATGTTTCAGTTTTCAATGAGCCATTCTGCTGGCCATCAACCTGAAGTAAATAGGGTAGTTTGTTGGGACTTGGGAGTCCCAAATGTTGCTTGAAATAGCTCTTCTAGTTTTTCAGACTAATTTCCCTCGTTTGTCACCGATTGAATTGCGCTAGCTTCCAATGTACAGTATGTTATGTCACTCACTGCAATTGCTTGTACCAACAGGAAGATGTCCAGCAGCTGGGACGTGCGAATGATGGCTGCACCATGTGTCGTGCTATTGAAGGATATGAGGAAAAGGAACAGTTCAGCCCTGTTTCTGTTCTGGACTTCCCGTTCGAAGATGAAGATGAAGGTGCAACGACATCTTTCGAGGAGAGCCTTGCCGACATCGAAAGTATGTCCTGATGTGTTGTGCTCTTTTCCTGACTACTTATTCTGCGAAAGAAATGCGCTATGTTGAATGTTAAGCTGATTTTTATGATATTTGCATGAAAAATAATGGATGATGCTCGTGTGTAACCAGGGAAAAGGCAGCAGCTGCTTCACAAGATTGGCCGATATGAGAGCCTCTCGAAACTTGATCCTGTGGACCTTGAAAGAGAGTTTGCATTGACTGAATTTGAACTTTTAGATGAAGATGTTGAGAGTTTCACTGGGTACCATGATGGTAATGCTGGAGACGAAGTGGAGAATGCGGAGGAGTACATAAGAGAGATAATACTTGATTATCTGGATGAAACAACAAAGAGAAATTGGTTACCCTTCGAATCGCTGGTCATTGATGTCTTCAGAGAAGAACTGAGCTCTGCTGGTGAAGTAGGGGCAGATGAGTTGGTGGGAATTGCTGTTGGTCGAGTAAAAGAATGGGTAATACAGACAGGCTCAGTAGACCAGAGCAGGGAGTTCTGTTTGAAGGAATTGGAGAGAAGTCAAGATTGGAGAAAATTTGTGATGGATGAAGAAGAGGTGGCAGCAGAGATGGAGGTAGATATTCTATGGTCCTTGGTGGATGATCTATTGATTGATCTTATGGTATAAGTACAGGTGAATTAAGATGAAGGACTAGCCTGCGAAGGTAATCTCCTGAGAGATCCAACTCGCCAAAATCATCAGCATCACTTTAGTTGCCTGATCACAAATGCCATTCCTCGAAATTCTACATGGTTGACCTCCAGTGTCAGAAACCAAGCTCTGAGTGCTTATGCTTAAGTGGGAATGGTGCTGTTTGCAGCAATGCATTCAGAAAGCATGTTGATGCCTTGAACGAGTGTATATAGTTGGTCGGTTCAACTTATGACGTACAATTTTTTTTCCTTTTCATGTTGAATAAATTTTGTAACTGAGCTTTCGGAGAGAATGAAAGCCAAAATCCTAACACTTGATGTGCGCTGAGAAAATCTTTGGCCAAAGGAATGAAAGAGACATGTTTATTAGAAGTGACTAAGTGAGTATCATGAACCAGGAAGAAAAGAATGCCCATTTGGTTTATAAGGCTACTGTAATTGTAGCTTTAACAGGGTGAGCACTATGATTGGTACTCCATGGATCTATCTTCTTCACATGAGAGATGTGGCTACACTTTGTGGCACACAAAATTCGTGACTCGGTTTTTATTTGGGATCATTATTTGAAAGTAAATTGTAGAACAGATCCAATTGGGTTGTCAATGGGGTGTTGGATTCATGCGTAGGCCCAAATTTAATGGATTTGGCTTCATCGAATATCTGAGCTAGATTGAGGTGGTAGACACATGCATGTATATGGAAGCACTCATCATCCATATGTAACCCAGTTGAGCACCCTGGTATGGACTCACTTGGATCAAAATTAAATATGATCAAAGAGGTTGCAAGACATCCATTTGGACTCCAGACTGTTCCAGGTGCATGATTGACAGATAATGCAACAATCAAAAGAACCAAGATCCATTGCATCATCTTCGCCAAAATGAATTAATCTTCATGTAGAAGGACGAAGTGCTGCTCGTACGTGATTAGTGATCTAAAAAATCATACTTGATGAGTGATCAACCAACTTGTTTACAAATTAACATACTGAACCTAATTAAGTTGATTTGGAGATCTTTGTCAGGAAAACAATGCCAATGGCTAGGCACCCACCTTTATTGAACAACAATATATATTATCCGTTTTTTCTTTTGTGGTGAATTGGACCTTATGAATATGATCTACGTGATTTGCATCAATAGAACAGGGATCTTGAAAGACATTATCAGGACATAAGCTGGATTTGTTCTCGGCATAAAAGATCTCCAGTTTGATGAGAAGTTTTGGCTCAAAAAAATCATGGTTTTGTGTAAAAAATGATAGGTGTGTATATTGAAAGTCCCATGTCCTTTGCCTACAATTGATATAAGTTGTCCCGCGATCAACAGCTTTGAAGAAAGCGAGAATTTTCAGGCATATGCTTGAACCGTGTACTTTTTTCATCAATTTTCCAAACAAGCTCGATGAAAAACTGGAACAGCAATTTAACTGGAACTATTAAGCATCGATAAATTTAAAGACTTTTTTAATCACGGAATTTTTGATAATATATTTGATCATCAAATATGGAACATATTCCTTGCACTGAAAATCAACAGCTCCACACACGTTATGTTCGTAAAATAGAAAGGAAAATAACAAACCTTATCAATGGGTACCGACCCATATCCTCATTGAACGATCCCAAGATCGAGTCGTCCGCAGTAACGGAAACCGGCGAAGACGGATTTGGACGGCAAGCTTCTAACTCTCAGGGCACGTGAAACAGAAAAAAAAATGGAAGGAGATCTGGTGGGCAAGAGTGGAAACCCTGGAAGAGGGGTTGGAGTCGGATACGGTTTCTTTGGTGGTTATAAATGGTGGATGCGAGCTGATCATGGTGTCCCTGATGTGGGCGACAGCGGGGACTGGAGGAAGCAGTGGAAGGTCTCTCTCCCGCTAGCTGGGTCTTGATGAAGATCCCATTCGGCCGTTCAGGGTTATCAGAGACACCGGTCCGCCGGAGAGCGCCCTTAGTTGGGAACACTCCAGTTTCTGGTGGAACCACGGGGCAGTGACGAAGGTGAAGAAGGCTGGACCCCTTGGGCTCCTAAGCACTACCTATAGTTCAATCTTCTAACCAGGTCAGTGGAATTCTGCTTAAGCTTAGCATGCTTAACAAAATCATGGGGAAGAAAATTATACGATTATCAACCAGTAAAATACCATGAACAGTATATAAGGATAAAGGAAAATCGAAAAACAGATAACAATAAGAACAACATGAAAGATTAGATTGAAGAAAATAATAAGTATGACAAAAAAAATGGAAAGATTGAACCTCTTTCCTTTGAATGATTGGTTTCTAGAATTTCATCACAATCTTTTCTTGTTCTTCTTTGGAGTAGTACTAAGCATTATGATCATCTTCTATTTGAAAACCATTGCTGGATTAGAAATGGACGGAAGAATTCAGGGAACTGATCTCGAATTTCGATCGGTTGAGAACCCTCTGCGTGGACAACCTATTTCTGCACGTCGTGATTTTAGTCTGAGCTCTGGAAATACAGTTTTTTGTGATGATTCGCAGGCCTGCTCGCCCATAATTACTTGCAATTCATCATCCTCTTCCTTTCCAATCAGTGCTGCCGCTTGTTCTCCATCTTCATTGACAACCAAGAATTCACCAAGATGTCAGATGTCAATATAAATCTGAATTAAATCCGATTTAAATGTGACATTTTACAGAACCGCATTAAAAATTTAGGTATGAAAAATATTTTGTTGTTTAATTAAGAATTCAGTCCATTATATATAAGATATGACATCCGATTGGATCCAAATTCAGATTTAAGTAAATAGCAATTGGATTCGGATTCCATTTGAATATAGTTTTAAATAAATGTACATTTTATACTTCAGGTCTATAATATAGTTCGGATCTGGTTTAACAATCGGATTCAGCTTTGGAAGTTAATCTGAAATGGGATTCTGTTTATAAATTTGGATTTCAGATTTGGATACAGTATAGTTTTTCTTTTATCTGAATTTGAACATGAATTTGAATATCGAACATGTAGATATCCAAAAAAGCAGATATGACAAAGTATACATCCGATTCAAATCCTATCTATTGACATCCCTAAATTCACCTCATTTCAAGCTTTGCATTCTTCAATCCATGCAGCCATATTAAGCACGAGCAACAGTCTTCTTTCACAGATAATAATGATAATTTGACTACCATCTACAAAACTGATCATTTATTACTTTTCTGGTGTTAAGATAACGGATAACGATTAGATATCTCATGATGTACTTGACAAATATGGTTGTTGTGATACAGTTTGGGCGACGGATCCTAAAGTCGTATGTCTACGTAATGAAAATGGAGGAGAAAACGTTGGAAATCACTTACCTACATAGGGACACAGGGCTTGAAACTTGGGAAGAGGGATGGTTCCTTATCAAGTAGGAGAGGGTAAAGGGCAGTAAGAATGAAAGCAGCAAAATGATATTGACAATATTTCAAAAACAATGGTCGGAAGAGACTAATCCACAAGCTTAAGTAATTTCCTGAAACATTCTTTGAAGATCACTAGCAAAAAAGTTTCCTACAGCCATGTGAAGGAGAACAATTGTCCAAATAGGTTGGCAAATATGTAAGCAAATCAACTAAATATGACAATGAAAGATGCTTTAGCCAATAACCAGCAATCAATCCATCATCCAAACAAAGGCCTACATAAATATGCCAGCCAAATGTTCAAAAACAATGGTCGGAAGAGACTAATCCACAAGCTTAAGTAATTTCCTGAAACATTCTTTGAAGATCACTAGCAAAAAAGTTTCCTACAGCCATGTGAAGGAGAACAATTGTCCAAATAGGTTGGCAAATATGTAAGCAAATCAACTAAATATGACAATGAAAGATGCTTTAGCCAATAACCAGCAATCCATCATCCAAACAAAGGCCTACATAAATATGCCAGCCAAATGACAAATCCACTCACACCATTTCACAAGGAAGAGATCACGGGATTCAATGAAATCAACCAAACCATCGTGGAGCAAGAAATACTCCCATACAGACCATTACGAGCAATGACCACATGCATAAATAGAAAGACAAACACAAAGGAGGATACACTTTACACTGGTACCTAAGTTCCACAATTAGTAAGTGCAACTGGCAAATGGCAAGTGACAGCTACACTCTAAAATTGCAAAATGTCAGCAGCAGCCAACAGGAGAACTACAGCACCTCTTCAGTAGATAATAATCATTTTTCCACAATACAGAAAAGTAGGCAACTCGGAATTGAGATGCTAGACTTGCCCGTTGTTGGTTTCACTCACATGCACTACAAAAAGTTAACAGACCAAGGATGACCGCAGTGATGCAGCGCTTGAAAGATTTGTACAAGAGGCCCAGCGTATAACTGATTCTGTCACCATCAGATCCAGCTGCTCCAGTTCACCCAAGCCAATCGTATGGTTTCTCCTGCTATGAATACCTGATGGTCGTGTAGGTGCTTTACGAATCTCAATTTCCCGAAGCTCAGCTTTTCTTGCAGCAAGATTAACTCCATGAGTTGCAGCGGCTGATGTAAGCATCTTCCCAAAACTCAGATCTGCATGAAATGAAATAAAAGTTTAGAAGAAATCACAACATAAAATAAATATAAAAAAACAAATGCAACACTGGTGCTCGACCAAGTTTCCAAATCACATGGAGAGCCCAAAAAATAAGAAATCATCACCTCTGTCAATAGTCGTTAAATTATCAGTATTATCTGTGAAAGAAGACTGCTTCTCCTGCTCAATATGGCTGCACGGACTGAAGAACGCAAAACTTGAAACTGAAGCCATTGGTGAGCTGAATTCCTGGTCAGTAGATTCACAGCTACGAAATGAGAATCCGATAGATGGAGAAGAAGCTGCAGCATTGATCACAAATGAAGAGAACGATGAATTGCAGGTAAACATGGGCGAGCAGGCCTTTGGAGCATTAACAAAAGCTGTATTTCCAGAGCTCAGGCTAAAATCACGATGTGCAGAAATGGGTTGTTGAAGCAAAGGGTTCTCAGCTGACTGAAAGTGGAGCTCAGTTCCCTGAATTTGCCCTCCATTTTTAATCCAGCAATGATCTGCAAATAGAAAACAATCATAATGTTTCGTATTACTCCAAAGAAGGACAAGAAAAGGATCATGGAAGAAATTCTATAAAAGAATCTTTCATTGGAAAAAGGTTCAATCTTCAGGTGACTATGAAAAAGTACTCATTTTCTGTCATTTGCACAGAACCATATTTGCAGTGCTATTGGTGAGGAATGTTGAACAGGCCCTTGCTGGAATAAGGCAGTCAACTGAAACTTGATTTTTTCTTTATTTTTCTCAATCTTTCTTAATAATTCCCGTTTCAGTATTCATTAAAGAACTTGACTAAATTGATCCACCCAAGGCAATTCTTTGATCAGTATAAACATTTTTGAAAACTAATTTTCCCCCAGTATAGCTATTTTTTTCTGGGCAGATCATAGCCACCAGAAGAACGAATAATCTTTAATGAATCAGAACCCTGAATTTGATAAAGCCTTGCAAGTGAGAATCCTATGAAGCTTCAACAGATAGGACAATCTAGAACAAACAGGTCAGGATTAAGGAGCCCATTTGGCATCGTAGTTCACCAGACATTAAACCAGCAAACCAATGCGGTTCAAATGTATCTCTTAAGCCAGCTATGCACTTAAACTTTTGTTTGACACATCTGTGGCCCAATTGAAATAATTGATGAAAGCGACATACCAAGAACCTGTCTTGCTGTAAGCCTCTGGCTTGGGTCTCTGCATAGCATCCCCATGATCAAATCCTTGGCAGAGGCAGATATCCTATCCCAAGGATCTGACATAAACCATACATCAGCGGCCCTGACAGCATTGAAGATTTTTGACTTGGTCTGCCCCCAGAACGGAGGAACTCGACTGAGAAGAATGTAGAGGATCACACCAGCACTCCATACATCTGCCGCTTGATTATAGCCTCCAGCAAGGACTTCTGGAGCAATATAAAATGGACTGCCGACCACCCCATTCAGACACTCTCCTGTTGGAGGGAAATTTTCAGGCAACTAGGGAGAAGCAACTATAGAAGTATAGAAAATTATATTAATAATACCTGGTCTAATATAGGTTGCAAGACCAAAATCTGCTAATTTTATGGGTGATGACTTGGACGTTGTTGCCAACAAAATATTTTCTGGCTTCAGATCTCTATGAACAACACCCTTGTCATGGCAATACATCACAACTTCCATCAGCTGCTTGAACAGAACTGCAGCATCACTTTCTGAAAAAGCGCCATGTTTGTCTATCCGATGGAAAAGTTCACCACCTGCACAAAGCTCCATAACCAGATGAACATAATCCTCCTCCTCAAAAACTGCTTTGAGGTCCACGATGTTTGGGTGACCAGACAAGCGAGCCATTATTTCTATCTCTAGCTTGACACTACGAACATCTTCTAGAGTTACCAGCTTATCCTTTGCAATAGATTTGCAAGCAAAAATCTCCCCTGTTAGCTTGTCTGAACAAGATCTGATCACCCCGAATTGGCCCCATCCTAGCTGCTCCCCAAGTAAGTACCTATCCTCCAAATTGCAAATTTGTGTTGAATCTAGAATGGCCTCAGTAAGATAACGATCTTTATGACAAATTGCCAAATAAGGAGAAGAATTATTGCCCTTGGCAACAGCCATTACCAATCCTACAGCCCCTGCCACAAGGAGGAGCTGCTTTAGATTGACCCAATAGGGGAAAAGCAATAGATCTCTTATAGACTCCAGTGATAAGCCAATTTGGTCAACCTAGCCAGATTCCTATAAGCCAGTAAGATCTCTCATTTATTGCACTAACGATGCGTTTGAGATGTCATACAAAATGTTCATAAGTTCCGCATTACAAGTTCTTTCATGTATGCGACTCACTTGTGACTGCAGTCTTCTGGGCAGTTTCGCAGTGTCAAGAAGGCTCACATCAGAAGGGTTCCCAATCCTGAAAACAAATTCAACCCTCAAACATCTTAAGGTGAATCATGCTTCATTCTTTTCAGCAAAAAATGGAAAGCCAAAAATAAAGCTTTTTTTCTCCTTTTCATCAATCAAGCTTAGAACCAACCTCAAGCACTTTGGCCATTAGCCTATTACAATGCAATTACCACAACTTCAACTAACTCATTTTATGCAAACCAATGTAATCCACATCAAGAAATTTCTTGATGCAAGAATGCCAAAAGAAATATTTTTCACAAGAGATGGGTGAGAGAGACTACATACAGAAAAAGGAAGAAAACAAAGAAGAACTTATACCAGTTTATTCCATTATTTCAAAATTCAAATGTCAGAACTCGATGTGAACATTGCAAAAATATCAGAAATAAACAACTTGGTTACAAAGATCAGCATTCAAAAACAAGGACATGCAATCCAATTCAGGAATATCTACGCCAGACTGATGATACTCTAAAAAACCATAATGCTATTGGCAATTTGGTGATTGCTGTGAAATTGTGGTGGTTTACATAACAGTGCCACCATCAGGTAAACGGAAAATTGATGAACCGGAAAAGTAATCCAAGACAGCAACACAATCCAAACAAATTGACGTCATCAACAGCAACTTATGATCTTAATAATTTAAAGTATAAAGTATAAACAGAGAAACAAACTAAAAATGATACCAAATACTTAAGCATTCATTTGAAAGTAAAAATAAGAAAAGTTCACATCAGTAATGACATAAAATATTAAAATCCATAAATTTTCAGAATACAAAAAAGCAATACAAAGAAATTCTCTCATTAGAAACGTCCCTAAAATCTAAATTATATAGAAAGTGGAAAAAATCACAAGCAGTTACCGTTTCCACAAAAATTAGAGATTACAACAACATGCACGGTATCAACTGTACCACCATATTCCTAGTAAATAGTGGTGCAAAGAAAAAATCAAACAAATGCTAGACGAAACAAACATGTTGACATTTAAAAGTAATAATCAACACAATTTTCTGAAACTGACATCATTTCTTCGGACTATCGTTGATTTCACAAGCAAAAATCCTGAGCCCAGAATAATTCTACCATCGGATTAATCAATACATGGGACAAAGGAAAACACCTCAAAGGAACATGGAAAATGAAGCACTCGATTCCCAACTAGCCCAATATTTCTCATGTAACCGTACTCTGCAACATATTACTAAGCTGCAGGGACCCCACGCTCCATAGGAAATGAAACAAAGCTAAAAAAACATCACTAAATTCTAAATTGTAGAGAAAGCTAAGAGTTCCTGATCGATTCTTGAAACCCATAAACCAAACCAGACATTCAGCCCTCATCTTCAAATAGGAAAACCACTGAAGAAAAGGAGAAAAAAAGAGAGAGAGAAAAACAAGACTTTCCGATTGCGTTCAAGAAAACTTCTAGGAATCTAAAACTAAGCCCCAAACCAAAAAATAGAAAGACCAAGATCCCCAGAAACAAAGATCTTGAAGAAAAGACAGAAGATTGACCAAAAACTCTTCCAACCATTCAGATCTCTTTAGCACAACCCTGTGGACGCGCCACATTACCGGAATTCCTTCCTCCTCCAAGATTCCAAAAAACACACATCCAATTCAACCCCAAACACCAAAAGCAGGGAATTCCCTTCATACCAACCGGGAAGAGGATAAAAAAAAGATCCCAGAAATCAAAACCGAAAAGAAAATAACAATTAGGCAAAATGATAAAACTGAAAGAGTGAGAGGAGAGGAGAAAAGTACCTCCAAGGAAGAGGACAGCTGAGAACCCTCTGAAGCTCTCCCTCCCTTTCAGATTTTCTACTGAGATGGAAAGTAAGAGGGAAGCTTAAGAATGTGGGGGGCGGGCGAGGCTCTTAAACCTAGGAAATTTACTTTCCCTGACTAGCGTTTAATTTGAAAAATGGCCTTCCATTTCATTACGGCGAATTTCCGTTTAAGGTCCCGCCGTTCGACCTTCTTTCACAAAAAAAGTTCCAAATATATTCCTGCCATCCGCCAAGAATTTGGAGTAAACTTTGACAAAACAGGCTTCCGGTGAACTTACCGGACGGTGTGAACAAAAGAATTTAGGAGCTCCGTCGACCCGAATCTGAACTTAGAACACAAACAATATGATCTAGATTCAGTCGGGGCAGAGCTGAATTTAAATCAGAAACATGTATATCATGTTTATTTGTATTGGATCTAGTATATAATGTTTTAGATCAATTATCGAGCAGAAAATACACTTAATCGTGGCATAAAACTTTGGCACATAGTTTGATTTCTCATATTTTTTTATCTAAATTTGCATTCTGATCTTATTCTAATGATCTGAGTCCAAGATTAGCGGGTCGACTTTTAGATATTTGATCGGCACTCAGTTCATGTACGTGGCTCCCTCAGAGCCTCGGACTCTCTTCGTAAAAAAGTTAACGTTAACAATAGCTTAATACAAAAAGGAGGAATCTAGCTTTAACAATGACAAGATAGGTCTTTCGCAGTGAACAGAAAAAGCGCGGATCCTACTTAAAAAAAAAAAAATCGTGCTTAGTTTTAAAACAACGGACAAATTTCCCCACTTAAGTGAATATTTCTCTTAATATTTAATAATATCATAATGATTGTTCGACAAGGATTAGTACTTGAAGGTTACCGCTTTAAGATGTTGGAAACTAGCGAAATTTTATGTGTTGGTTTAATAATTAATAACAAAAAACTACTTGTAACTAATATAAAAAGAAATTTTTTTGTGAAGAAAAAATTGTTAATTTATTATCTTATAAAACTTTTGCTATCTCATAAATATTACCTCATGTTTAATGTAATGTCATGCATTAAATTTTTCATATAAAAGGTTAAATAATTTGTATCATCTGCAAGTTGGTGAACGACATAAAAGCCTGTATAACGCTGTGACTGAAAAGGGGTGGACACCATAGCTTCGGTAGGTGGTGGGGTTTGTATCCGACGGAAATGACTTGGCAGTCTCAAAAAAGTCCAAAAACCATTTCTTTATTTATAACTAAAAATTATATATATATATATATATATTAATTTTGTTTTAAGATAAAAAAAATCTTGCAATTATCAGTTTAGCCGGACTTATATGTGTGAGACATCAGAATGATCGGATGGGCAGAAGAATCTAATGACTCCGTAAGAAGAGAAAAGTTTATTTGAATTTGTAAACAATATTTAGCATGGGGGCTGTGAATTCTTGTTTATATAGGACTTTGAATGAAAATTTGCAAATTTTGAACTCATGAATATTATGACCGAAATGCCACTTTACTTGTGAGAAAAGAGAACTCCCTCTTACGAGTTACGAGGACAAAAGTGGAAATCAAAAAACAAATCTCCAATCAATTTCAAAAGTTGACTTTCCTAAAATACAAAATTTATGAATATTGGGCTTTTTCATTTCATTTGGAAGACTTGGGACAGTCGAATTGTCAAAGGGCATATTTGTCAATTTGGCTTTGACCTGGTTCCAAGGGGTGTGAATGCGATGAATTGAGTGTTGGGGAAGGCTTTGACGCTTCGTTGTTTGGTGGACTTTGCTGGAAAGAATGGAAGTATTAATAAAATAGGTCTCTTTGATTGATGAAGAAGGTTTTTAAGGCCCCAAAGTGGCATTTTAAAAACTGCTCTCATAAAAGTTTATTGTTTTAAAAATATTTGTTAACAATTTTTTACGTTGTTAAGTGCGTTGATATGAAGCCATGCACTAAACCTATTAACAGCGCCACGATGCATAATGATGACAAAAAATGTCAAGTATATAATATTTATAAAAGTAATGTCAAATGTGAAAAATAACAATCAAAATAACGTGTAATTATGATAAATTTGATAAAAATTAACACAATCTTAGTTATTAATAAGAAAACAGGTTATATGCCTACTACTCGGGAGCAATAATCTCAACATCATCTTGAAAAAAAGAAACGAGGGTCAAAACCAATCAACAAAAGAGAAACCAAACTAAAATCTAAGAAAATGAAATAATCATAGGTGAATTTTCATACACTTGGAAAGGTATAATGACATCAAAGTTCTGGTATGGAGAGATTTTAAAAGATATTATTTTTTGAAATCATGCCCAACAGAATGTCCTACTTGTAACAACCCGACCCACTCATAGGCTCGGGCCTCTTGGTTTGGCGGATCCCAACCCACCTCCTAACAGTTTCGGCTCTAAACCTAAAAAGGCTAGGAACCATGACAATCTTCTCATCAATAACCCTCTTTATAAACCCTTGAAGATTCCTCACAATCTTCGATACGAGACTAAACTTATGGGGTGTTACAATCCACCCCCCTTAAGGCACACACGTCCGCGCGTGTGGGACCTCAAGTTCGAGTGTTGAACTGGCTCTGATACCACTGTAACAACCTGACCCACTCCTAGGCCCGGGCCTCCTGGTTCCGCGAATCCCAACCTACCCCCTAACAGTTTCGACTCTAAACCTAAAAAGACTAAGAATCAGGACAATCTTCTCATCAATAACCCAAACTTACGTAAAAAAAAATTGAAAATAAAGATAAAATATTAAACATTCGAAAAACATGTTCGTGCCCGATGCATCGGGCACGAGCGTACGCATCATCCTTGTGATGCCATCCTCAGTTTTTGGTGCGCTAATGGGAATGATGCGCATGGTGCTAATAACACTATTGACAATTATTTTATACATTTTCTACTTCTTCGTTTAAAAGGCAAGGTAGTAACGTTCTTAATTATTGCTCAATGGTTCGATTCACATGCTTATCAACTTGGTTGTTCGAAAAGAAGAGAAGAAATTACCAAAAACGAAAAACAAAATAATTTCAGGGCTCACTTTTTGATCTAAGATACATGGCTTTTATTTTTCCAAAACTTTCTGATGAATGTCGCTTCTGAACTTTTCAAAGGCGTGCCCTCGTATGAAAAGAAAACAAATGAGGAAAAGGTCAAAAAAAGAAGAGTGGGGTTTTATCTTAAAATTGTTATCAAAAGTCGAGCCTCCAACTGCTGATCAAAGGGAAGAAGAAGATAAAAGAAAAAACAAAAAACTTGGTGCTACTTTTGCATTATTGGTCTCCTTGTTCCTTCGACTTTATAAAGTTACTTTTTGTTTTATAGTTTTAGCTTCATTACATGTATTTGCTGGAATTGTTTTTGGTTGTTAGAACGTAGAATTTGTACATGGCCGACCTTTTTTTTTTTAAATTTTTATTATAAGAATGAGAAAGAACGGAAAAGGAAGCTTCTTGTTGAAAAAAAAGAAGGTTGTATATCGCCTTGTATTTCCTCGTTTTGTGATTTAAAATAAATTTAAAGCATTTTAAATTAATTTTACAATTAAAAATTTAGAAATGAAAACCCTGTACCGATCATGTACCATATCAGCCGTATCGCTCTAATACCGAGAAATATTGGTAACATAAAAAGCAACGTTCTTCTTTCTCCTAGTTTTATGCTCTAAAAGAACGTGTAAAATAACGTGTCATTACGATCAACGATTTTCTCTCTCTCTCTCTCTCTCTCTCTCTCTCTCTCTCTCTCTCTCTCTTTGTAAAATCAGTGACAGCTTGTCTGCCATTGATCCCCATTTTCTTTCTCTCTCTTCATACATCTTGATGTGGCCAGACTTAGGAGAGTAAAATAGAATTTTTTAGTTGCTGGTGTTGAACTGCAGTTTAATTTTTTAAAAGTTTTTATATTAGTTAAACTAAAATTTCTAAAATTACATGTAAAATTTTGATTTTTTAAAAATATGAGGGAGGGCCATGGCATCACACTGAAGCATGGGGACACACGCTTTTTTTTTTTCAAAATTTTAACGTTTTTTTAATATTTCATCTTTATTTTCAGTTTCCCACTTTAGGTTCCTGTTGTTAATTGTTATGTTCTTTCGTCTTTTTTCTCTAGTAGTGCCCCTCGATTGATATGATTTCTCCTTACCTGAAGTTTGATGCTAATATACCTTTTCAAGTCTACGAAAAATCGCGTGTGATGAACATCTGGAACCACTTATTCTTCTTCTTTTTATTCTCTTATTTCATTTTCTTAGATTTTAGTTTGGCTTCTGTTTTGTTGTTTGGCATAGTCTCTTTGTTTCATTTTCTTCGAGATGATGTTCAGATTATTGCTTAGGAGTAGTGGGATTTTGAGTATGAGGGCTTGGAAGATTAGTAGAGAAAGAGAGAGAGAGAGAGAAAAAAAAAGCCCGGACTCGGGTTTCATGTGCTAGATCAGATCAGGGCTCGAGTTTCGGACGTCAAGCCAATCCAAAACAGAACTTCAGACGGCAAAAGTCTCACGCTTGTTCGATTAAGGGGATGAGCAGCACCAACACGGAAAAGAAATCTCTATGGAAATGGATTAAGGGGAGAAGCATGTTTCTGAAACTAAAAATGTTCTTTACAAAGAAATGTCGAAGGAAGTTCCTGGGAAGCCTGATCTATTCTTTATCTGTCGATGAAACCCCATGTGAGCAGAAACCATGGCAGATTAAATTATATCTTATATTTTTCGTATTTGGTCTGTTCCATTAGAATAGTGATATAGTAGACAAGGTGGTCCAAACATTGCCAAAAAATTCACATGACGTACCAATACGACCTCCTAACTAGACCTCACAGAACGAGATCCGCAAAATTATGTAATAGCACGTATTCATGGCAAAGAAAATGTGCCCCTTTTGTTGGAGGGGGGAGGAAAAGTTTGTGCTAGAACAATTTGTTCCTTTTAGGGTCATCTGGCCAAAGTAATAAACTGTTACTGTCCCTGTCCCGTGAACTGAACATTGAGGCGACAAATTCATAGAACACTCTTATATTATATAGTGTTCCATGAATCAACCCTAATTTTTGGAGATGTGCATGAGACAGTAAAAAAAGATTCTTACAGTTACCAAACAAGCCCTTCCCGTATAGAAATAGTGCCATCATAAATACTTACTACTGTGGGTCTAGTTAATCTGATCTTGTTGTTTTAATTAATTGTTTTGGTTGCCCTGTCACTCACCAATTTCTTGGGGATTTCTTATGATAGCAGTAAAGAAGGATACATCACAAGACAAGTGACAATAAGCTAACGTTTTATTCACCAGGAAACCACATCTGCATGGCGGTGGTTCCATCTCCATAATAAGCATAATCTCTCCCTAACATGCAGCATAACCAGCCATGGCAGGGAGAACTGCAAGTGTCCCTTCATGGGTTATGAGCATTAGTCTAAATGGTCCAGTGGCCATTACACATCTGCAATCCAACACATTTACTGCTACAGGTTGAACATCACCTTGATAGCACTACCTCCTTTAGCACTTGTCTCGAAGGCTTCCTCAATGTCCTGCTGTGAGAAACCAAACCTGTGGGTGATCAAAGGCTTCACATCGATCTTTCCACTTCTCAAAAACTCGATGCAGAGAGGCCAAGTGTTCTTATAGCGAAACACACCGATGACATCTACTTCCCTGTGCGCAACGACGAAAATATATATAGACAATCAATACGAAATTCCTCCTTCAAAGTTCCTGACTAACAATTTTTATGCAAGGGGAGAATAAGTGCTTCGCCAACGAAAGAGATTCAAAGAATAAGCTAAAAGGCTAATTGACAAACTAATATACTGCAACGCACCTTGCAGCAGCAGGAGTAAGGGGCACCGTCATGTCATTATGGCCCATACCCACAAGGCAGACTTTACCACCTGCACGAGTAGCCTTAAGGGCAGTAGACATTGTGTTGGTGAAGCCTACACAATCGAAAGTGATGTCGATCTCTCCATCCATGGCTTCCAGTATTCGAGTAACATTTTCATCCACATCCTGTCAAGATGAGAGTAAGCTTGGTCACTGAACTCATCTCCATGATATAAACAAAAGCTATCAAGCATACCATACTGAAAGACTTGATTTACATGCATTAGCTTAACAAGAAAAAAAATGCATCATGTTCACGTTTCTCTAGGTGTAAAAACCCAACAGAAAGCCAATCGAGCTCTTTCTTCTGCTACCAAATCAATCGGGGTGGATTCCGGCTTCATGAGCTCTTCCATCATGATCAATTCTGCTCACAGGGGGAAAAGCTTCCACAGGATTGGAAGAGTTATTTACTGGAAGCGAATGAAATCAGCTCCTAGCAGATTGTGTACCTGAACATCTGTAGTGATTTTGACACAAAAATCTGCACCGATGGATTTGGCAACAGCCAGCCTTTTCTCATCTACGTCAACAATAGCTATCTGAGGAGCACCGAAAGCTCGAGCTGCGAGAAGGGCCACGAGGCCAATGGGGCCAGCACCCATGATCAGTACATTTGTCTCTGGGCCAGCATTAGCACGCCGACACGCGTGTACACCAACGCTTAGTGGCTCGCACATCGCCCCTTCCTCTAAGCTTACATTGTCAGGCAGCTTGAAACAGAGATCAGCCGGATGCACAATCTGCCGCCGTTCAGGAAACAACAAAAAAAAAAGGATCAAAGCTCCCAAGTTAGAAGAAACATGGATGAATTAGGGGGGAAAAAAGTCCTAAGAATTTTTCTTTTCTGAAGGACGCAACGCGTTGAATTCATATTGAAACATTCACAACAAAGTGAGAGCAAATGGCTCAGCAGACGGTTTTGCTGCAACAGATATTTGAAACATAATGAGGTTTAGAACACGGAATCGCATCGAAGGCAACTCGAAATTGGCAATGTGGCTAATGATTCCCTAGTTTTTGCCCAAACCAAAAACCGATGCAAATGTAAGAAATTCTTCAACAAGTGAAAATAGAGAAATCTAAAGATAGAAGGACAAAATTTTGATTTGCTTTTAGAAATATATGTTGATCTTGCAAAAAAGGAAAACAAACTAAAGCCACGTGCCTGATTAGCTAAAGATCCATGAACTGGAGGTGTTGCAAAAAACTTCATGTCTGGGCACAGATTGTATCGACCACTTTTACAGTGGTCACAGCGCCAACAACTGATGCCTGGTTCTATTGCCACACGATCCCCGACGACGACATTGCGAACCTCACTACCCACTTCCTCAATAATTCCAGCACATTCGTGCCCAATAACCATTGGCTCCTTAACCACAAAATGTGCACATTGCATTGTCTGCAATAAAAGAGAAATTACATTAACCCCTGCGAATTTAGCACCTTCATGCACATGACCACAGATTCCTGCAGCAAAACACAACAAACAGAAGAAGAAGAAAAGGAAGAAGGAGGAGGAGGAGAAGAAGGAGGGAGAGAAAGAGAGAGCACTCAATTTAGAGCATGCATAACTGTAGACACAACCACATCCCAAAAAACTCTGGGAAAAGGGCTCTACGTGGACCTCTCCATGTTCATAATGTTCTCTTACACCTCTCAGCAACACCATTATTATGTGATGTTTTGCATCTAGAAGTTGCAATTGTTATATTCAAATAGTATGAACATCTTCTAATTCTTTTCCCAATGTTGCTTCAATGAACTTCAAAATTTTCCATTGAGACATTACTAGAAATAAACCTGATCCGAAAATGTTCAGACAAGTTCTAAGACCAAATCCCTTAACATGGAAGGAACACGGAAAATCTCAGTCAATAGGAATATAGAGCTATTCAAATTAAGTCTACACGGCTGAATGCCTAAAAATCAAATGATATAATGATTAGATTCCAGAAATCCGTCAATGTTATAACATGTTTAGATTAAGCGTAAATAGAGTATGGTAGCTCCGAACAAGTTAATCTAAATTTGAATCTAACATGAACTTGAACTGAATTGGACAAGAATCTTAAACTATAAGCAGATCCAAGCCCAAATGCTAAGTGGAAATAAAGCTTGAGATCACCAACATGAATCTAAACACAAAAATATGCAACATACAATCAATACGGATTGAAAACATGAAAGGATCCAATTTCAAATATTATAAGAACGATAGAGCAATGATTATTTAGATCCTAATAAAATTTCTAAGGTAAGGTCAGAATGAGTCATTTTTATATACATACTATTTTTCATGGACTGAGCTCCTTCTTCTACACAACTCCGTCTGTGGCTTTTGCCGATTAAAATGAAGGAAAATGAAAGCAAACACTGCAAACATCTGATTGTAATTTGTGACTTAACAAGCGGGCGGGTGTGAATACCCTTTCTACGCCGATTTCTCGTCGTTTTTCTGTCTCACATTCTCTCTATTCTCCCGAAACTTCTGAGACTTCATCAATAAACAGCGTATGCAGGCCGTTTCCGGCCATTAGCGGCCACCGGGGCCCGCTGCAACCACAGGCCGTAGCGCCAGCAGGAAACACAGAGGTTTCCTTTGCTTTCTCTTCCTTAGCGTTCCAGTAGGGTCACCCAAATTTCCGGCGACCGGCGAGCCTGTCATCGACGGAGCAGCAGGGTTCGGCGAGGGAAAATGCCCAGATCTTTTCTGACAGAAAGGATGTTGCAAGGTCCTTCCGTTTCCCACGCCGGAATTCCCGCCTCTGGGCTGAACGAGACGCATGGTTTCCCCATAAAATAGTTCCCGCTACAGGTAAAGCTTCAATTTCCTCTTTTTCATTTTTCCAAGTTTGCTGGTTATTTTTTTTTCTTTTTGTTCCTTCCTCACAGCGATAGGAAAGAAAGACAGATAACAAGGGACGATTCCACAAAACAAAACCCATGACGGACGGCCTCAAACCGCCCTTTTTATTTCCTTCGGTGGTTCAAGGTCCTAATCGCCTCAGATCCGACAACCATCTTCCACCAGGCGCAGACGCTTTGAGCTCTTCGTCCTTTGAATAGTATTTCTCATTATACATTTTCCTTGTACAGAGAAAGAACTCAATGGAAGAGCTATCTGCGCTACAGCAGAGTGTAAACAGAGGAAAGAAACAAATCATATCTGCATTTATATTTACATGCAGTTTGGTTCTAATTTCTCTCTTTATCTCGTATAGACGGATCTAGAAGCACCACTTTGGCAAAACTGTTGCCGCTTTGTTGATTAGGTGTTGATTAGGAAATAAATCAGAGGTGTAACTAACAATATCTTCAAGATATTGATGCCAATCAAGATCAAGATCCTAAAAATCAGGAAATGAATGACCCTTCCTCTTCTCCAATCATGCATATGGTAATGAGAAAGAATACAGGTAAATAGCATATGTCCTTGATTTTTAGAAAAAAGGACCAGCCTCGTTTGGTTGAGGGACAGACTATAGCAGAGATCTTAAAGAAAACAGATTAGAAGTCCGACGGTGTGGGATGTGCACACTGACAGACGAACCGAGCTTTCCAAAGAAGCCCGTTACTTACTGTTTGTATTTTCCTCTCTGTGAATTCACCTGTCTTTAATCAGCACCTCCGAAACACAGCAAAGAGAAGAGACAGATAACCAGAACAAAAAACAGCGAGTTTGGATTTTACGTGTCTGCTTCGAGCTTGCATGTGTTCCAGTCCCCTTGGATTATTCAACTGCCCAGCTGAGCACTTACCAGGCCAATGGATAACCTTTTTCTTTTCTCTGTTTTGTTCTTAGTTGTGACTGACCCCGGGCCCTTTCATCTGTGAAGCGGTACGATATCGAGGCTCTGGTTCATGGGCATGACCGAACAATTAGTTCTCAGGAAAAGACCTCCACGTCTGTAGATTGTGCGAGGAGACACTGGCCATGAAAATTTCTTCTCCCAAGCTTCCATCTCCAACATGAGACATAAACCCTTTGTCTTAACGGTGATGAACATGACATTTGACAAATTTCTCAACTTTCATACAAAAGAATCAGCATGTCTGTAGGCTGTGTGAGGAGACAACGGCCATGAAACTTTCTTCTCCCAACCTTCCGTCTCCAACACGAGACATAAACCCTTTGTTTTAACGATGATGAACATGATATTTAACAAATTTCTCAACTTACATGCAAAAGAAAATATGAGAAACATCAATGAATGCTCTGTTTCATAGTCTTTTTGAGACGAAGACCACACTCACAAGAAGCACAACCATGATTTCCAGAAGGCTGAGTATTAATCGACACAAACAATCAAATTTGGACTGGTTGGTGAAATCAAAACGGGGAAAGTGCTCCGCACCTTGAGATAGTGAACATCGCTTCCACATATGCCCACTGCTTTCATCCTCACTTTAACGTCATGGGGACCTGAAAAAAACAGCAACCATCGGATCCTTCTCCTCCGAGTTCGTGTGGAGTAAATCAATGAGAAGCGGAAAGGGAAACAGAGAGATACGATGCTTGGTTACCAAGGGGCGGAAGCTTGAAGGGTTGGATCTTGAGGGTGTCGACAGCAACCAGCCATGCTGCCATGTTCTCTTCCTGCGCATCGTCTGCCGAGCTCTCATGGGACATCCCCCCCTTCCCCATCTCTCTCTTGCTGTCTCGAAGTGGTTCAGATCAAGCACCAATACATGATTCGATTATATGCTTTTGAAGAGGAGGAAGAAAGATGACGTTGGACGAAGATGTGGCCACGCTCTTATCGTTTTTCCAGGGAATGTTTGTTTTCTTCTTGTGTTCATCCAGATCTTACGTGTCGAGGATGGATAGATTAAAGGCAGACAAAAATAGTTCTTCCTTTAACCTCAGCCGTATTTATAGGAGACGACTGGCCCAGACAAAGCCCTGTCTGCTTATGTTGTTAATGAGAAGATTTCTTTTGGCTTTGAATTCAAGCCTTCAGGAGATTTCCCATTTCGTGGTCTTTTTTTTCATGAATTTCGACAAGTTTGTGTTCCCAAAGGAACGTTCTCGTTTCTCTTTCACCTACAAGAACCACACGGCCCAACTCTTGCTTTATTTTATTGAAACGGATTTGTTATTTTTTTAATTATTATAAAACTGCTAATTGAGTTGCTTGCGCCATTACTCACTAAGAGTAAAGGTATTTTAGTAATTTTCAAAATATATATTTTTATTTTTTCTGTTTCATTTTTGTCTTTTTTTTGTGTGAATAAAGTTATTTTCATCGTAACTATATTATAGTTAACTAGGAGTGGAGCTAAGGTAAGGCTTGCACAGGTTCTAACCTTACCTCAATTTTTTTAGAGCTTAGGTATAAATTTTAAAAAATTTCACTTATTTTATAAAACAATTTAAAAAAATAATATTTTATCCTTAATTAAAATTTAGAAACTTTAATTTGATCCGCTAAAAATTTTTGGTTTTGCCTTCGTATTGCACTCCATACTATTCGATGCAATGCCTTTCTTAAAAAACAGTTCATTTGGAAAAGAAAAAACCAGCCTTTGATAATAGATAAATTAAGATCACACTGTAAGAACGCCACCGCCAGCCGTTCCTCACGGATTCGACAACTTCGGCTGACGGAGGAACCACCAAAATGAGCGGTGGACTCTTGTCTCTACATGGCAGAAGCTAGCTGGCTCTCAAGTTTCTTGGGGCTCCCTAACTCGTCCTGTTCAGTTTTTAATCCATTAAACGACGGCTACGCTCACATCAAGATACTGACCATGTACTGTAAAGAATTACAGAATATGAACTGAAAAGAATTACAGAATACAGATGGACCACAACATCACGTTGATACAGCCATAAAAACTCATGAGGTTAAACTTCACAAGTTTTCTTACACGAGAACAAGAAAACAGATGAAAGCCAACCTCAAGAGCGCCTCTCGACGATGAGCCATACGATTAATACACGACCAAGATGGCGGTAGCCATCGTTATTCAGTATAGAATCGGAAATTATGTTGTTCTGATTCGCCTTCAAATCAGATGCTAGCTTTATACTGCAGATCATTGCTGGCTTTTCTAGAGATTGAACATCACCTTGATGGCATTCCCTCCTTGAGCACTGACCTCAAAGGCTTTCTCAATCTCTTCCTGTGAAAACCCAAATCTGTGGGTGATGAGTGGCTTCACATCAATCTTTCCACTTCCCATGAACTCGGCACAGAGTGGGTAAGTGTTCTTGAATCGGAAGACTCCCAGAACGTCCACTTCCCTGATGAAAATCCACATAACAAGTTGCAATATAATGTGAATATTTCGTGTAGAAAAGGCCAAGTAGAGCTAGCTATTATCTAGGGGATTCGAATATTTAATGTCCTTAGTACAGAAAAGGCTAACCGGAGCTGTTATGTATATATACATATAGTTCTATTATTGTTAAGGACATTATGTAAGATGCATCGGAAGCAACCATCTAAGACCAATTTTGAGTTATTCAGATTAATCTTGAACACAAATGGTATGGTGTTCCAAGGCGTGCAAGCTATATTTGTTTTCATTATCACTAATGAAGAAAGAAAGGATAGACACCATCATTGATGGAAGAAAGATATTTAATTTGCCTCTTCTAAAGAAGCACTTTTGCGACTTATATCAAAATTAATGTCTTCGTTTTTTTCCCCTCTCAAAAGCTGAGCACCTGTTCGTTTAACATTAAGATTGTGCTGCGATTTGCTATTTATTCAAATGTTAAATGTTTTTATATAATATTGTTTTAAAAATATTTAAGTCAAAGAAAAATCGAAAGTTCAATACTAATATATTCTCACAAACTTTTGAAATAGACTTGTAGAGTTTGCCTAATCCTAGCTAGTTTGCCAATAGACTTTTGTCCACTTAGACATGCAGTTACATTTAAGAGTTAAAGTTGAAGAAGGTCAACAATTCAAAATAGTAGTTGCATCTCTTAACAAAATCTATTAGATGATGTTTAGTGCCGTGTTCCAACATTCCAGTGCATTTTAAGTGTAACATCCTATTGGAAAATTTAGTCTCGTATCTAAAATTGTGAGGAATTTTAAGGGGACTTATACACCAGGTTGTTAAATGATCAATTGTCCCGATTCCTAGCCTTCTTTGGATTGAAATTGAAGTTTTTGAGGGATGAGTTGGGATCCATAAAACTGGGTTGTGATAATAGTTATGGAAAAATGACTCCTCATCCCACCTTTGATGCATGCTGTTTCTGTTGAGTGGGTGCATATGTTTTGCATCAAATACGTTTCGTATTCCACGCCACTTAATCAATTAACTATCACTGATCAAAATCCACCAAATTCCAATTCATGGAGAAGGAACTAAGGAGCAGTGTTCAGATATATATCTAGATACCTTGCCGCAGCAGCGGTGAGAGGTACAGTCAACTGGCTGTGGCCCAAGCCCAGGAGGCAAACTTTACCACCCGACCGGGTGGCCTTAAGCGCAGTCGACATCGTCTTGCTAAAGCCAACACATTCAAAGGTGATATCAATCGGACCTCCCATTGCTTTCTGCATCTCAACCACTTCTTCGGCCATGTCCTGCAAAATTTCAACAGGGGCGAGTTACCTTGGTAAACTTCAGAGAGTGTTCATCAATGTTTATCTACTAATTAGTTATCAATTCAAAACTGAAGCCAACAGCATCATAAAGCTCAGTACTACTTCAACCAAAATTCGAAGAGCATATGAATAATAATCTGAATAGCGATACAGCCTAAGGCCGTAAGCTACTCAGACTTTATTAATTTGCACCAATATCGCTTTAACATCATCCAAGAAACTCTTAGTAACTTGCAATTTTTTCAGAATATATATCCTGACATTATGACTGTTTGTCTGGCCTAATGGGGAAGCAAAAACTTCCTCGTCTTTATGAAGTTTTTTCATTGACAGTCTTTTTGGGGTATCCTTTTATTTTAATTGGTATTACCTTCATATCTGCAGAAACCTTGACGCATTTGTCTGCGCCAAGGGATTCAGCAAAAGCAAGCCGCTGTTCATCAACATCCACGATCACAATCTTTGGGGAGCCGAAGGCTCGAGCCGTGATCATGGTCATAAGCCCAAGTGGTCCTGCTCCCACTATCAGAACATTGGTATCCGGCCCGGCCACCGCCCGCAGGCAAGCATGTATGCTCACACTCAGTGGTTCGATCATTGCTCCTTCCTCCAGAGTCACATTATCAGGGATCTTGAAACATAGATCAGCAGGATGTACAATCTGCAGAAAATTAAGCAAAGAAACAATTACTGCCGTTATAGTGAACTTTTGATCCATTCCCATGCGTGCAATCTGTTGTATCAAAAATCAAAGTCACTGCCGCCATGTATAAACTAGGAACTACCCGCCCTCAACTTCAAGTCTTCTTTGAGCAGTACTGCCTATTCACCCACACATGCATGATGCAGGATAGGTTTTATGAAGAAGGAAGTGAACCTGATGAGCTAGACCACCATGATAAGGAGGTGTTGCTAAGAACTTAACATCAGGGCACAGATTGTATCTGCCATTCTTGCAGAGATCGCATCTCCAGCAGCTGACGCCTGGCTCTACGGCCACCCGGTCTCCCACCGCCACGTTCTTCACCTCGCTGCCCACTTCTTCCACGATTCCGGCGCATTCATGCCCGATGACGAGTGGCTCCTTCACCACTTTTCCTGCAACTTCCATTTCCTGCAAGTGCAATGCATTTGGAGAAGGAAAAGAGAAACAAAAAACTTGGAGTGCTTCTTATAACACGATTCTCATTCATTCATTCGATTTTTTTTTAATATCATTAATGGAGGTTCCGAGGAGCGGAGATGATGGGGAAAACGCAAAAACTAATGACACCAAAACATTGCTACCTTTAGGTAGTGAACGTCAGTTGCGCAGATGCCCACAGCCTTCATTCTCAGTCGGACCTCAAGAGGACCTAACAGAAAATGGGCAAAGAATAAATTAAATTAGCAATCGAAGCCCATTTCGCACCAAATTGAAAAGAAACAAAACAAAAACTTGTTGATTTATTGAGACGGAGTCAGAAATGATCTAAAGAAGGATACTGTCACAAACTTCAGGCAAGATTAAAAAAATAAAGCCTCTTGAGAGGGTAAACATCAAAAGTATTTCTTTCATCGAGTTTGTTAACATGCTCAAGGTTTAAAAGTTATTATGGTAAGGAGTGCTTCAAATTTTAGCTTTTTTCCTATTTCACAATTGTTGTGCACTGAATTCAGGATAACTGGCTTATATATTGAACGGCAGATTAAGGAACTAATCAAAACAAATCAAGTGGGGGAAGATACTCTTAAGAGGTTGAAGCCCCACCTGTCTTCCTTTTACCTCAGGTCCAGAGCTTCGACACCTGAACAAACTTGTAGTTACTTCCTTCAATTAAAAGGTAGCACCCAACACCATTTATACTCCAAATGAATAATACCAACAAGAATCAAATTGAGGATCAGACTATTTTTACCAGGTACACCATGCTCTTTGTGAAAAAAAACCAAAATCAATATATATATATATATATATATATATATATATATATATATATATATATATATATATATATATATATATATATATATATATATATATATATATATATATATAAGTGGCTTGATCTACATGCCACCGACTCTTATGAGGAGAAGTTAAATACCTTTTTTTTGTTTTTTGTTTTTCAGATTACCAGCTATTTTTATTCAAAAGAATGAATAAATAGAAAAAGACGATCATGAAATGAAGAGGTACAACAGGATGAGAGACATACCAACCGGGGGGAGCTTGAAAGGTTGGACTTTAAGAACATTTGCTGCAATAAGAAACGCTCCCATGTTCTCCTCAACCTCAACCGGGCTTTCATCGAAACCTGCTACTTCCCCCATGTTAACTAATCAATCCGGATCTGTCAACTCAACGCTTACTTGATCTAAGAAGAAAGATCGATAAGAAGATAACAGAGTAGCTGCTTGAATTGTTGTGAAGAACGAAGAGGTGGGCGAAGCTTTTTATAGTAAGAGAAGCGCGCATCATGTAGCCCATAGTTTTATATTGACTGACGTTGGCTTTGTCTCCGATGTATGTTCCAACTCCGCTCGCTCAAGCAAGTCGTCGATAACTTCTGAAATCTAAATAACTGGAAAGTGACAATTTCTTACAGGTGAAGGGTTATAAGATGAAGTACTGAAATGACGCGCTAGGTGATGCCATCATTCTTAGAATGGCGATGGACGGTTGGGGATGCCTTTTCCTGGGGAATATGCCTCCATGTCTCCAGCATGACTCTCCTTAGACGCACTTTGTTTCATGGTACAGTCTCCACGAATGAGTTGAAAAAGCCTGTGTTTCATTCCAAGTTCATTTTCAAATCCTACTCACATGTCAAATAAACTAATCTGAGAACCAATTTCTGGGTTTTGAAGCTTCTAAATGATGCACATCAAAGCGGGTAATTAAGATCCCCAAAGAGAGAATTAATACGTAAGTTTGATTTTCCAACAACCCTACGATTTAGTCACTACTTTTTTGTGCAATCGAATTGCAGCTGACCCTTTCTTGCCAAGTTCTGAAAGGTGACTGGTTCGCCGTACCGCGTGAGCTGTTAACAACAACTCAGGAAGTTATTTATGTATTTGAGTTGAGTAAAAAACGAGGAGACCGAGTAATGGCGGTGAAGTCATCTTCTGGCAGATGTTCAAAGCTTGGTATATGTCGTCGTCAACACGTTCTGTTGGATCCTCTGCTACCTAGCATTCAGATTCTTCTCCAAGGAAATGAAAAACAAAGAGAAACCCACATGACATATTCTAGATTGTAGATGATGATGCTACGTTCCCGGGCGGTGCATGTGATTGATTACTTGAAATCCACCATAGCAGGGCAGCGAGGGAAAAGGAAACAATGGATGGAGTAAAGAAATTTGTCAAAAAGGTAGTCTGCTGCAAGTTTTCCAGAAGAATTGGTCCAGAGACTCCATGCTTGGACCCAAAAAATACCACAATTTTTTTGCTTCGTCTTTAATGACTATTGGCAGCACAATAATCATTTCATGGAGCATGTATCAGATAATATTTTTGGCCTGTGAAAATATAAAACTATATATATATATATATATATATATATATATATATATATATATATATATATATATATATATATATATATATATATATATACACGTACCCGCTTTCATATTGATTAGTTGGACTTGTGAAAAAAGACAGACTCAGTTATTAATCAGACTCTAAGCGCGTTAAATTTGGGCTCAGTAAGGTCTCTATTTGAATCCTTTACATCCTTCAGAGGAAGCTAGAATTTGAAATTCAAAAGGAGCTATATAGTAGGACACAACGTTGGAGGAGCGTTTGAGGTAATATATTGGTTAATAATAATAATAATATTAATATGTAATTTTATGGAGGCCCAAAGACCTCCCATTCCCCCTACTTCTGTGGTCCTAAGTTGCTTCAACTAACGGTCTTAAGTTGCTTCAACGTTAGTGATTGTGTGGTCCTCAGCTGCTTTAGCGTCAGAGATTGCAATGACATACCCTTCAGCTTGGATATCGTGTCTCATCACTTATGATACAATGACATAGTACTTATTAGAATCAAACTAAAAATCTGCCTTAAATAGACCTCTATCCCAACTAGCTACACTATATGTGCCCTTTAAGACAATATATTGGTTAATAACTTGAGTTATAAGTTGGTAATTGATAGCTTTCAACCTATCAAAAGCTTACCATGTACTCTAACAATACCCGCTAGACTTGGGTGAATAGAAAAAGTATTTCATTATACTATTAAGAGAAGAGTTGAAGCTTACCATTAACCATTTGTTTTCTAAAAAGTACAAAGTCTGTTTTTGGTGCTTCAGAGTCCTGTTGTATTTCAACTTGCATGTGAGTGGCCCTCAGTTTGCAGCATATGGAAGCTGACACCTCATACAGGCTGGACTTGTAGAAAAGGAACCTAGTTAGACAACTCATGCAATAGGAGAAATAGAATTTTAATTGAATAGAAATGATGGTAAGCACTTTGAAGCACACAAACATATTTGATCAGATGTTCTTTTGTTTTATCCAGCCTTATAAATATGGTCTAGATATATATCTTTCTAGAACTAGACAAGTTTATTACATAAACCAATTTAATTTCTGAGAAGATCAACGTTCCAGATACAATATGTCAATTTTCATGACCTAAAAAATCACGTTTTTATATCTAAACTATATAATTGAAAACATTATTTCTAGTAAAATATAAATCAGCGCTGTTTATCTATACTTGTGGTATGAGAGGTTATTTGGGAAACGCTGTATAAGTATTACTATTTAAAATATATCATGTGTTCCAAGGTGTATCGCGAGTGCGACTTTGATCGATGAAGTACAAATAACGTGCATGGCACGCATGATGAGGAGGAGGGAAGAATGAGAGGTTATACTTCCAATTTTTTTTATTAAGATGTAGATGGGAAAGCGATTTATCTATCAATTAGAGCGTCCACATTCAAATATCTATCAATTAGAGCGTCCACATTTAATGTTTACAATTCAAATAATGCTCTAATTTTTATTTAGCCGATTAGTTATGCTATGCCCTTCAGAGAAAAGAAAAATGTAAGAAAAGGAGCTGTTCCTATCAAGCTTAAATTTTATGGAAAAGAAACGGAGGGTCAAGTATAGATGAAAGGAGACCAGAAGAAGGTGGCGCCCCCTGTTTTGGACCATAAACTAAACAGCGGCTGCTTTAATCCTCCAATTGATGTGAGCTTTCGTGCCGTCCTTGATCAAGAACCGCGAGGGGATGCCTTTCGATCCACGTTATATGCGGCCCCATTAACCATATATGTTGGCAATCTAAAGCACGTTAAACTATTTATGAACCTTGTCATGAATTTGCAAGCAAGATTTGAATTTAAGGAATGTTGAAGATTTTAATTTTACGGGTTCTTGAATCAAAGCAGTCTTCACGAAATCGGACCGCTTTGAAATAGCAATTATATGCATCCAAGAACATGAGATGATTTAAGTCACACGGATACTGGTACGATACCAGTACAGGTATACGGGTACAGATACAACAATTTTTTATTTTTTAGGATACGCGAATACGGCTAATTTTATATTATCAAATGATAAAATGAAAAAAATATTAAACTAAAACTAATATTTCATCATAAAAAACATTAAACTATCCGCCATCTTTGCCCACGATCTGCTGCAGCTGCATAAACCCTAAAGGCATAGACCTCGTCGGGTGAAAGGGAGAAAGAAAGGTCCATAAAAAAGAAATCGGGTTTTCTTTAACGGGTTCGGATCGGGTTTGACCTAAACCCAATCTAGACTTATCCAAAGAGTATCGATATCAGGATTCAGGTATTAGAGTATAGATACAGATACGTGGGCCAAACCCACGTATCCGTGTGACATAAGAGATGATTCAATTCAACTACGGATTTGGCAGAGAGCATTTTTGTTGGATTGGCTCCAACCACGCTTTCTATTTGGCTGACAGCAATAAAAACTATTGGATTATTTCTTATTTGCTGAAAAATCTTGAGAAGCCCATTTTTAAATTGTGATATGAGAAAATGAGTTTCGCTTTTCCTTATAATATTTTATGCCAGCTCAGCCTTCGTTGACAACTACAAAATAGGAGACTATGCTATGTTTTATTTTTAATTACTAGTGGATTGTACTAAATTTGACTTTCTTTTCCTTATGTTTTTAACTTCTGTGAATCTACTATACAAATTTGGATTTATTTTATTTTTTTTTTGTTTAGAAGGACATAGTGTAGCTGGTTGAATTGGTGCGTCTGGTGAAAGCTTGGTCGAATTGGTGCGTCGGGTGAAAGCTTGGTCATCATTTCGATTCCTGTAAGCATCACTCTTTTAAACTACACATGGTAGAAAACTCTAGTATCCGGTTGGAAAAAGTAACCGTAAGTTCACCTTTATCTTAAACCAGACCTAAACCATGGAGGCAGGGATTGGAAGAAGGGTCTTCGGCACATGTATCGATCCTTTTTCGGCAAGATAATTCAAATCCAATATGTTCAAAGTCATCATTGAATGTTTTCTCAACCATGGTCATGAACACGACTATACTATTAATTGCCATTAAGTTATGAATTGTGATAAGAAAAAATGAGTTTCATGTCTTCTTATAATTTTTTTATGCCAGCTAAGCCTTGGTTGACAACTACATAATAGGAGACTAAATTATGACTTGTTTTTAATTACTCAGTGCATTGTACAGAATTTGACTTTTTTTTTTTTTTTACTTTTCAGATTTATGTAAATCTATTCGTAAATATTTGTTTTTTTTTTCTTTTGTGCAAAAGGATATTGCATAGCTGGTGACAATGGTGGGCCGGTGAAAGTTTAGTCATCAATTCGATTCTCATAGACGACACTCTTTTAGACTACAAATATTGAAAGACGCTAGTCTCCAGTTGAAAAATGTTACAGAAAGTTCAACTATATTATAAAGCAGACCTAAACCAAACCATGGAGACAGAAAGAAAGGAAGGGGCTTTGGCCTTTTTAGGGCATCTCTTCAAGTGTATCCATTCTTTCTAACGACATAATTAAAATTCGTTGAAAGTCGATATCTATGTTTTCTCAACCATGGTCACGGACACATCTATGCTATTAATCACTGTTAAGATATAAATAATCGTCCTTCCACTTTCTTAACTTATTCATATTTGGTCACATTTAATAAAAAAGTTAACAATTTTATCTGAACAACATTAATTTTCTTCATTCTTTTTTTTTTTTTCATTTGTTGCTGGGAGATGCTGCACTGGAGCCGATAGGCATTGTCACTAGTCATTGGGCAGGGTAAAAGTTTGAAGCTTATACTTGCTTTGCTTGATGAGTGGGGAAATAGAGCTGCTTTCCAAATCGTGGCTAACAAAGTTCAATTTTTTCGCATCACAAATGAAAATCCAGATGTGCATACTCTTTCTTTGCTGCCCTTAGTTTGAGTTTCATTGTTTTCTCTTGTGCAAGTTGCAGCAATTTTTGTTTGTTTCCCTTGTTAATATTCTTTTTTGGCACTGTTGGATTAATAAAATTTATGGAGGAGTCCTCCAGCAGGTTTGATGCGGAAGTAACAAAGGAAAAAATTTTACGTGAGAGAAAATCTCGAACAGCCTGTAACGGGACTACGTACTGACGCAAATTTGATTTCAAGACAAAGAAAGCCAGAAAAAAGAAGAAGAAGAAAAGAATGGATATTGCTGCGATTTCACTTACCATTTTTACGTCAAAAAGAGGCAATGGTAAAGGTGGATACTTGTTTAACAATTTTTATTTAACGCTGAGTGTGAAATAAGGAAAAAAAGAGAAAAAGTTAGAGAATGTGGTCCGTAAGTAATCCAAACGATTTTTCTCTAAACATTTAGCGAAAATGCACCTAAGTTTTGATATGTTTACATGAGCACGGTCTACGTTTTGAGCACACGCATCCCATAAATAATAAATTTTGAAAGAATACACCTTTTTTAACTGATATGGGACAAATTAGTTTCACCAACGAATTTTACATCACTATCTGCTTTTGCATTTGTATTGGATTTCTTTTGCCAACTTAGATTGTCTTCTTAATGAGGCTGGATTCAAACAAGAGCTTAGCTTATATTTAAGCCCTAATTTACACTTTACAGAACATGACATTTATAGTTCATAATTTCTACATGCATATATATTTAACTTTGGCAAAAAATCTACTAGTTTTCCAAAATATTTTTGGATTCAGGCTAAGGTTGTATAATATTTAGGGTATGTTTTATTTACCCAAAGTACACAATTTCATGGTTAATAACACAAAGACATTTTCACATTTACTAAGCACTGTTGATGGTATTGCTTTGTGGGCAAGAATTTTGCAACAAGCGTGAAGCATTTGTATAGTCCGTGGATTCCGCGGGTTAGTTCAATTGGTTGTGTTTGAATCGGGCAATATATATATATATATATATATATATATATATATATATATATATAGGAAAGTTGAACTCACCGCTGCCAAATGTTACCAGATGGTTAAATTAATATTTAAATCCACTACTAGAAAACACCATAAACTGTCGCTAAAAAGGACATACTCTACCATAAACTACTAATTAATGCTACTATTAGAAAGTGTTTTTAGTGATGGTTTTAGAAGGTTTTGTCTTTTGACAACTTTCGGCGGCCGCTATATAGACACGCACACACACCAAATGATGGGTAGTATAACCGGTCGAGTTGGGTGGCGTGTTATAGCTACGTCTTCAGTTTGATTCCTGATGAGTGCAATCTCAATGGTATTGAAGAATAGTGTTGAGATTGAGATTACGGCTGCCATTTTGAGGCCAAGTGGATCGGGTTCTTGTTCCCTTTTTTCTCCTCTCGTCTCTCTCTCTCTCAACTTAAAACCATGCATGATTAGGGACATCAATGAATCAATTTTACATGATTACCAATCAAAATTTGAAACTGTTTAAACACATCTAGTTAGGAAAAACCAGATAAAATTACTAATTACATTCAGTTGCAGTGTATAATTTACAACTGAATCTGAACACAATCCTGATTCCGACCCGGATTTGATGAAGATTTGATCAATTCAATTATATATAAACATCAGATTTCATAGTAGTCTGGATCCAAATTCAATTTTGGATAAAGAATAAAGGGGCGTCGGGATGACAACCTAAAACTGGGTTTTGGGAGACAAAACCTGGGTTTGCCCTAAAACACCATTTCAAGAATATTGAGATGACAATAACACTGACACCTTTCTTATTTCGTCTTCTCGTATTTTCCCTATAAATGCCTTTTCGTTCCTCAATCAGGTTTTCACAAAACAAAACTAAGTTTTTTGAGGGTGTTGCTCCCTTAGAGCATCATTTGATCCCAAATTAAATTGAATTGCACAAACCCAATTAAGTGGAATCCAGTAGACACTGGACTTCACCTCCGTCCACATAAGAAGACTAGAGAGAAATGAAAAGTTCTTCTATAAAATAACCAAACCTAACTTTACAGCAATTACCTTTTGATTCTATAAAATAACCAAACCTAACTTTACAGCAATTACCTTTTGAACATTGACTCGGAAGCTTCCTTGTTTGCTTTAGTTGTTTGGCTCCATTCTCAACAACCCAGACTTAATTTTGATCACCTCCTTCTCCTTCTCCTCCTCTCAACAGTAGGGCTGCACACGAGCCGAGTCGAAATCGAGTTTGGCCAGCTCGAGCTCGAGTCAAGCTTCTTATAGCAAGCTCGAGCTCGACTCGATTACACACGATCGAGCTCAAACTCGACTCAATTGACTGATTTAACTCGTCTACAGCATTCCTTTCGAAAACTAATTATACTTTTTATACGTCCACAATAAATGACCAATTAAATTATTTTTCTAAATTAAAAAAAGAGACAAAAAAATAATTTGATTGGGGGCACAAGCTAAAATTTGCTGCATCAAATCCTTTCAACTACCAAGTCAACGGTGACGTAGTCATCGGTGGGCCCCTTGGGACCACAAGAAAGAAAAAGGACCACAAGCGAGCTCACGGGGAGGAGGAGAGTGGTCCCCACGTGGGTCCGAAAACAGTCACGGGGAGCGCTGGGAATGTTTGGTGTGTGCTCGCCCGTGTTTGTCTGTGGCTGGCCGGGCCCGAACCGGGCAGGTTCCCACCCTCACCTCAAATATATATATATATATATATATATATATATATATATATATATATATATATATATATATATATATATATATATATATATATATATATATAATCTATTTGGCTTTTTTTTTATATTATTTAGCTATTTTTATATGTCTGAATATCACGCAATAATCGCGGTAAAAATTCCAGTTTATTCTGAAAAACCCAGTTCACACAGTCACATGTGGACTCTCTTATTGCAGATAAAGTTAAGATCACCAAAATCTTCACCCCATTTCTTAAAGATTGTTCAACAGATTTTGTTGTCTTTATTCCTACGTCCACATATGATCTATTTGGAACTGTCTTTTGAAAACCTAGAGTGATTGTGTGGAAAGGTGACACTTGTTGATCCAAACCCCGTTATTATATTTGGGAATGACTAAAAGACGGTCTTATCAGAAGCAGCTTGGTATCAATTAAGTTTATTAAATTAACATCGAGAAGAAAGTCCGGCGTAGCGAGTAATGGCTAAGAAGGCGGCAAACACTGTAGATTGCCCATACACCATTTAGTTGGATCGAGATTACTTAGAATATAGAATTTGAACTAAACTACTAAATCACAGGCAGCGATCAACAGGTTAGAGGAAGAACATTATGAAAGATGTTAGGTTGAAGACCCTGTTGGTAATCAAACTTCATGTATATATATATATATATACTGAACTAAAAGAATTGTTGTAATTTCTATATCAGACATTGCTTGGCATTAATTAGCCACCGAATCCATTAATTAAGCAACATAAATATTCATTAATTTCTTCAAATAGAACAAGGGAAATTAAGTAGGGGCCCTACCCTTATTTTCCCGTTATTCCCTGTCCCTATTTAAAGGGTCTCAGTGTCCTTTGTAGAGTGGCCCCTGCACTCGCTTGTCGCCCCGCGCTCCTCGACGATCAGGGCAGAGTCCGGCATCCGATGGCGAAACCACCTTCCCCCAGGCCGCCGATGTCCCGCCGAGCAGCTGCAGCGGTGGACGCAGCCTCCTGGTACTGCGCTGTGGCGGTGGTCGCCCTCATCTTGTTGGCGCTCTTCCATCAAGACCGGCCGGGCGGAGCAGTAGCTGCAGAGGCAGCGGTGGTCGTCTCGGGCCGGCCCTGCGACGAGATATACGTGGTCGAGGAAGGGGAGACGCTGCACACCATTAGCGACAGGTGTGACGATCCTTTCATTGTCGAAAGGAATCCTCACATCCACGACCCCGATGATATCTTCCCCGGTCTTGTTATTAGGCTCTCTCCTTCCACCACCACCACCAGGAGGTGATGGTGTTTTAGCTCAATGGCTTCCTGTGTTTCTCCTTTTTCTCTTCTTCTGAATGTGAAAGTCCAGTCTAGCTGGGAGAAATAATCATATAGAGAAAAAACAGAAAGGGTGATAAGAGATACAATTCGACAGCTCCAGTAGTTGTAAGATGATTAGATGTGTAGATAATGGAGAAGTTTGATCCTGTTGCAGTTTGTCACACCGCCTTGTTGTAGTCTTGTTGTATTTATGGTTCAGTTCCTGCCTGCCGCTGATTTGCTTTCCCTTCCTGAAAATTTCTTTCTCCATTGCGTTTGCAGTAACTATGTGTTATGCAAGTGGTTGGTAGTTGGAACTTGGAAGAAGTGTTTGTGCTCTATTTCATACATATATAAAAAGTATCATTGTTTGGATAACTTTTCTATATACCAAGACCATTTAAGCACACCCAAGTGAAGAAATCGTAGTTGTGATTCCATTCAGAAAGAGAGAGAGGAAGAGGGAGGAGAGAGCGCGCGATGTTAGGTTGGTGAGGAACCATCAGAACAGGGGACTCCTCTCTGCTGTTAACGTCCCCGAAGGGATTGAACTGGTAAAGTTTTCTCGAAGCAATCCAAACACTGACAGCAAAAGGAGAGAGTCTCTGCGGGTGCAAACAAATGTAAAACAAAAGGAGAGCAGGCGGTTGGCTTTATTCGGGGAGTAAAGTCATTATACTGACAGCCGTTTCTCTGCTTCGAAATTAAAAGGAATCGGCGGTCGATCCAATCGCTCTGTTCCATCCGTTGGCGTATACGGCAAATTCTTTCATTCATTTCTGTAATTATTGGCCACCTCTACGTTAGCCTTCACCGGTTCACGTGACCCTCTTCTGGAAAATTATGCAAGCAGCACGCTGATCCGTTGAGCACCGGCGGGCCAACTGCTTACCAGGTGGTTGAATTTTTTATGGAGGGGAAAAGCTTTTCAGAACTACAGCAGGCTAGGACAACTTATCCAAGCCATCAATTAACGAAGGTCGTTCATAATTTCTCTTGATCATATAAGAGGTTGATGTGGGGGCTTGCAATTAAGAGGTCTCATCTTGCTCGATCGATGGAAGGAAGCCATTATGAGGCTGCCTCCATTCACTTAAACAGAGGGTGAAAAGCACGTTGAACCTTTATTAGATTCACTTCAATTGGAGCATTCAAGTCCACACTTGTGCCGCGTTTTGGATTCGTGTGATATAAAAGGAATCGAACATGCGTATAGTAATTGCTCCCCACGAGTTCCCTTGGAAGAGTCCTTGGGACAGTTAATGTTCAATCTTCTGCTCACCGGAAGATTGAACGCTTATAACCTGCACTCCACCAACTCGCCCTTGTTCAGAAAAATTAGATAATGTGGCAAGCGAAACGCTCATGTGAACACCTGCAATTGAGCTCTGCAATCAAATACGATCAACCAAGATGAAGAGGACGCACGATTCTTTTTATACTCCGGTTGTGCTTCATTCTGCCATGAGGGTGAAGCAGTAGGGTAAGTTTCTTTTCCTGTAAAGCAAGAGGAGATCTCGTTGGCTTTTTTCTTACAGTGGAACAATCAAAACCAGACATGGTGAACATCCATTTACCAGTAAGGATGTCAATGGATCAGACATACCCAATTCCTGATTCGTTTCACACTCATTATTTAGTTTGATCTGTTGAAATGGGATGTGATTATGCATCAGATTTGAGTCTATACTGTGCAGATCACGTTTCCTTACTAAATATTCCAAATGAGAGTCCAAAATCGGACCGATGCCTCAATAGAGATCCAAATATTCCTGCCTGAATACAGTTTTCAGAAGACGGGAGGCTAATTCTACCATTCGAGTGAAGGCCTAAGCCTTCCCCTCCCCCATCCCCTCAAGATTCAGGCTGTCTGGTTGCAGTTCTCAGAAAGATTGCAAAGAAATCGCATTTGAAACAACAAAATGGAGCGGAGGTCAAGTCTCACTTGATGCCAGCAGAGTCAGATTCATGCCATTTACGGATGTCAGCGGATTGGTTTCGAATCGTCACTCTTAATTGCATTTAGTTTTTCACACATATTCAGATTCAAATACAAATGAAAAGAAAGTTATATCTGAATCCAAAAAATCTGATTTCACAATCTGAATCCAATCTGATTTTTACGTTCATATTTGAATCAGAATCCAAATTTTGAACCAAATCCACCCACTTTTCAAAAAGTAAAAACATTGGATATGAGATATTTATTTAAAACCAAATCTAATAGGATATTTATGTATATATGAAATCCAATACGAATCCCATCAGGTGTCATCTCTTAAATCTGAATCTATTCTCTATTAACTTTTTTTCATATCCCGTCTTTTCAAAATGGCTCGATCGGATTTGCCATCCAGGTCGTGGGTGACACTTGAAAACCAGGTTTTTGAAGGTGAATCTCTAGTTTGTCGGTGCAGCTAAAAACTACATTAGAAACATGACATTCAGTTTTTCCCTTATATACATACAAGCTGCATATTCGCCATTTCAAATATAAGAGCAACTAATTTCACTAATTGTTCATCACAAATAATTATTTTGTGCATTTCAAACCAAGCACCAGGTAGGCTAAATTTTCTGTTTTATGTTTTTTTTTTTTGGTGAAAACATCCGTAGCGGGCCTTGAAACGTTGATAAAATATTATAAGATACTTCAGGATTTTTGGGTTGAGGGGCACTCGAGTCACAGTTTAATGTGGATACCATCAATATAATTCTAAATTGTTAAAACAAAACTTTTGATAAACTAGTATGGACAGTGGCCCACGCCAGCTCTCATGTCTTTCCCCCACTGCTTTGGGTTTCATCTTTATGTAGGCATTCATGTTCATGTATATCATAGACAACAGATCGCTAGAACTTAACGTAGGTGGACATCAGTGATTCAGTTTGTTGATCCGATCGGCTTTCTAAAGCTGTTTGATTAGATGATAAATGGACGATGAAACTTTTATAGGTGTGATTTATATATATATATTTATTTAGTTACCCCGAAAAGGGCTTTAGATTATATTCTTTCTAGGCATTGAATATGAAACAAGGACATTAAAAAAACAATGGTCCTCAACACACCAAAATGCATTAAAAAACAAAATCATGACTTTGTTTTTAAATAATATGAACCAAAACTAATTCTTAACAAAAAAGCTAATTTGAACCCATCTTTGCTATGAGTTAGATGCGTGCCTTATGTGTTGGAAACATACAACGGCACATCAAAACTTACATAATCCGGCCCATTCAGCGTTTTCTCTCATTAACACACACACATATATATGTATTGAAGGTGATTAAAAAAATGATTATACATTTATATATTTTTCATTATAAATATATGTTTCATATTAAATGTATATATTTTAAGTTTTTATTAAAAGTAGGTCGAACCAGGCCAGGCCTGGGCCACCCAGAACCAAACTTTGAATGAGACAGGGCCAGGTAAGGCCGGGCCAGTTCGGCCCAACAGTTATATGAAATGAAAGAAGAGTTTGAAATAGGATGGAATGGTCGTTTGAACTTAATTCGTTTGCCGTCCTTTTCATCAACCTCTGCGAGTATTAGCAATAGTCCTCACAGTTAAAACCCATAGCGACAGCCATGTTTGTGTTGCCATTATTGCAGGTCACATAACTTCCTGCTTTTGGGAAAAGGCCAATTGTGTGTATATATATATATATATATATATATATATATATATATATATATATATATATATATATATATATATATATATATATATATATATATATATATTGCCTGCCCCATACATATAATATGTTTATGTTCATATATGTTTAATGAGGTTCTAGACAAGCTAGCACATCGATAAGGTGCAGATAAGAACCAAGGAAGGTAAAATACATATTGATATGACTACTATTTGTAGACATCATGGGTAGTTGGCATATCTTGTCCAATTATATCCACTCATTAGATCAGTCATGTGGTGCTGACAAGCTCTTGCTAGAATCTGGTAAATTATACCAAATGCAAAATTGAACCCAAAAATATGTTATTGGTCAGCTTCTTTACTTTTTGTTTTTTGTCACTGTCCGATCAGCTATGCTATGTCCCTTGGTCACACACTTGATTAATTTAAAGCTTCCAAATTGAATCAAGCCTAAGCTTCCAATTTCATATGAAATCATAGAACCTGCCAGTAAATTTTACATGAGCTTGAGCTTGAACACATTTCACGACTGTGGAGGTAGGGAATGAGTGGCGTCGAGGGTTTTAGGTTTCTAGTAAGCGAAAAAGTTTCTCAATCTTGGAAGGTATCCACCACAATCAAATAGATAAGGAAAACATGTACTTCCAAAAGTGAAATAGATAAAGAAAGCATGTACTTTCAAAAGTCATGCCGACACATTATTATGATCAGTAGACAAAATTTACCGTCATTAGATCTCATATTTTAATGAAAAAACTGTTCAGGGAAGCTTTAGAATCACAACTAAATAGCCAAAAAAAGGGATATTGAAGTTCTTTTTATTTTGGACCTGGGCCACTTGTCACTTCAGTGGCAGACTAGCACTATAAAAGGAGTGCCATTTACAAATGCCGGAAAAAAGAGAGCGTCAATAATGTCAGTGAAGCGGAGAAAGTGGAGCCTTTGCTAACATCTTATACTTACGTCAGCCATGCATGTATCACTAAAATTTCTCTCAAAGCATCGGTGAGAATAAAAAAAAGTGTGGTACCTTGATGTTTTATGAAGCATCTACCAACACATTAATTACCAATCTCTAAGAGGTTGACGCAACTGGATCGAGCAGGTGACAAGTATTTGTTTCGAATATCCACGACATCAACTATTTATTACTGCAAAAGGTGGTTGGAGGAGAGAGGGCATTGATGCATAAGTTGAAGCACAACAGGAGCGACACCTTGAAGCACCAAAAGTATATCATGTACCTTATGAGGATAAGGAGTTGAGTGAGGGCTTTCGGCCTTTTGCCAAGCAGTGAAAAACCCTAATAACCGATAACACATTAAGTACTAACATCCTTGCATGTCTTGAACACATGACCCAAGTCTCACCGATAACACATTAATTACTAACATCCTTGCATGTCGGAAATCAGCTCAACACATGACGCAAGTCCTCCATTTATTTCATGTCTCAATCTTTTTCTGGTGCCCTGCTATCACCAGTAAAGGCCTATCATCACCGACATTTACTCAAATGTCACATGATTTTTACTGACATTCTTCATCGTGTTAGAAGGAACGTTAGTAAAGTCTTACTCATGTTTCTCTAAGATTTACTCACATTATTTTCACATCACAAAAATCTCAATTTTTTTTTCTATAAGTAGAAATTTTTAGTTGAGAAAGAAGAATAATATTAAGCTGCAAATTATAGGGGAAAAATGGGATGATATTATGTAAATCTCGCTCTCCTTTTCCACATCCAAAGATTCCACTACACCCAATTAAAGAAGGGAGTTGGACGACCCACTTCACTACACTAGGAACCGTTTAGGGCACTGCATTTGTGGGTCCATGCCTAAGAACAAGCCTTAAAGGACTCCAAACAAAAGGCCCCTTAAAGAGCACCAAAACAAAAGACAAGTTTGGCTTATATTATACAAAAGAATGAATAGTACATGCACCAAATACGCCACATAACAGGAGGCCCTTCAGAATAATTTTGAGACATGACATTCCACAAGATGGCAGCATCAATCATGCATGGTCCTTTGAAACACCCCAAGGTGTCGCTTTCTTCATGAGAAATGGACAAACAGCTCCTTGTTGGCTCCCTTATCTCCCCTCTCAACTCCATCCTTGAGTTTGTGGAGCGGCATCTAGTGATATAGCAATAGCAGTGCTTCTTCTCAACTTTCTGTTCTTCTTTTAATTTGAATCAATGGCGGGGATTAGTTGGAAGAGTGAAGTGCATGGCACATGGAGAGTTGCCAGACAAAAATTGCAGGAAACGACTTCTGTGTATGAAGAGATTTTGATTGTTATGAGTGGAAATTTTCTTTTCGTAAACTTTTCTTTGCGTGAAATGGAGAAGCTTTTAGGAATTCAGTTGCTGTTAAAATAGATCGCATGTTTATTACTTGGACGGCAACAGATGCACTGTTCCTGTTTCGGATGTCTTTTAGCATTGGTTGTGAGTCGTGTTAAGAGTATTTTTCTTGTCTCTAGTATTTTTAGCTAGTGTGGAATCAATGAAGTAGAGAAGATGAGGTCCTTTAGATATATAGCTAGTGGCATCAATGAACTGGTTGTCTTTTCCAATGCAAAGATGCAAAGTAGTGTGAAGAGAAGCCACCAAAGTTTTTGGAACAGGTCGGAGTTGACAACTGAAGGGATTACACATTTATCATCCCCTGCTTCTCCCGCTTCGGATAAGCTTCAAGTGCCTCCTTATCTCCCGTCACCCCTCGACAAAGTATCCTCATTCTTTCCCTTTAATTAATTTGTGGTGGCAAGCGACCACGCGCGCCTAGAGGTATGACTAGCGACAACAGTTAAAAGACTTCTTACAGCCTAAAACACCAATTCACCTGCAATATCAATGCGACAGCGAGTCAATGAAAGCTCGATTGCCAGTTTGATTCCTATAAGTACTACTTTTACTTCTTTGAGCCATAAATGGTTACAAACACTACTTTAATATTGATTGAAGTAACCATAAAATCATCCAATCTCAAAGCAGCTTTGGACTGGAGGACGAGAAAAAGAGAAGAAAAGATAACGGTCTTATCCCCTCATGAAATCGTCAAATATAGAGTCATTCACTGGCATATTTAAAGGTAAAAAGTAAGCCACCAAACCATCTTGGAGGAACATAGGTGGCGCTTTTGCCATGGACAGGGCTCCAAAGATATGTGTTCTTGTAAAAGTGGAGGGTATACAGGATCAAGATATATCAGAACAAGTGATTTAAGAAGATCTGATTTGTTAGCAAGATTACACATCAAATCCACGTGCCTTGCTAGTCAGATTTTGGCATTAACGAAGACAACCTGCATTTAGTAGATGAAGACCTCCCCACCAGGCACAGAATATGGGATGAAAGAGACTTGTATGAATAGTGCAACCCTGGTAGCTACCATTATGCACACACTCAAACTGATAGGTTCCTTGCCTTTTTTAGGAGAAGAGATTAGTTTAGTCCCTAAAATGTCTGAATCTGTCTTATTAAATATTAACCAATGGTCAGTTATTTTTGTTCTCATTCATTCATGGAGGACGAAACTCTATTTGCTAATTTTTTTTTACTATTAAAGGTCTTTTCATGAATAAAGAATGCATCCATAAGGTGTGATGTTACAGGCAATTGAACCAATATTGGGTGTTACTGTTTGCCAAAAGCATCTTCAGATAGAGTTGAGTTAACGGGCATGGCTGGAACCCGGCCGCTACTCTTTGACACCCATGGTGCAAACTCACTCAAGTTACTCCGACCAGCTGGACCCACCGGATTTGGTGGTGGCTGTGGGTCAAGGCTAATTGTGCAGTGCCCCTAATTATTTACATTTGGCTGTCGGTGCTCTTCACCATTCACAAAATTTCATGAGCTTTACAAGGGTGTGGCGTATCTGGTGGACTTGAGTATTGTGCTATTTCTATGGACGTTATTCATCTAGATAGTAAATAATGGCATACACGACACTCAAGTTAAAAGGTCTACTTTATGCCTTTCTTTTTCTTTTTCTTTTTCTTTTAGCCTTCCACCTTCCAACCAATGTACAAAATAAAAAAATGTCGTCAATTATGGCGATGGACAAATCGAGGAGGCCGGATCATGGTGTAATACAAACCCCACCATGTGTCCCAAAGGCGGTTGGCTTTCACCACCACTCCAGTGAAGACAGTCAAGCCAAGCTTGTGAATCTTCAGTCTCAAACACAGGATATCGTTGCTATACGTCGTATGACATTGATGGTTGTAATTATGTGCACCAATGCCATCCCAACGCCCTTAATCTTAGGGTTTATAAATCAGAGCAGGACAGGCAAGACTGCCAGGATTTCGACCGTTTTCCACTGATCCCCAACATCACACTTAAGCCTGGGCATCAGGCTGTCCCAACTCGGCCTGATTTAAAAAATATATATTTTAATGTAAAATAATATATATATATATATATATATATATATATAACTAATTGCAATACAATATTATAATTATATCTAAAACATCAATAAAAATAATATTCAAAATATCTTATCGGACAGAATCGAGCTTCCCCCCCCCCCCCTTTTTTTTTTTTTTACCTGAGCCTAGGCCTGAGTAGGGTCGGGTACCACGTACCCCCCGCCTGATGCCCAGGCTTAATAAAACTCTCATTCACTCCACTCGGTGCTGTTCAGAATATGGAGTAAACCGTCCTAATTAAACTCTTATGCTCAAATAATGCACTATAAAACTTTTCTTCATATAAACATGTTAATATGGTGTATCCATATAAACATGTTTATATAGGTATGAAGTAGTTGGTGTTGCTTCGGGGGAAGGCTAGTCTTTGGTTCGATTCTCGTAGGCAGCAATAGCCGCACAAGCTAATGCAGCCATACATGTACGCCAGCCATACATGTACGCCATAGGGCAAAAACCCTCAAACCGAAAGGATGGGTCGAATCTTAGTTTCTAGTTTGTCACCAGAACAATGCTTTGGTGGGATCTGCACCTGATGGGCCAAGGAAATGAATTGGACGGATGGAACTCGTGCAGTCGTGTTTGCTAAAAAGACAAACCTCTCCCTCTGCACAGGAGCCCCTTTGAATTGATGTGGAGAAGTAGGTTGTACCGACGTCCTGTTCCTTTCTGTGACCCCCGCGGCCCACATTCTTCCCCCTTGTTTTTCTCTTTTATTTTGCCTCCTTAACTTTGTTGTTTTCTCAGCTATTTTTGTGGGTCTCCTCTCTCGAAGTAAGCCATTATACGTGCCATCCGTTATCTCGTTTCGCTGTTCTCAGGCGAAAATTTTGGACCTCTACTTCGTTAATTATTCTCTTGGCAGAAGCTGCTTTCATTTCTTCTTTTTTCTGGCCATGAAATATCCTGATTTTTCATGTTCTAGAAAGTGCAAATTCTTGTTTGTCTATGTCCGGGACAGGTTCTATCCCAACAAACATGTCCCCAAATTGCCATTACCTCTATTTGTATAATTGTATCCCCTCCAGCAGCCATCACGAAAACGGGACACAAAAAACTTAAACATTCCTCTTGCTTTCATTTTTTTCCCCTTTTTTAAGCAGATTTAAAGAAAGTTTCTGACTGCCAACATAGATTGGCTGCTTTTAGCTGGCAAAAAACTTGAGATTTCACTGCTTCTTGAAGCGTAACGATCTTCAACGTTATGGCAACCAAGAGAGACATTAATATAATGAGCTTCAAAACCATGATGCCTTATCAGCTTGATCATCAAGTTAATTACATCTACAACGACATAAGCCGAAACCATGTATTTGTTATGCCTTTTTTAATAACAGACGTGACATATATATGTATATGTATATAACATGTACTGAACAGGTAGTGATGAAAAGAAGATAATCCTGGTTTGAGTTTGAACCAGTAGAAGAAAGCATTAAATGACTGTCCGACATAGATTCGGACACAGCATCCATGATTGCACATCGTGGACAAAGACCTTTAATTAATTTGGAAAAAGACCTGACCTTAGCACTTGCTAAGTTTCGACCCTCGTTGTCAATCCCTCAATCATTCTCAAGCAGATCGACCAATTAATAAGGCAAGTTCCTGCTACCTGCATCATGGCCTCTTATAATGTTTGATCCCGCACTTGTTGTCTCCATGATAATGAAAGCGGTTACACATCACCATTATCCGATTCTTTTCAACTTTTCTGGATTCCTGAGAGATAAGATCATACTTTTTGGTTGAGTGGCTCTTTTTTTGCAGTACAAATGATTGATGCCCCGAGAATTCGAAACGAAAACTGGCCGTATAGTAACTCCCGCCCTAACCATTGTACCAACTTGCTTAGAAACAAGATAAGATCATACTCTCAATAGAAAATATGTAATTAGCTGACGATCTTGATTAATTCGATGAAACCTCACACATGACCCAGGAAATGGACAACCCTAATTCATTCAGATTAGTGAGTTTGCAATGCAAGGATGTTGATGGTCGGATTAGATTATGTTAACCATTGATTTGACTCATAATAAGCTTCAAAGTATATACTATTAAACCATATTTATTATAGTTTAGGTGTCCCTACAAATCAATATCAATGGGACTCTTTTAAAAGAAGAAAAATTTGTACCACCTTTCTCCCAACTAAAATTTAGATGTAATTGATATGTTTTGAACTGTTGTTGACATCAAGGAGCCTGCAAAATAAGTCTGGAAATGTTTGTGTCACCCTTGTGATATTTATCGCAACACCGTGCTGCATTTTTCTCGTTAATTTGAAAACAATTTGAGGGTGTTGAAGTAATGATGCTATCCGTTTTGTTTGTCTTTTCTCCTTCCTCGCCGCTAAAAAGAAAATAATAATAATAATAATGAACAAAAAAGAAAAATTGGCGACTGAAAAAGGGTCCGCCAAGTATCAGAACGCCTCGTGCAAGTTGCTGGATATCCCGGGAATATCCGGAAATTCCTTGTTTTAAAATGTAGTGAAATCTTGTTCTTTTGTGAAAAATCCCGTTTGGGAGTTTCCCGTAAACCCCGGAAAGCTCTCTTCCAGACGTCTGGCCACGATCCACGAGCTCCAAGATCGTATATATATATGTACATGTGCAAGGCCTCACATGACACTGATGCCATATAACGTGGACTGCTAGCCTCAGGCTCTGAGCGCCATTTCCCCGCACTACAAGAGATCTCGTTTCTCAGGAAGCTTACTCTTTCTCTCTCTCTCTCTCGCTGAGAATCTGAAGAGGCAGGAGAGCTGTCCGGGCTTCGGGTGAGAGCGCTAGAGCAGGCTCCGTCGCCAGGTGCAGGGGAGGAAATCGTTCTTCTCTTTGGAATTCCGATCGCGTCTCTTCCTCTTGCCCAGAGAGATTGAAGCCCTATGAGTCCGTCGACATATCTTGCATGGCGCCGGTTTCTCTCGTTCTCTTCCTTCTCGTGAACGGAGGGAGCTCCTCGTCCTGTTTTGTTCCTGCTGGAGATTCTGGGAACTGCGGTGAGTGTTGGTTTCCCGCGTGAATTCTGAGGCGTGATGCTTTAGTTTTGGATGGAGAGAGCGAATCTCGAGTTTAAGGCCCTAAGCGTTTGGTTCGGCGTCTGTTTTTCCGAATCTGAACGTTCGGTTTTCTGATCTTTTTGGCTTTCGGCGATGGGACGAGATTTTGAGCTTTTCTGTCTTTTGAGAAGTTGTTCTAACTTGTGAATCTTTTGATTTCGTTGAATCGATTACTTTCCCGCGGGAAAGGAAAGATCTTGTAGGATTCAGTCCGAATCTCAGCCTCGTCGTACATGGCTTTGGTTCTTCTGCATGCTGATTCTTTTATGCACTTTGCGTCATTTATCGTGCACATTTCTGTTCAAGCTTACTTCATTAATAAAATCAGTGAAGCTAATGTTAAAAACATATCTCCTGAACCACGGGAATTTCTGGAATGATGAAAAATTCCACGCTTACAATTTCTTCTGATCCTAAGAACATGGTTTCAGTTCCAGTTTTAGCGGAAAGGTCCAGAGACCTCATTTCACTTCAGATGTTCGAACTATTCTTTTGTGGTACTCTTCCAGCGACAACGGAACATGGTCTGATGCTCGAGTTTGACAATTGACGTCCTTGAGAAAACCTGAAAACCGGAACCAGTTCTCTGTTGTTCGTTGTGATCTACTCTGTTATTTTCTTCCATTTCACGTGAATTACGCCTGACTCTGTCCGCTGTTTCCATTAGTGTCCTACTGTCTTCTCTGTACTAGTGTGTTAACTAGCTTTTGCTCTTGTTTTTCTGGGCTTGGGAGGTTGCGTTATTGCTTCCAGTTTTTTGTCTCATTGGTTGATGCTCTGCAACCCGATCTTTTGTCTCCTCTTTTGATGGATATTTCTTCCTGTACATAGTATATTTTCGCAATAAAGAGCAGGGAGCTCATCCCGCAGCAACCTTTTCCTTGGTTGTCCGTTGCCTTCGCCAAATGTGGAGGCATTCTATTGAAGAAAAAAGCTAGTGAACCCTTCATCTTAAAGAAGTCTGATATTTGGATCTTAGTCAATTTCCAAAAAATTCCAAAAGAATTTCACTACAATGGTTTATAGACATTATTTTCTTGTAGATATAAGACGCTTGTTAATTGACATCCAGAAAGATTCTTTTGTCATCCTCTGTTTGCTGCACATTTGGATTTGTTTAGCGTTAATGAACCTTTTTCAGATTGGAGAAATCATTCTTGGAAAGTTGTGTGGGACTATTGCAAGTGCTTTCCCGTTCGTGGGTGCTCATTCTGCCATGTTGGTTCCGAATTGACATTAAAAGTCTAATTATTGCAAGGTCAGAATCTGAATTTGCTCTGGCATCGGTGACCGTCAATTTAAGATGTTCAGCTTAAATATGACATTCTCAGCCGTTCTTTCTCCTTTTTTCTTTTTCCAGATCTTACAATGCTTTGAGCTGCATTTGTTGGGGATACGCTAAAGCAGCCAGAGATTGATAAAAGAAGCTTGTTGATGATCATCTAAAAGTAAGGGGCTCTGTAGCTTAGCGTTGGACAAGCAACAGGCGTTCATATGAGCACAAGCTGAACGAGTGAACAATTTATCGCCCAGGTTTTTAATGTAAATTTGATACTGGAATCTTCGTTCATGCACTATAGTATTTTCCTCTTGGTTTGAACGATATACCTATTGCTTCGTCCGACTCTTCCAGTTTTTTGTTGTCAAATGTCTTTTAATGCGGTTGAACACCTTAGGCCTTACAGATACGGGAGCCTATGGATCAACTCGGTTAGCCAAAACCAGATCAAACATCCCATCAATCTAAGAGATGACAGAAATCTGTCGTTCTCAGGCTTGTTCATGTAAGGGCACCCAGTGGTGCTGCTTCCATTTTTTTGTGTGGGGAACTATCTCCGCGTTAAAAGGACGAGATGAAGCTTAATTAAGCTATAATCATTTTTCTCTGACATGGCATGTGCTTTAGCTGTCCGAATTTAGGCACTAACAGAGTAACAGGCAACTTTTTAGATTTGATGCTTATACAGTCTCCTTTCTTTCCATGCATCGTTTAAGACCCCAGATTGGAGTCGCCAAAATCAATGCTTATAACGTCTCGCCAAGACGTCCACTGTCATCGTGCACATGAGGTCGCTTGACCGTACGCATTTATTGGTAATGTTTTCATGTATTCTTGAATCTTGAATGCTTGACTGCTTGAGAAGTTGCATGGGTATCAACTGGAAGTGGAGTGATATATGCAGCTGAGGGCACTCAGCCACTCATCATCTATTGTCATTGTTCATTTGTTTACGACATGAAGAAACAAAAAGCTCTGCCCCACATCTTAGTGTCCAAAGAAAGGAGGGGTGAAGGGTGGTTCATTCTGGTGTCCCCTTCAGTCAGAATTGGGCCTCACTATCACTGGCCAATATAATAATGATTTATCGCGTGCTCTTTTCCATGTTCATGTTTCGATATCGTGGTGCCGAGGGTGTCTGTTCTTTGTAATTGCTGTGCCTATTGTCCATCTTGATGAAAAACGCTTCTATCGACTTAGTTGTCAAGTGTCACTTGAACATTTATGATGTCCTGTGCTTGTTGCATGCAGTTCATCCTTTTCCAACAAAATGGTAGCTTTTGGTAAAAAGCTAAAGGAGTACAGGTTTCCAGAATGGGAAAGGTATAATTTTTCATCTAAGCCTGTGAATTAATGCAAATTCTATTGTCTTTCTAGTTCTAGATTGTAGATGGTAGCTGGGGATTTAGTTTGCAGGAAGAGTCTTTTCATGTTTGATATGTTCCTTTAAGTCTGCTTGACGCCATTCAAATAGATGAAATTTGTTATCCAGGATGATATTTAACATTCGCAATTGTACTAGGTATTATATCAACTACAAACTAATGAAGAAAAAGGTCAGACAGTACGCACACCAAATTCAGGTTGGAGAACAGGACCGTAATCAAGTTCTGAAGGAGTTTTCAAGGATGCTAGATCACCAGGTTTGTACACAAAAGTTCACGTTGGACTATGTTAAAGTACATAGTTCTGAGAGCTTTTCCTTGTCATCTATCATCTTGAACTTGGACGACGTGAAGTATCATATCCAGATGAAACTTTATCCTCACATTTGTGTTGTCTTCACCCTTTTTGCCTTTGCATTTTCAGCACCCAGTTTAACTCTTTTATGTTCTTGACTTCAGATTGAGAAGATTGTCTTGTTTCTGCTGGAACAACAAGGTATTCTTGCAAGCCGCATAGAAAAGCTAGGAGAGCAACATGACACTGTTTTGGAGCAGGCTGAGTTTGGAAAGATATCTGAACTTCGGGAAGCATACAGAGCTATAGGACAAGATCTTCTGAGGCTTTTATTCTTTGTTGAGATCAATGCCATCGGCATCAGAAAGATATTGAAAAAATTTGATAAGCGGTTCTCTTATAGATTTACAGATCATTATGTCACAACTCGTGCAAACCATCCATATTCTCAGCTTCAGCAAGTGTTCAAGCATGTGGTAATGTGTCTCAATCACTTATAGTTTGTCTTTAAAGAGGGAACATCTTTCTTTGCGTTTTCTCTGGACTCTTCCAGTTCCTGTTTACTTTTTTTCAAAGGTAATTCCAAGTAAAAGTGTAAAGTAATGGAAAATCTTAATTAATTGCTGCTTGAACAGGGGGCATATTTTCTTCATAAATGTGATTGAATTCTTGCTGAAATCCAATGTCCATTTGAATTTGATCATCACCTAAAATATAAGATTTTCTTCTTCTTTACTATTCTCATATTTGATTCAGTTATATGCAAAAACCATGATCTTTTTTTCCACATGAGGACGGTAAATATGAATTCCTTCGTACTTGTTAACTTGAATTCCCCTTGGCTTCCATATATCCCTAGGTTGAGTTACATATATATCTATGTGGGTTTATAGAGTCTTGGTTAATGATGTGAACAGGGCATTGGTGCTGTAGTGGGTGCATTATCCCGTAATATTGCTGATCTGCAGAACCATCACGGAAGCTACTTTTCTATTTATGACCATCCAGCCGTTGCCCTGCAGGTTGCATCCACTGCTTTTTCTCTCTTTATTAAATGTAATTGAGGCTTAATTTCTAGGAGCTTGTTCTGTGTCTTCTTCTTTTGGGGAGAGGACTGGTGATTGGAATATTTGTTCATGTGACATGCAGGACCCAGTAATTGATTCAATTAGAGCAGCTGTAGACAGGCTAACTCACTCAACAAATTGCCTCAGATTTTTGGGACAACATGCACTTATCATTCACGATGACTTGCCCACGCCAGCAACAGAGGAGCCCATTGATGAGCAGAGATACTATTTCATGTCATTGGTCTTGAACTTGGGAAATACTTTCCTTTATATGGTTAATACCTACATAATCGTTCCCACTGCAGATGACTACTCGATTAGCCTTGGAGCTGCACCAACAGTATGTGGGATAGTGATTGGGTCAATGGCCATCGCCCAGGTGTTTTCTTCTGTATATTTCAGCGCATGGTCAAACAAGTCCTACTTCAGGCCGCTTGTCTTTAGCAGCATCGTACTTTTCTTTGGGAACACTTTGTATGCACTGGCATATGATCTTAACTCGATAACCATACTTTTAGTCGGCCGCCTTTTTTGTGGGTAAATTTTTACTCTTTCTTATGATACCCTTTACAGATTTACTTTACTCTCCTTTAATATGAAAGTTAAGATCTCGTGTGATCCGCACCTATTGCTCATTAATTAGCTAGAGAAAAAATTAGTATTCTAGTAATGGTATCTCATTTTAGTTAGATGAAATTACATTTTCATATTACAGGAAATGGAGTTTCTTATGCTCTTTATTGCCAAGCCTGAAGGATGTTTTCTTTGATTAGTTCTCAATTAACATAAATGAACTTCACCAACTGCCCTTTTTTTCTTCGAGGACAAAAACCATTTTCCAGAACTTTGCAGAGCAGACTTGACTTTTTAGTGTTTAGTTTTTACTACGCTTGATGTCCCATTTGCAAGTACAATCCAAATGGAACAGGTCCTAAATCCATACCAATTTGGTAGTTATGCTTTTGAGGTCGAAAATGAATGATGATAAGTTTATAATCCTATATTTCATCTTTATTTTGATCATGTAGAGCTTCCTTCCATATCTGAAGGTAATTTCTCTTGCAAATGGATTCCATTACCTAAAATCAAGGTGGCCTGGAGCATTGCCTCTTGTTGATTGAAAAGGAGTATAAGTCGCTTCTCCCCTTTCTCTAGGTAAAGAAAGTGTCCACTGATGGATAAATATTTCAAGTAAGAAGACAGAATTAAGATGCTTAATGCCATTAATAAGTGATGTGTGAAGAGCTGAAATTCTTGAATTAGACTTTAGAGAATTAATCCTGCTAAGAAGCGATAGCATATTCATAATAAATCTCTGCACTGGACAACATGCATGCATGATTTAATGGCCACAGCTCTAGGCTAGATGTACCACAGAGACACATTTATGCTTTACTATGCTGGAGTGACTTGTTTGAGTGATTGATTACCAACCATGCTTGAAGCTTTATATAAGAATAGATATCTCAATTGACTGATTCTTACAGCTTTATTTGCCCTAAAAAAGTGAATTTAATCAGTTATTTGGCATTATCATGTCCCTTTCTGTTTCCTGGATCTGCTTATTGTGTTAAGTACATGAATATTATCAAAATGCAGGTTGGGATCTGCACGAGCTGTTAATCGACGCTATATTAGTGACTGTGTGCCTGTCAAAATTCGTATGCAAGCATCTGCAGCATTTGTTAGTGCCAGTGCTCTTGGAATGGCATGTGGTCCTGCTCTTGCAGGATTGCTTCAAACTAATTTTAAGTTTTATGTCGTCACAATCAATGCAAGCACTTTACCAGGATGGTTCATGTCTCTTGCATGGTTAATCTATCTGTGTTGGCTAGTGATATCATTTAAAGAGCCTGTTTATGAATCCCAACAGTCTAACTCAGCTAACAACTCTAGTACCGGTAAGGTTTCATCATTTTAGTTGTATGATATTCAAGAAAATTCTCTTGTTTTGTTTTTGTTAGTGGTGCATTTAACCCAGTTGAATACACCTGCAGTAACTGCAATTGTGGTGCACTCAAGTAGCAATGGACTTGCACAACCCCTTCTCTCATCTTCAACTGTGGAGGAGAAGCCGCAGAAGGAAGATCAAGAATTTGATGACAGTGAAGAAGCTCCAGAAGAATCACACAAACCTGCCACCACTATTGGATCTGCATATAGACTGCTTACTCCATCCGTGAAGGCATGGATTTTCTTGTATTTCGTTCTTATTCTGTCCTCCACATGCACTACTAAAATTTTCACTTTTCAGATAAATTATTTAGTTTATTCTGCTAAAGACTTGAGACTGACATTAGGAATCTGAATAGGTTTTGGCGCAGTTCTATGCTTTGTACAAGATGTGTGCTTGTTTACATTAAGCATGCCACTGAGTTGAGTGTCTTTTCTTTGTGTTAGATACTGCACTTCCGACGGAACCAGGGACTAAATTCTTTCTTTATAACTCTATCACAGTTTTGTAGCTGTTCCTGCTCAATTAACACTCTGGACCTTATCTCATGCCACTCTGGACCTTATGTCATGCCAACCATGCGTTGTTTATTAGCAGATTTCAGTATGAAGTTTTTTCTGATTTCTCAAACATTATTAATATCTTGACAGACTTCTGCCCATTTTAGATGAACCGGAGACTGAAAAGAAATATCATATGACATCTTAACATGTGATTGTATGTTACGTTATCAATCTGATTGAATTTTGTTATGTCCTATTGCAGGTTCAATTGTTGATATACTTCATGCTCAAATATGCAATGGAGGTCTTACTATCCGAGTCAAGTGTTGTTGCAACCTTCTACTTTAATTGGTCAACAAGCAAAGTTGCCTTGTTTCTTGCTTGCCTTGGCTTCACTGTATTGCCAGTAAATATAGTTGTCGGCACATACATTAGCAATTTATTCGAGGAAAGGTAAATTTATATTTCTAGATTGGTTTCTTTCGATGTCTTCCAATTTCGTGATTACCGATAGACCTTATCCTCACTGCACAGGAGTGAGCAGATCTTTTGGTTTTCCCATGTACTTGCAAAAGGTAAACTTTTGCACAACACAGAGAAAATGAAGCGTCCTAAAAAGATTTCATAATCACTCTTTTTCTTGTTTACCAAGAAAGAAAAAAAAAAATTGGAGCTCCTTTCTCCTTACGAAGAAGGCTTATACCGCAGTGTTTGCTTTGTTTTTTTCAAATTTTTAGCAGGTGAAAGTTTTTGCATCAGCAACTTTGAGAAAGGACCATGTGACCGATCAGTGCATCACACAGACTAATCAGTTTCGCTTTCAATTATAAAGTCTTGAACATTCTTTTTATTGAAAAAATGTCCTAAACCCTTAGTCGGTGCATGAAAGAACTTATTTGAGTCCATCTCATCGTTCTGGGTCCTTCTCGTTCTCGGTTCTTCTCTTTTTTTTTTTTGTAAAGATGCTTCTAAAATGCGTGGTTATTTGCTCATGTTCGTCATTCTCCTTGCGCGACTGTCCCTGTTGGTTTGAATGTGCGCAGGCAACTATTACTGGCTTCAGAGATCTTTGTGTTAATTGGCATCATTATGAGCTTCAACATTGCAATCCCATACTCTGTGCCTCAATACGTTTCGTCTGCCCTTATCACATTCGTCTCTGCAGAAGTTCTCGAAGGTAAACTCTATCTTGAATTGCACTGTAGCTAAATTCGCTGAAGGCTTCGTTGTTTGAGGAGTTTGAGCTTTATTTTCATTTAACGGTGCACTGCGCTCAGGTGTGAATCTGTCGCTTCTCTCGCAAGTCATGTCGTCAAGGCTGGCCAGGGGAACGTATAACGGTGGTCTGCTCTCAACAGAAGCAGGAACACTGGCTCGAGTGGTCGCAGACGGCACAATCACGTTGGCAGGCTACTTGGGCGAGAGCATGCTTTTAAATGTCACGCTCATTCCATCGTTGTTAATATGTTTGGCTTCTATAACAGCCACATTTCTTACCTATAATTCTCTTTATTAATAATGTGTTGTAAGCGCATGTATAGAGAACATCTTCCCTTCTTGACAATGTCAATGATATAAATCATCTATTATTTCATCTTCGGGTCCTCGGAAGTTCTGCCCACCAAAATACCAAAATTCTTAATAACTTCGATCCCACTCAAAATTTTGTCTTTCTCGTCTTCACCGTTTAAAAGGCATGCAAAGCATTTCTATACTGGCTAATGATTCGATTACCCATCTTCGACAAAACCAGCAGCACCAAGATCTTCAGGTCGCTCAGTTGGGAACTTGAAACGGTTCTGACCAGTGTTGGGTTTGGGCGTATGACGAAATCCCAACTTAATAAAAATTTATGTAATCGGATAATGGACTTAGGTAGGGATGAACAACGATTCGAGCCAGAGTCGTTAAAGATCGGCTCGTGAACGAGTTCGAGCAGAATCATTTTCTTAATGAGCCGAACTCGAGTTCATGAGTCGGCTCGTTCAAGTAATTGAGTTGAGTTTCGAGTTCAACTGTTAAAGCTCAACTTAGCTCGAAAATGATGGGTAGCTATTTTTTAAATATTCGACTTGTTTTTTTAATTTAAAAACCAGTATATTGATGTTGATTAATTATGTAACTTTTTACAAAAGCTCCTTCAAGTTTGTCAAGCCTTAATCGAGTCGAGCTCGATTATGACAAAGTAATAGTCCATATATTCAAACAAGTTTATCGAGCCTTAATAGAGTTGAGCTCGAGCTCAACACGTAACTACTAAGTCGAACTCGAGCTGCTTCTGCCAAGCTAATCTGGAGCTCGAGGTTTCATTAGTCGAGCTGAGCTTGAGCTGGCTAAACTCAGGCTCGACTTGGCTTGTGTTCACCCCTAGACTCAGGCAGAGGCTGCATCTTATTGTAGGTTCAAATCTGAATGCAAATCCACTTCAAGAATCTAACAATTTAAAGCTCAACTTGAATATCAGCATATATCCTCGTATCAGCCACAACCTGGAAAATTTTATTTAAAGCAAGTTATGTACGTGTACAAGGTACGTTTAAGTTGGATTTTGTGGTAGGTCGATGCTAGATCTGACTTAAAATAGTATTCCGGATGTAATCAGAAACCGTCAAATCTGACCTAAACTTTGTCAACAGTAAAGCTCCATTAGTGCGTGTTTGATGCCCAGTCCTGTCACGCAGTGGACGCCCGCGTGCGTTTTGCCATGTCTGATCGTGTTTGATTCAGGAAACACATGCAAATGTAATGGAGACACAAAGTTTACTAGGAATCAAGGCGTGAGATTGTTCTTGGACACCCGTCACACCCCTGTAAGTAAATCTGTGACTCGGATTCAAATCGGTTTAAAATTGGGTTGTTGGGTCAGTGAGTTGACTCAACGACTCACTGGGTTAGGTCATAAATTTTTATAATGCACTTTTTTCTATAAATAGATTAAGAAGGTAAATATGTTAGAGTTTCAAGTTTAATTTTCTCATCAATTAAAACTAGATAATATGTAATATGAGCATACATGTATATTTATTAAAATTTGTGATAGTTCATTATTCAAAGAATAATAAACTTCGGTATTTAAAAGTATACAACAAAAAAGAACATATAATTGGATGACAATCCCAATTTGGGCGACTCATAACTCAGAAATCCTACCATATTTTTTATAAGAACGTTGCTTGAAATGAATATCCCTTAAACCTAAATCATATAAAAGGGTAAGCTGCAATTTCTTTTTCGTTTCTACTACTGCATTAGATTTTCAGTGTCTTAGCTAACATGTTTCATTTCTCGAATTGAAAAGTTCAATTCAAGCCTTTACTTGACAGTTTTCTATAAATCATGTGCTTTTGTTAGAAAAATTACAAAAAGATGGTTCCTTTTTAAAATTTATAAACAAAAAGTAGACCCCAAAATCCAAATATGTAAACCAAATCCAAGTTCAATCCAGGATGAGTTCCCTTGTTGTGAGGAGCGTGATGGATCCGATTTGGGTTCGATGTTAGCGTTTTATCCATTTAATAGGGTATACGGACCACGGTAACGAGACTCAGGGTGGGTTCAGGTACATAAATACAAGGTGCAAATGCCAAACCACGGAGGGGTGAACGCCGAGAGGTCGCACCAGTGAAGAGTTTCGGTTCCTCCCACCAGGTACCCCTAACGCTGCGAATCCGCGACACGAGGACCGACCTTTTTCTCTTCTTCCCCATGGATCCGGCCGATTGATCGCGAAGAAATCGACAGGCTTCGTGTTGCTTCGATAGGATTGTCGCCGTAAAGATGGTGGAGAACTCGGAATTGTTGGACGGGAGCGTGAGGAATATACTGGAACAGGACCAGCTCAAGTGGGTTTTCGTTGGTGGCAAGGGCGGAGTCGGCAAAACCACGTGCAGCTCCATCCTCTCGATCCTCCTGTCGAGAGTGAGATCGTCCGTTCTGATTATCTCCACGGATCCTGCCCACAACCTTAGCGATGCCTTCCAGCAGAAGTTCACCAAGACCCCTACTTTGGTCAATGGTTTCTCGAATCTATTCGCCATGGTGTGCATCGGGTTCTGAAATTTTTGGATCCTTCCTTTGTTGTTTCGGCATGCTCGCTCTGATTTTTTGGCTTATGATGATCTTTTCTTTGGTTTTTGTTTGATTTTTTGTTCATCTTGTTTGTGAATTTGGTACCATCTGGGTTCTGTGTTTCTGGATGTGGGCTCTGAACTTCAGTGTTTGTTTTTTGAGATTTAGTGATTTTTTACGTTTCGGGTGGTTTTTGCTTTTGGTTATGCGCTGCAAATTTTAATTTTTGGCTTACTGGTTGGGTATGAGTATTTGCATTTTGTGATGCTTTTGATAGGACCTGAGAGTTGCGTTTTTCAGGAAGTGGATCCAAACGTGGAGAAGGATGAGATGCCCAATGTGGAAGGGATGGACAGTTTTCTTTCCGAATTAGCTAACGCAATTCCAGGCATTGATGAGGCCATGAGTTTTGCTGAGATGCTCAAGTAAATTGCGCTGTTCTCCTCTTTCCCTTGCCGTTCCTCTCTGATCTTTATGTTGGATGGAATTGTTGGTTGCTCGTGCTTCTGATGGAGCGCATCTAGTAACTGGTTTTGGTTGATAAATACTCCACTTAGTTAAATGCTGATTGAAACTAAATCGGTGGTATCACTGTTTGTTTTTATCAACCCCCTCTGTTGAATCTGCGTGGTTGCCATTAGATCACTTCAAATTTAGTCAGCTATCTTGTATTGAAGTTTGAAGGAGCAAATAAAGTGAACATGACAACATGTGCTATGTGGTGGAGATTGACTGCTTTACATTCAGTCATTGATAAATCGGGTGAAGTTTGTTACTCTGTTTTATATGCTTGTTTCACTTTCTTCGTGGAGTGAACTTATTGTTCAGTTCCCGCCATCTATGACAATCTGGTCAAGTCAAATGAACTTGGTTGCATAATTGGATGAGTAAAGCTCTTTCATGGCTTTCCAGAATTGTTGAATTTTCTTTCGGCTGTTCTGTTGAATGCAATTGTTGGGATATTAATAACAGATGAAAAATGAAGAATGTGTTAATTCCTTTAAGGAATATGCCTGAAGTGAATAGGCTTTCATGGGATCCATGTCGATGTCCATCATGGACATCCGTCTTGGAGGTAGAAATCGCATTGCATATTGTACTGCTAGATCCATCTGCCTCTTTTGTAAGAGAAGAAAATATAACTTTGTGGAGTGTAAGCAATGGGCAGAATTTGCCTGTACTATTTTCTAAACATTTTATTTTTATTTGTTCCGACCTCCGAATTTCCCATCAGTCTTAAAGATGGATGGTAGCTCTCTCCTAGTGGAAAAGGTAAATGGTATTTGTTAGCTGTGAAACGTTTTCATGCTCCAGTAGTAAGAGCAGCAATCTCTTCTTCTTGTATTCTAAAATTTGGTCTCTTCTTGTGCCTTTACCTTTTTGCCATAAACCTGAGGGAAAAAATTTTGAAAAAGTAAACAGTTCATCATGACCACTTCTGTAAGCATTGACTGTACATTCATTAAATATGTTTTCTCTGCTCTAGTCATCTATATGAGATTATCTATTTAATAGTTTATGCTTAGTGTCTCTTGCTTTAATTTGACAAGTACATGCTGTGTTTGAGCTTTTCCTAAGTTTGTTTCTGTTTGGTGCTAAAATATCACTTTCCTACAGATTAGTTCAAACAATGGACTACTCAGTCATAGTGTTCGATACTGCCCCAACTGGTCATACGTTGCGTCTCTTGCAATTTCCTTCCATATTGGAAAAGGGACTCGGGAAAATGATGGCATTGAGAAATAGATTTGGTGGTCTCATAAGTCAGGTAAAGATATACATCTTATTATAGGTCATATATGTATTTTTTTCTCCATTTTATAGTTCTTTAGTTTTGAACCGAAAAGCTGCAGTATTCCCATTATAATGATTCTTCATATGTTACGCTAAGTTGTCTTTCTCTCTAGTCTGGAAGATGACTATTTTGCAGTTTGGCTTGATATCCATATCTGCTGAGAGATTGCAACTAATTAACCAAAGAATGATTTTGTAGACCTACATGAATCAAGCAGTTTTCTATGTCATTCAGCAATTGATTGTATGACATTATGATACTACTTTGTTGATGGCTGATACCTTAAAAAAAGAAAAAGTACATCTCTTGTTGCATTTTTTTCACAATAAGTCTATGCTAACTAGTTGCTTTTGGTAGGTAACACGAATGTTCGGTATGGAGGATGAATTTGGGGAAGATGCCCTTGTTGGTAAGCTAGAAGGCATGAAAGATGTCATAGAACAAGTCAATAGACAATTCCGTGATCCAGTGAGTGAAGAAAATTTGTTCGGTTTTCTTCTCTTCATTTCTTTGTTTTCCTTTCCTTTTGCTGCAGAAAGGCATACAGAAAATACACAGTTGTCATATGTGTTTTTTTTTTCTTTTCTTCTGTTTCTCCTTTTAAAAAGTTCAGTTGTTGGATGTTCGTTGATATGTTTATCATTACAGTGTCTGTCTGTTCATATGTACATGGATTGAAAGATAAGAAAGCAAGTTTTCTCTAATTTTAAAATAGAATAAACTTATAAAGTATTGCAATAGGAGCTTGTATTACACACGCTACAATTGTAATGGTGTGACAAACAAAACATCCGCACTGTGAAAATTGTCTAAAAAACGAATCAAATCATGGAGCTTGAAGCCTTGAACCTTAATAAATGTGGGAGCGGTATTGAATATGATATGTTAAATAACCATAAATAGGTAATTCCTGTTCTACTGAAATAACAATAAACGTTTCTCTCTCTGTAAATGCTTGCTCGTCGAAAGAAGCATTGCAACAACAATTTTCTTTAGGTTGTTCATGTTAAATAATGAGGTTGTGTCATAGTTGTATGTTACTAAACTGTCGCATGGCTTCCAGTCCTCATGGCTGGTCCAACAGAAAAGTATGCATGATTTTGTATTGGTATTAAATGATGCCATCTCTTTGATCATCCCCATGTGAAAAGGACTTTGCTTTCTTTTCTTGAGCTAACACCTGACCGAGTTGATATTGTATATTCCACTTAATTTGTGCAAAATTTGTCTTGTAGGACTTGACAACTTTTGTCTGTGTCTGCATCCCAGAGTTCCTATCCCTCTATGAAACAGAAAGGTTGGTTCAAGAACTGACCAAGTTTGAGATTGATACCCACAACATCATCATTAATCAAGTACTGTATGATGAGGAAGGTATTTACTTATCATCTAGTTAATGTCTTGCATTTAGACATCATTTTGTCGAGTGTTAAATGTTAATTATGACCGTGCTTGTTATATAAGATGTTGAATCCAAGTTGTTGAAAGCAAGGATGCGCATGCAGCAGAAGTATCTTGACCAGTTCTATACATTATATGATGATTTTCACATCACCTGTCTGCCATTGCTTCCAGAAGAGGTAACTCCCTGCATCTGAGCTCTCTTCATGTCTGTCTTTTTGCTTTTAATTGTGTTCAGATATGAACTAATGAATACAGCTAAGCTCAACGATTGATTGGAGAACTTACTGGTTCTCTGGTTCATGCTTTTGGAGTCGTTTTCTGTGGAGTCTGTTCACATCACTCTCTCTAGGGGTTTCAGTTGGTTCGGAGTTCGGACAATTGATTAGTCCTTTCAGAAATGGGTTGATAGTGCGTGAACCCCTTTGTTACTCACAAGTGCTGGTCCCTATCTGAAGTAAGAACCTGCATATTTAGAACAGCTGAATGTACTGACACTAGTCACCAAGTTGGCTAAGTTTTTATGATCTTTAACCGAACACCCTTCACATCCGTTATGGATTGTTTTGGTAAATGCTTCTTGTAGTAAAATTTCAGAGTAACCCTGTTATTTAAGATACTCCAATATTATCTCTGGTATTCAGTATAGAGTCACATGGCCATGTTTCGTTGTCGTGATTGTCATGATTACTACCCGGATGACTTGTTAGATATCATTGTGATACTCGTGCAACTTCGTTAATTTATAGACAAATTAGGTGCCTCTCTGTTGTGAAGGAGCCCCTAAATGATAGACAACAAGCTTGAAGGTCGCTAGGTAATTAGGGGTTTCCTTTTTTTTTTTTCCCTCTCCTTTTATTTTGCTTCAATGAATTCTGCAAGCTCTACGATTGGGAAGCAGAAAAAGGAAAATATGTAACATCAACAAATATCTATCAGGTTTGCGGTGTGGAAGCACTAAAGGCGTTTTCTGCTCACTTCATAAAACCACACAAACCCTCAACAACCAAAGGAACCGTCGAAGAGGTTGAGAGAAGGGTGTCTGCCTTGAGGATGCAGTTGAAGGAAGCCGAGATGGAGTTGGACAGATTGAGGAAAGGGAAGCGGGTGCTCTGATCTTCCCGTTTTCTCCTTTTAATTTTGTTGCTCAATGAAATTAGACTTAATTAATTTGTTATTTATTGGAAGAATTTTGCTTTGTTAATTGGCTGCAATAGTTGCTTCTTCTTAACCTTTTTTCTGTAATCCATGGCAACTAATATTCCCAACTTTTTGAGAAACGGGCAGCGTAACATCTCTCTCTCTCTCTCCACATACAGATTTGAGCAAAGAAGACTTGATCATCCAAGAGAAAAGCTGAATGATTTCATATTATGAAACCAATACTTACTAATTTACACATCTACCAAAATCAGAGTAACACACTCTAAAACTCGGAAGAGAAAAAAAAATCACCCTCATTTCTGGACTGGAGATTGTCGGTGCCCGGTGCAGGCCATCATCTTTCTTGAGTTCTGCTCATTACTCTGACTCTGAGCAATATCCGAGGCAGCGGCATGAGCTACGGCACATTGGTAGTCGCCGTTCTCGTAGATGGTGTCGAGCATGTTGTTGTGACCGCGGCTTTTTCTGAGAACCGCAACCATGAGGGGCGGCGCTTTCTCTACCTCCATTGATTTGGCCATCGCTTCTCGAAGAGCAAAGTGGGTGTTGGAGGTGAGAGCTTGTCCATTTATCATGTTAACATTTCAGGCTTGACCGACTGCCGCCGGTTACCACTGGGACCATGATTCATGTATATTCATTCCTGGAAGCCGCAGCAGCGTAGAAAGTTTCCTAGCTTACCCAATGGTGGGCTCCAAATTTCCTGACATCGATGTCTCATACCGTATTTGTCGGGAAAAATCTTGGTATCCAAAGCCAACACTGTCAGAGATCGTAATTCATAACTTCTTTTTGTAAGATTGTCCACAATTCTAAAAGATCAAACAGAGGAGAAGTGCATATATTTATGCAGGGAATTTTATCCCGGACAAAGAAGGATTGTATTTTATCCGGTGGAATATAGATGCGAATGGATCCAATACAGATTGGACATGAAATATTTGACTAATCGGATGTTGTTGGAGTCGGACTCTAAAGCACAGAATCGGATCTGTGTAGTCAGTTACATGTTGTTCAATATTACATATCCCTCAGATTCTGCAATTTTGAATTCAATTACCAGTTTGATCCAGGTATTATTATTACGGAATTTGACACCAATCCCATCCCATGATGAATTCTATATCTGAACCATTGTATCCGATTGAAAATTTAGAAAAGCCGTACAGGTGGTTACACATGAACCTGAAAAAGTTATTCGGGATTTGGCTTGTGGCGTTTGATTATGGTGCTGCCCAAACGCATTCTTGGTCCAAGATTACCTGTCTGGGCATTCAAACACGCCTTTGATGAAATGACGTCAGCTTGATTCTTGTGGGCTGCTTCGACCTAAAATGTGTTTGGTAGGAGTCTGTTCAACTTGTTATAAAAAAAGCATTAAGCCCAAAATATCTTGAAAATAGTTTTGGAACTTTTGTTTCTTGGAGGAGTTTTCTTTTCTTTTTTTCACCTTCCTTGTATGGGCAAACTAAAGGCATGGATCCTTTTACCGGTTTATTGTAGCTCTCAATTTAAATTACATCAAAATCTCGTTTTTCGTGAATCGGCGAGAGGCATACGTAGACAACACGTCTTTAGTTTGATTTTCGTATATGCTACTCCTCCAAACTGCAAACAAATCACATGATCGACACTCAAGTTGAAGGATGTACTGTAGGTCCACCTAAGTCCTGAATCAGTCCTTGACCCTAAAAGTAGGGGAAAGTGTTGGGTGGCTTTTGCTTCTGGCATAAGGCTTGTTTTCTGAAACTAAGAAACATGTTTCAGATTGTTGTTGTGGACATAGCAGTGATTGGTGGGTCCGTCCTAATCCGCGTGGAATAAAGATGTGCATGCTCTCTCCCTTTTCAATTCCTTTCGTGTCGGTTCTTGAGTCGAGGTTTAGCCAAAACTGGGGCCTCATTTGTCTCTTTTCCTCATATAATTTTCTAAATCCCTTTCTGCCTTCATTAAGGAGAAGAACACCCATCATTAAAGGCCTTGATAAATTGCATTGTAAATGGGTAGCCCTAATTATTGAAGCTTATTGCCATGTGGAAGGATGTGATCCGGATTTACTTGATGCATATCGTGTTATATATGTAAGACAGGTTCTAGTATGTTTGCTGCCAGTGGCGTAACCACATGGTGGTTGGGGTGGGCAGTTGGCCACACCTGCCTCATAAAATTAGTTTAATATATATGTAATGTTTTCGTATATTTGATTGTTATACATGTAATTGAATGAGTGCCCCCACCAGAAAAAAATTTCTGGCTCCTCTAGTATTTGCCGCTCATGGGTTCACGCCCGCCCCCGTATCTGGTGATATAGTAGCTGTTGTTAGGGCTAAGTGGGGTCCAAGGGTTAGGCAGAATGCGCAGTTCTTTGTGCTTATCGCTAACGTCAAACTCATTCGTGCAGTGGGGGACGAAGCTTCCCCTACCAGCAATTAGCTTCTTGTCTGGGAACTTCAGCCTCAGAATGAGACAGGCTACGTTGGTTAGACCAAGGAGACTTAATCTTTTTATTTCATTTGGAAGCTTATAGGAGGAGCCCATATACTTATATCGACCATAGTTTGGAGTATTTTGGAGTCTTGAACTTCTGGCTAAGTTCACACATTAATTCCCTCTCTAAGTTGTTTTGTTTATGCCGGAATGACTCTTTGGACGTGTCTCGTTTAATGAAATTCTTCTCAGCTCATATCGACTATAGCATCTTTTTTTCTCTTATCGATATCTAGATACTAATATGCACAAATCAGTAGAAGCTACTTATACGCTGCCCAAGCAAAGCAACAAAATTATTCTTTATTTTTACATAGATTTTTTATAATCATTTACTTATTTATATCAAAAAAATGAGAATTTTTATAACAGTGCCACATAGCCAAAAAATTTCTCACTCTCTGGCGCAGATGTAAGCACATTTCTCTTTCTCTCTCTCTCTCTCTCTATATATATATATATATATATATATATATATATATATATATATATATATATATATATATATATATATATATATATATATATATATATATATATATAGAGAGAGAGAGAGAGAGAGAGAGAGAGAGAGAGAGAGAGAAAGGGGTCTGCCTCAGTTTCATGGTGATTGATAAGATTTGGTGGTATATATAGTAGTTGCTTTTTCAAAGATGTAACGGGATTACTAGCCAAAGGAATATCTGTATTATCATATATGGTCAATAAATTCTCCAAGAACGAGATTCTTACGCAGGATGCATTGCAGGGCCTTCTCTCTTCCTTTCACTTCCTGCTGAATGAGTTGGTCGGCGTACTGTCGCATTTTATTTATGGCAACGTTTAAAAGCTCGCCGAGCGGTGACTCTGCACTTCGCTCGGCCCCTAACGAGTCAACCCAGTCGGGTGGCTCGTTTTAGTTCATGCTTCAATATTTTGTTTAGGGGCGAAATTAATGTAGGACCTGCATGTGCCTTGACCCCACTTCAAATTAAAAAAAAAAAAATACATGTAAATTAAAAAAAAATTACTTGTTTTATGTAAAAATTTTGAAAAATGATATTTGGGCCCTGATCAAGATTTAAAAACTTTAATTTGGCACATGAAAAATTTCCCTCTTCACCCCTGATTTTATTAATGTTTATAGTTTATAGTTGATATTCTGTTTGTTACTTTATTAAAGATACAAGTTCAGTTTGTTAAAGTTGAACAATATAAACTAAATTGATTGAGTTTTCTTAATGTATTTTTCCATGCGACGTGCTGAATTGCAACAATTCATAGTGGATGAACTTAGTTGTGATGAACATAGTTGTGACTTCACTTTATGTTAGATTGACTTTTTTTTAATCAAATAAGTGAAAAAAAGTCATTTTACAAACTTTTAACGCTTAAAAGACAAGTTATAGATTGTTTTTTCTTAAAAAAGAATTAACATAACCTGGTCCAAAGTCACTGAGTTGACCTGCCGAATACAACCGAGTCGAGTCCCGAATCACTAGGGTTTAAAACGTTGATTTGTAGAGAGATTTTTGTATCTGTCATTATTGATCTGCTCTAAATTCCCACGTTCGTCGAGAAACTCATAAAACACGCTACAGTTTGATAAGTAGAGAACGACTACCCAAATTCGACCAGCACTGCTTATATATTGTTTTCTATAACTTAAGTAACTTTATAACCTATGAACTACTTTTCAAATGAAAGAAATTTAAAAAAAAAAGATCTCAAATTAATGGCACTAGAAAGGTTTTTCATTATAGTGGAAAAGTACATCTAATTTTTAGAAACAGGACAGAGTTTTAATTATGAAGTTCAAGAACTACCAAAGTTGCCTGAATTCAACTATAGTTACTGCCGATCATACTTACTTAGCATAATTATACTACAATTAGGATAGTATAAAGTATTGCCAACTTTCGTTTATGAGGCTTACGAATTAGGTAGATTTTGCTTATACGTTCCCCTAGAACGTTCTACAGAAGCATGCATGCTCGATCCATATCTGAAAGGTAACAAAAGGACAGTCAAGTTTAACATCAACATGCTTCTTGTTATTGTACCAATTAAAAGTCATGCTCGCGTACATATTTTTAAAGTTTTCTATTCTTCTTTCGATCTCCTTTTTTTCTGTTCCTATCCTTAAATGAAGCAGCAATTCATCATCATCATGGATCAATTTGATCATCATTGGTAATGGGTACATGGAAAAATTGAATTAATGATCGAAACATAGACTTCTGCCGCCGCTTCTTGATTAAAGAATGCTTTGAATTGAAAAAGCTTAACAACAAATTTAGAAGAAAAATTGTTGATCGTGATATCCTTTGACCAAATGGGGTATCAGAGTACTTCCTGCCTTTCTACCAAGAAACACCAGCTGCTCCCTAATCTCTTTGAACAGATCAGGTGCTCTCTTGAAACGAGAGAGAGAGAGAGAGAATATGACGAAGGATATTCGCGTTCAGGCACCCATCAGTCCGCTTTTTTGCTCCATGCATCAATTCATCCACTTTGCATCTTTCTCTCCATTTTCAGCTTTCTCCTCTCATCCTTTTCCTGGAAAACATACCCCTCAGACCCTGAGAAGCGTCAAAGTTCAACAGGTTGAATAAGAGCAATTCTTGAGGAGATAATAGAGATAACGTAACCAGCGTCATGGCTACGAGAATAACTCCGTTGACATGGTAAGCGACAGGAGATGGCCATGAAAAGGCTGGCCTGTCACACAACAAAAAGCAGCTCAGGGTATCCATGGTATAACCCCCAGCATATGCCGCTCTCTCTCTCTCTCTCTATACAAACCCTAAACCTTGGAGGGTTTATAAACAGGTGGGTGGAGGTTCTGTGACTAGCAATTCAGCCTGTGTGAGCAAAGCATTTGTAGGGCTTCTCTCCGTTTGGCAGACAAACCAGGAGCCCGCACTCTCCTTCATCTTCTCTGCCAAAGGAGAGTTGCTCTGCAACTGCTTCTGCTCAAGGGTGCCCTATCAGCTGCTGATCTAGAGTTGAACTCACATTCCGCTTCTCATGAAGCATGGTATTTACTGTCGTGTTTCTTCGGTCTTTCGGTTTTCAGGATTGATGAACTCATGATCAGGGGCACCAGCTAGCTTTTTTTATGGAGTGACTTTTAATTTTCGATCTGTTTATAGTAGTAAGTTGGATATGTAAATTTGTTACGGTAATATGGTCGTTGATCTTGTTGAAGATAATATTTCATGTGATTTCTGCCGCTGCCATGGAGCATTTTGTGAGTTTAGAGCAGGAACCAGAGCCTTTTTAAACATAATGAAGAATCACTTTTGTCGTAAACTCATCTACGTACCAAAACTTCATTTCAAATTATTTTCTTCTTTCAGAATTTTGGATTTCATCCCTTAGGTTTACCAGCCAAAGTTAGCTAAAGTCTGCTGAAATCCCTGTGTTCCTCTTTATTTCTTTCAGCCCTCATCATCAGTATATGTTGAGCCGTGGTTGTCCCCAATCATGAGGTCTTATATACAGCCAGGTGCTTATTATGCACCGGTGCTCCATGATCAGTCTCAACACTGTTGAGATTGTTTTGAAACGCCTTTTATGATCATCAATCTCAACAATATTGACATGGTTGCATCTACCAGAGGGGCTGCATATGCAGATATAATGCTGCACTTAGTATGTACATTTCTTGTTTACGTCTTTGCAAAGTACAATCTCGAACTGAGTTTTTTTCGCTTTTTTCTTCTTTGGTTGCAGATTATCGGCCTGATAATGAAATGTTTTACCAGCCACAACATCTACATGTGTGCGTGTTTGTGTGAATATAAAGTATGAACTGTTTGTGTTCTCCTTCTGCCTTTTGCATTCTCTATGAGGTTGTTTGGTATTAGCAGTGCCGTGTGAGTTTTATATGAATCTATTTCAAAATGAGAGTACATATATGAAACACAGGCACAAGTGTTATATGAATCAGTCCTTATTTTGACACAGAAATATGGAACAGTAATACACTGCTTATAAACGCCAAAACACTCCTACGAGCTCTTTTTAAATTTGCACGCGGACAAGCTCAAGATGAGTTATTGGCTAGTTTCATAAGTCAAACTGCATACTACAAACTACATCCGCATGTATATGGAGCTATGATTATGTAGTTAAAGTATGCATCCTACGAACGGATACACCACATGTAGATCGGATAGTTTCGACCTTCTTCCATGAACAAATGACCTTGCAAGCATATTCAGCATGCCTCATTTATTGGTAATTAACTAGTTTTTCGATAAGAAAGGCAGTACTGAACATTAGGCTTTTGAATTTTAAACCATATAAAAGCCTATAATTATGTGCCACATAAATATATTGTACAAAATCAAGCGTGTAAAAAAAAGTTTACATGATTCGAACATGGCTTAATTGTTAAGAGATTGCATACATGATCAAGAGATGGGATTCCTGAAGCCTAATGTTCAGTACAAAGTTCTTGTTTTTGTATAGCTAGACCAATCAAGATATGGATCCGTATTTGATTGCTCGGAAAAATTTGTAGTTCTAAAATTCAAATAACGTCCTAACCCAGTTTATGTGACCCTTCTCAAGCTTTCTGAGAGGACATTTAATTTGCAGCTAAGGCTGCCAAATTGAGCCCTGAAGTTTCACAACCATGATACATAAAGATAGGACATTCATTTCTGTCCCAATGTTCCATTGGTATTTCTCCTATAATTTCCTCCTTTTCTAATATTCAGATCAGATCAACTATCTCTGTGCATTCTGTTTCTAATTTATTATACATTTTTGTATGCACTTATCAAGCTGTTTTCTAAACTTATTTCTATTTCTTCTTCGTATGCTAATTCTACATTCTCTTTACAGTCTCCTGGAAAATTACATGAACATTCTTCTGGGGAGTTTGTGATCTTTTTACATTCTTCTGCTGCTGCCCTACAAAAACTAATAGCATCATAGACTAGCCCCGACTGGAAATGTGAAAATCAGATATTTGAATTGGTGCAACTCACGTTTACAACCACAAGTGCAGCAGTAGCTTGGAAATTTCTGCCGTTGTATATTTTTTGAGAAAAATAAAGAGACCGACTCTTCTACATATATCAAAGCAAAAAAATTTCTTGTGTAACATATTTTTAACTCTGCCACCTTTTGCACAAGCCTAAGCAGGCAGAAGCCCCAAGCGCAGGGGTACTGGGCGACGTGTTTGCATGTTCGAGCTGAACAGATTTCGGTTCAACCCCAATAGGACACGGGCTCGGGGGCAGGCCAAATATGCGCTTGGCTCAATTACATAAACTCATCGCGAGGTAATGGTGACCGAGTTTTATGTTATGTAGAGCGTAACTAAATCTTCATAAGCTCGGGTGCTCGAGTGTTCCACTTGTTTGGTTAATGGGGATAAGTGAAAGCACGCTTGAGAGAGGCGGAAGTGAGAGGTATGCTCGAAAAAGAAGACGATAAATTGAGGGAAAAGTCACGAGGTCTGATGGCCCTAATTGTGGTAGAAAAAAAAAATCAAAAGAAGATATAAGTTTTATCTGCCTGATTATTGTTTGAATGAAGATAATCAAGGTTGAAAGAGGTCAACTTGGTACCCACGGTTCATCTCCTGGCACAAACCTGTAGAGTCAGACTAGCCCGAATCACCTTGCCCATTTAAAAGCCGTGAAAGCACACTTAATTTTTATTTTTTTTCCTTTTGAGTTCAATATTATTTAGACCAAATCTTGGCTCCTCGAGCGAGGCTGCGAGGTAATATACCCTTTGGGTTGAATTGTTGTATTTTTTGAAGAGCTCATCTGTTGCTTCCTTTTTCTTATTTTTGTTTCCATGGTTCCAGGATTCCAGATTGCTTCGAATCATGTGAAGGAATTGCAATATCGAGATATCAGGACTATAGATAGCGATCGATGCCCATGAAGAGTGTGAGGTTGCTCTAATTTGTTCGAATGAAAAGCTGCACGAACCAGCCATTCAGAAAAGTGATGCAAGTCTCCAGCCATGACAGTCAACCATCGTCCAGGTGTGGAGTCTGCAGACTCATGTTTTTCTTTTTCCCCCACTTCTCCGATAAATGTATCAGCTTATGCTCTCTCACTAAAGAAATGACCAGCAGAGCCATTTGGCAAGTCGGCTTCATCGACAAAAATGGCAAATTGAATGGTTTTGGGACCAAAAGCGCCTGCTTGGAATCATTAAAATGTTGAATACCATCTTGTAGATTGTTCAAAAATCCGAATCCTTCTGTCAATTGCTGAAATGTACAATACAATAAGCATTACAGACACAAGAGCACGTCGACAAAGTGTTGGCAGTTAAAATATTATAATATTTTCTGCATTGACAAATATAACAGTTGAAGAGTTTGCTGATCTTAACGGAGCACTGATGTGCATACAATTTAACAAATTTTAGCACAGGAAAGGCTAGAAGATGCAACTTCGACCAAAAGGAAATATAAGATGAAAAAGGTTATGAGCACCGAGCTGCAGCCCAGGAAGCATTTTGGAACTGAACATTATAGTTCAAGCCATTCCAGTTAATCATCCCTCCCAGGTCACTTCTTGGCCAACTACCAATCGACCATAAAAACATGCTCTGTTCATTAGGATAGTTGAATTATAGAGAAAAGAGTAGAGCATAGTGAAGTAGATACATATCCTAGCTTTTGTTTCATTCCACTACCAACCACTTGATCTTTTTCAGATGGCTCCTGATGCACAACTTCTTTATGAAGCTACAATACCGCTGCCAAAACTAACCCCCATGTAAGGTTGAGATGAAAACTACCTCATCCTTTTCTGACAAAGATGCATCAAGCTGACCAGAGAGTTCCCAATCACAGTCATTGATCAGCACCAAGATGCCAGGTCTCCTAAAGGAAAATAAAATAAAACATAAAAATAGAATATCCATGAGAATCAATTCCAAAAGAATAATCAGAAGTATTTGACATTATTTGAGTGCTTGCACTCAGATTGATGATTAATATTGCCTATTGGAGACCCAAAAACAAACAGATTAATCCAAACATTCACTTGGACACATACACAGTTTCTCCCTTCATGAACATTTCAGGTCTCTGCTTGATCACATTGCTGCAGACCCATGAGAGCAAATCTCTCATTGTTAACTGAAATATATAAGCACTTGTCTCAGAAGATGAAACTCATCGTACTGCAAAAACCAGCGAACAACATGCAAAGCAAGGGACATTACCTGGTCCTCGCCAGTTTTCAAGTTAACATCAACATGATGCTTCTTGACAGAAGCACAAAGAAGCTCCAAACCACCACTGCACAATGAGTAAAAAATTTGAATTGATTTTAAAAAATTTAAGGAATATACATAAACAGCAGAAATCACTTCCCATTCATTTGCATTAGCATTTGTCACTTAACCGAAGGGGTACAGAATAGCACACAAAAATACCAACTTTATAAAGTTGTAATTGAAATTAATCACAGATAACATTTTGCAGTTTGTCTATAGTGTCTAAAGCCCATGATCTCAGAAAAAAAAAAATTACCATGGGATAGAAGAGATATAGAGAGGCAAGTGGCAGGAAAGAGAAGGAAAAACAACAAAATTACCATTACATCCTATCTTAAAATATCCTAAGAAGTAAGAGCTATATCTTTGCCATGGATATGACAGGGAATTGTCTTCCCTGAAAGATCTGTGACAGTTTAAATTATGTATGCAAAGCCTGCACAATATTCTTGAAATCTTTTTACAAAACTGGATTTTTTTGGTTCCATCCTACGGTTTGCTGTTGTTTCATTATAAACAGTATCGATCGATCATAACAATCAGATCAAGAGCACTCTGTCTGATCCATCTAATGATATAGATATCTTAAAAGTTTACAGAAGCTTCCATAAAATGTGGTGTACGTGGTTATGTAGAAGGAAGAATTTTCCAACCAAGTGCAATGGTGGGGAGATTCATACAAACCTACAATGGGAGGTAATTACATAAAACCAGCATACAGCATGAGAGAAAAGATGCAAATTATATGAAAGCCATCACGGAAAATATAAGATTTTGAAACCTGGAAGTAATGTTATTCATCAAATTCAACTCCTTTTGTTTTAGGGTGACAAATTGGCCAAAAACACAAGGTAAGAAAGAGAATGTTCATGCGAAAAAGCATTTTTTCCAAAAAAAAAATGCGATAAATTAAATGGCCATTTAAAACAAAAAAAACGATTTTTTTAAAAGCCTTAAAAACGACAAAAATGCATTTTTAACGTGTTTTTAATGCATTTTTTTCACTTTTTCAGTTTTTTAATGCTAAACAGTTTTTTTTTTTCATTTTCTATTTTTTATTTGTTGCAAATCTACTTATCTTTCCATGTTGTGTCATTAATTTCTTACTTATTTTATTTTTCTCTCATTTTTAGTTTTTTAAAATTTACCGTATTTTTTCCATTTTCCGAGAAAAACCTTGCCTTTTAAAACTCCAAGACATTATTTGTGACTAGGCTTCCAACTACCACATATGCTTGCTTGGCCACCATCCTTGGATGTTCAACTGGAGAATTGTTGATCACAACAAATGGAAGAATGGGAGAAGAAACTGCTATTAGTAAATTAGACTACCTATTTTGAAGCAAGACAACTATCTCAAACTAAACACAACAAGGTGCCACCATCTTCCCCGTCAGAATCTGACGATCTGTGTCCCCTGGATTAAAAAAGCAAAATTTCTGTTCACACAGTCGTTGGATGTAAAAGGGACAAATATCAGGTTGCTGTAATCTGACGAATCAGGAAAGCTTGATAATCTACCAACCATTAACAAAGCTTTCCATGGGCATCAAGAAATTAAATTGAGGTGAATGTTTCAAGTAGATAGCTTCACTACCAGATTCTAATTGAAATAAACGAGTCCATTAGTGTTCAAAGCATAATATGCAGTTCATCAACTCCATCATCAAAATTAAACTATTTTTTCTAACCAGTAATGAATCTTTCCAGGAGCAGAAAAAATTCAAATTGAGGTGAGCAGTCGAAGCAAGTATCTCCGCTACTGAATTCTAATACAAATAGGCGAGAATTCCCGTTCATTAGTATTCAAAACATGATAAACATATGCAGCAGTTTATGAACATAATAAGCGCATAAAGCTCATGACTTCCAGTATTCGATACCAAAAGTTCTCATTACCATTATCGAATCTTTTCATGCGCATTAACAATCAAAATTTAGGCGAACGGCTCAATAACTACCTTCGCTATTAGATTCTAATCCAGAAAGAATAAGAATAGCTGTCATTAGTGTTCGAACCATAACAAACATATGCAGTACATGAACTCCGCCAAATTTAACTATTTCAGATGCATCAATTTTGATGCATCAGATTTAGATTTTAACCACAATAAATCACCATAATATATCCAACAATTACTCAAGCATATAAACGTCCCAAAATCGATCCCCAGAACCCCTGAAGTGCGAACCAACAAATGGTTACCACTCCATCCTCTTCCATATTCGGAACCTCAAATTCACGTACTCCAGACCAGCCACCAAACATATAAGAAGCATCCATTATCACGAAACCTAGATTTCTAAACTACCCCCAACAACGAATTAGTAAAACCGGCATTCATCAAACCAACAAGTAGACTATGAACAGAAACTCTGAACTAATGAATCGAGCAAAGAGAAAACTTACCCAAATTCGAGAGTCAAGTGCATTTGTGTAAGCCCCGATGGAGAAACCCTAGCAGACCCCTCTTTCCCTCCCGCCCTCTCGCCCTCCCTTTCTTCCGTTATTACTGGATCGGACGTGAACCCTGAACTGATAAATGAGGTAAGTGAGACCCGCAAACATGATCCATTGAGCTTGTTGGACCAACTGAAGGCACTAGTATCAGACAGTGAGAAAGTACCAAACATTCGGATCCAGATTGAGATCTCGTTGCATATGATATAATCAGATTGGAATTCAGAATTGACTAATCCAAATCCTAGTAACGCCAAAGATGATCATGGATCTGGCCTAGGTATGGGTTAGCCTGCTCTCGTCTCAGTTCAATTTTAATTTTAAAATATTTATATTTGATATATAAATACAATATATATATATATATATATATAAATTAATAATAATATTTTTGTAAAATTATTTACATTTGATCTACAAATATAAGCATATATATACACACACAAATTAATAATATCATTTTTGTCGGGCCCCGCCAAGACCATTTTGCTGATAATGAGAAGGAACCTTGGACCACTTTCTATATGACAACGAACCTTGAAAAACTATGAATTTAATATATCTGTTCTGTAAGGATGCTGTCAGCTGTGACTTGAGTTCCTGACGCAGAAATCTCAAAATTTGTGATGTAATTTGTGCATCTTTTAAACAATAACTTTTAAAAAAATTCTTTGGGGTCGTTAAATTGTCTCTGATTTAAAATCCTCGAGCTCTTTGAATGAGACTTTTTTTTCAATATAAAAAGGTAAAATAAGAATTTCAAATCTGGATTTTAGGCCTGACTTAAGACCCTTAATTTCGTCAACCATAGATTTTACCACGAATCTATTACTACAATTTAAAAGTGTGTCACATTATATCCATATCATATTCATGGATTTCAACTATAAAGTGAACAAACACCCCCTTGAAAAATCAAAGATGTTGAGTCTGGAGACCTGCGATTCCAAAGCTTCATATCTTATTTAAGGCAATCCAACACTTCCGAAAGGTTCTCTTCCCACAGGCAAAGCTTCACTGCCACCATTTGAAGGAAGGTCGTCTACCACTTGTGCGGCTGCCCAGATCAGTAGGCAAGCAGAAGCGGAGTGGTTGATCATTCATGGCTCTCTCTCTATTACAGAGACGCAGTCAGGGGAATTCAATTCCCACAAACAACGACGCCCGCTTATGGCCGGACAGAGACAATGATGTGACAACTCCCCAAAGAAAGTTGGAATCCATAACTCCCCAAAACATGCAAGCCTGCAATCTCCAGCGACTCGTGATTCCCTGCTATCCTGGACGCCCTGAATTTTCTAAATGCTTTTCTTCTTCTCTTCATAGAACTTCTAAATGCCTGTAAATGTCAAATACTTTATATATCCAAGGGAACTGCCAAGTTATTCAGGGGATTTGACTTGAGATTACTTGCAAGCTTAGTTCTACAAAGTCAGGAATTCGATACACAATTTCTTTTACTGATAAAAACTGAAAAATTTGAGGAAATGTTATTTTGCCAATGTTTACCATGTATATGTCCTTGGCTATAGTTTCTTCCAAGTGCCAAACACAAACAGGTTATACACGAAGTTGACATCCATCATATTGGGTGTTCAGTTTTAAATGGAACCTTCCACTGAAATAAAAGTGTCTATTACGCAAACTCTTAAATACTTACTGTCTCGCTCCAACCCTGCTTTGGAGGTTTAGAAAGCGTCACTTCCACTTGTTTGAAGTCTTCAAAAATTAATCATTTAAGACGTGTTTGATTGTCCAACCAACAAGTTCTAAGTGCAAAATTCTGGATGGATCCCCCTTGCCATCTATTTCAACAACAAAGGATAGATCAGACGCCTCAAGTCTATTGTTGAAGGTAGAAGGAACTGGCCTCAGAAATGAAGTTTTTTATCTGAACAGAGCTGCCACTGGAGGTTCAAAGATGATACAATTCCTTTCAACATCGGCTCTCTGGTAAGGGACTGCTCTGACTCTCTTGATAGATACTCTACTAGTTGATCATCTTATATGCTCAATTTTGTTTTTTGGTAGAGGCTGTTTTTGCCTAGTTTTTGTATTAATTGTGAGGAGTTGTTGTGTTAGCAGTTCTAGTTTTTTTACCTTACTATTTAGCGATTGATGCATGACATTCTTGTCACTCTTGTACATCTTTTTTATCATGTACATATGATTCTTTCTCAATAAATGGTGGGGAGCCTACCTCCCAACATCCTTCATTGGAAGTTTCAAGTGCAAAAAGCCTTGACTTCTAGTGGGACTCTAGGTGGTAAGTAGTTCAACCAATGCAAAAGAGTCGAACCTCTTCTCTCTATCCCTTATTTTTAGGGTTTACATCTGTTTTTGGACCTTGATGGGAGAATAAGACACCTGCCAACTAAAGTGTAATGTAACCATCATTTGCAGTTTAGAAGAATAGTATTCATGAAAAATGAATTGATGACTAGACTTGTACTGGCCTGCCAATTACACCAGCTATTTGATATTTTTACCTTCATAAGGCATGGTTTATCATCAGCTAGTCTGGTCCCCTTCCTATGTGATCAGTTTTCATGGGTCTTGCTTTGTTGGTTCCCATCCAATCACCCTTTAAAGCTCTTCACTTTTAGTCTTTAAATATGTATTGGTACTTTTTTCTCAAATATCAAACACCCTTTCACTTTTTCTCCATTGTCTTGGCACATGGTTCCAATTTTCTTCTTGATGCGGTCACGAAATGTGTCCAAACAATTATAAGAAGTTTTCTTTTTTTTACATTTTCATCAAAAAAATTCTTAATTTAAGTCTAAAGTTTATGTTTGCTAGGATCCATAAAGTTATCATAAGAACTAAAATCCTTTCTTCCGTTAGGGGAGGCTGGGATTGAACGGACTTGTACGAGATTATGCCAAGAGAGGCACACCCCAAGGCTTTGAACTCATTGCCTATAAAGATCTTTGGTGAGTATTAAAAAAATATAGATTATATACATAATAGTCCATTGGTGGTACGCCCCTTCCCCCACCCCTGAGGTCCACAAGTATTTTGAGACCTAGGTGGACATACAGTACACCCATCAACTAAAATATCATGTTTGCCACTATTTGCAGTCCAGGAATCCAATTGCCGATAGGACTTTCACTCGATTCATTTCCCGACCAACTACGTTTTGCCGAGCTTAAATAAAAGTCACTTGGGTAATGTTTTTTATGAAAGCTATATAAGGCTCTCTAAGGGTGTGTTAGTTCGACGATCTAAAGTTCAAGTTCTTCGTGATAATGAGATCCCCAGAGGTTCCTCCTTCACACTGAAAAAAAAAAACCCTGAAAAAAAAGGACTGTAGATCTGAGTTTTTATTTTTTTGGGAAGGGAAGATATGGATTTGAAGTTCATGTTTTCTCTTCTTGTGGAGATCAAGTAGGTTCCATAAAACAAGGGCTGATATTCCTTCCTGTAAGGAGAAAGAAATGTACCATAAGGACCAATTTGGCATTGAGAGCAACTTGTAAGTGTTTTATGAATCGGCTCTAAAATTCATGGAACACAGTAACAAGTGTTTCATGAATTTGTCATAATTTTGAGAGCAGATTCATGAACAGTTACAAATTGTTCCATTTACCAGAAAAGCTCTAAATGATTATCGAACAAGATTAGTGATCATAAGTTGAAGCGCCAGTCTAAACCTACAGCTAACCTGACAAGGAGAAGACGTGATATATCGATCATAAATCTGTCTCTCGAAGGTGAAAATTTCAACAAACAAAGCTACCGAAACAAAATACATAATCCATTTAAATTTCACACAACTTTGTAAGAGGAGTCACATCACGTATGAATCATGATATACATGATGATATGATGCTGGGACTTGTGACCAAAGGCCAGAGACACTGAACCTTCAACCACACAAAGAGTCAAGTGATGATCAAGAAACATCACAGGGTTGGCATCTGCCTCCCCTACGATGCTGGGACTTGTTTAACCAGTAAATCTTCTTGCAACATCACATCACATCCATACACCTAATTCACAACTCAACTAGATTCAATGTATAACCCAGGGCAGGCCAATAGGCGGCGCCGCACCACACACGGCGGAAATCTAAATGTATAGGCATTAAAAAATGACCTTTGTGCCCCTCTTTTCGTCTAGAGTTTTACATATGTGTGCCTCCTTGCTTAGACTCTTAGATCGATTACTTTCTCTTGAGACATGTAATTCCATGCATTGAATTGGATTAATGAAGCTTAATAGGCGTGGCTTGCTGCAATCAAGCTAACTGGGATCTTTGACACTTAAGACAAACACCAGAAAGAGCTGAGGATGTATAATTGGTAGAACTACTCGTAAGTGAAGTTAATCAAACCCATTTCCAAGGGAAAGAAAGAACAAGTTCACCATGAACATGGATCGGTGAATTAGAGTTAAAGAGTCATGTAGGTCTGGTCAAGCACAGGATAGACTCGCCAAAAGTGGGCCAACTCATGAGCTCGCCATTCTAGTGGACATGGGTTTGAGATACGTGGATGGGTCCATATATAATTGCCTTACTTAATGCACAGGCTGTGGCCCTAACTACCAACCACTCACATGTGCCCATCACACTTTCGTTTGAATCCACCGCACCAAATGGTCCAGCTTAGAGTTCATCTGGGCCCGATGGGGCAGTTTATTAAGCCAGCCTTGTGTCCAGATTCATTTTTTTTCTTGACTAACTAGGGAACCAGATCCACTCCCTTGTATGGACGTAAATTATACAGGAGTCAATAATTTAGGAAGATGAAGCAAACGGGTCAAGGAGATTTTATAAGGGTTTTTACCGCTACTTTCTCAAGGATTTCATTTAGTTCATTTTCCCTTTAAACTTACTCGATCGACTAACAAACAAAAAGGAAAACCGATCATAGTTAAGGCTTTTATATAGTACATGTACCCATTTCATGTGTGTACATGTGAAAGGCTTTTCATCTATTAACCAAATTGGCGGCCAATTGCTTGCATGCTTATGTATTATGTTAAGGGATGCTCTTTCGATCAGCATCGAATTCTCGACCTCATTCAACTTAGAAATACCAGAACCTAGTCCCCAGACATGTAGATGGAGCTGGAGCTTTTTGGTTACTTATATTGAATGCAAGGAGAGCAGTGCTGGAGCTCTTCGGCAAAATAATTTTGTTTTAAAATATTTTTTTGAAAAATGAGAAGCATGTTGAAAAGAACACTTGAAGTAAAGAAAAATGTTTAAGAATAGTCAGAAAATAATTCACATTAATTGACTTGTGGCAGTACCTGCTATACCTGGGGAGCAAAAGGATTAAAACCCCCCTCCTTTTCCTTACCCCTAAGATCTAGTGCTGCACCGGTATCAGGCGGTGCTCCTTCCACACTTTTTTTTTATGCAGTATAAGAGCATAGCCCCTTACTTAGTAAGATCATAACACAGTCTTTGTGCAATAATCTGGCCATTGCTTTTTCACATCTCTAGATTGAAAATCCATAATATATAAGACAGATGTTAAGCTACCAGGACATCCTGTCGCTTAGATTTCAAATCACTCAAAAGAAGAAGAAGAAGAAGAAGAAGAAGAACCCTAGCAATATATATGTTGCAATGGGAGAGAGGTGTCGGTAATAAGGAAACTGCACTACACAAACTTTACGTTCAATTGCAGGCCACAATTATTATTGCCCAATAAACTTAGGTATGATTTGCAGTGGTTGCTCCCTTGGGATTGTAAGGCTGAACTTCTCTTCCATGCTAAGCTGGCTAGGCTCCATTCCCTCAGGTAGTGACCACTCAAAATTGTACACCAAGGCTGCCAGTATAGACTCCAAAAACCGAGTCGCGAGCGGCAACCCCGGACACATCCGCCTTCCCGAGCCGAAAGGAATGAATTGGTGATCACCTCCCTTGAAATCCAAGTTTGGGGAGTCAATGAAGCGCTGTGGAAGGAAGGTTAAGGGATCAGCCCAGGATTCTGGGTCCCTTCCTATTGCCCACACATTCACCCAGACTAAGTAACCCTTGGGGATAGTGTGGCCGAGACCTTCACACTTATCGGCAGCGCGGTGCGGGAGAAGCGGTGCCGGTGGGTGCAGTCTCAGTGTCTCTTTTACGCAGGCCTGGAAGTAAGGCAGTTGTTTCAGCTTTTGCTCCATGGAAAGGCCGTCTTTGCCACTGCTACTCAAGGCATCAGAGAGTTCATTGCGGAGCTTGGCCATGATTTCAGGGTGCCTAATGAACTCTGTCATTGCCCACTCTATTGTAGTGGTTGTAGAGTCCGTACCAGCCAGAAACATGTCCTGTTCAAAAGTGTCAGGGATTGTTTGGTTCATGCATGAATGGAGGTGAAGTCCTTTTCTTTTTGCACAAATACCTTAAAGAAGCATTCATCGAATGGGAGGGAGAAGAAAGTAGACTTACCAGAAGACATGATTTGATTTGGAGGTCTGGTAACCCAGTAGAGAGCAAGACGTCAAGAAAATCGTCGTGAACCTTGACTCTTTCCTCCATTCTACGCTTCTTTCTCTCCACGATAACGCCTTCCCATATGTCATACAACTCCTTGCAGCAAGCCATCGTCTCCCGGCGCAGTCCTTGAAGGTCAAGGTCCGCAATTGCCGGAAAGTAGTCGGAGATGTTTGATGCAGTCGACAGCTCAACCATCCTGCGTGCGAGACGCTTTATCTTGCTGCTCTTCCCGGTGGCTCTCTCCGCGTCGTCCGAAAACATGTTACCAGCCAACATTCCGAAGATGGTGTTGAACAGTAGCTCTGGAATGTGGACCGCCTTGCCCTCACAGGAGCGAAGGCGTCTCACCATCTCCTCCAACTTCTGCCGCCTTAAACCCTCACCGTCGCTGATCATCTTGCCGGAGAATAGATGAGTCCGGCATATGGTCTTCAGCTGCTTCCACGAGTCGGTGCAATCAGACCAAACGAAGGAATAGGGGGAGTACAGATCGAATTGGGATGCTTGAGGGATGGGGCGAGAAGACATGGTGCGGTCGTGGGTCTTGAGGACGAGGGCAGCAGCGGAGGGCGAGGAGGCGACGATGACGCGCTGAGTGCCGAGCCTGAGGGAGAAGAGAGGGCCGTAGGTGCGAGCTAGGCTCGCAAGGGTGGCATGAGGCTTCGAGCCCAGCTGGAAGAGGTTTCCCACGACAGGCCACCCCCAAGGACCGGGTGGGAGGTTGTCTTTCCCTTGCCGGAGGGTGGAGAAGAAAAAGAGAATAAGTGGCAGAATCAGTGAACACGCAAGCCACAGCACGGAATTCATGGCCGTCTACGCCTGATGTCGGGCGAGCTAGGCAGGCAGGTCCTTGTATATAGAAAAGCTGCCGACAACCATATGCATGCATTTGCTTTCCACTTATTTGACATGTACTTAATTATTTGACATTTGACATGCACTCAATTTTTCCTTAGCTTCAGAAGAGATGTGGGGGACAAATTTAAACCGTTCACACATTATCTTCTTTGAATTGTTCATGATAACCATCACATGAGTTGTTGAATGGCAATTTCTTTGTAAGAAGTCGTCTAATTTGCAGGTGAACTGCTCACAAATCACAATCTGTTTAGATATTTTCTGAGATAAATTTGGAAGCAACGTGATAAATTTCAGTTTCTCTTTCCAATTGATTAAAAACTGCGGAAAAACTAGTGTGTATCACTGGCAACTTGATGAAAATACTAACTTAACAACTAATTAATTTTTCAAATTAATGTATCATCAGGCTGATCCGGTTTGATATCACCAAGCAATTTCTTAAATTAATGGCACTATAACTTAAATAACTTACGAACTACTTTTCAATTGAAAAAAAAAAGATCTTAAATTAATGGCACTAGAAAGGTTTTCATTATAGTGGAAAAGTTCACACACTCGTTGAATGTAAAAAGGCACAAATATCATGTTGCTGTATTCTGATGAATAAAGAAAGCTTGATACTCTACCAACCATTGACAAACCTTTCCATGGGCATCCAGAAATTTAATTGAGGTGCAATGTTTCAAGCAGGTACCTTCACTACCAGATTCTAATTGAAATAAACGAGAATTTCTGTCCATTAGTGTACAAAGCATAATATGCAGTTCATCAACTCCATCATCAAAATTAAACTATTTTGTCTAACAATTAATGAATCTTTCCAGGAGCAGAAAAAATTGAAATTGAGGTGAGCAGTCGAAGCAAGCAACTTCGCTACTGGATGCTAATGCAAATAAGCGAGAATTCCCGTTCATTAGTATTCAAAGCATAATAAACATATGCAGCAGTTTATGAACATAATAAGCGCATGCAGTTCATGACTTCCACTATTCGATGCTAAAAGTTCTCATTGCCATTAACGAATCTTTTCATGAGCATTAACAATCCAAATTTAGGCGAACGGTTCAATAAGTACCTTCGCTATTAGATTCTAATCCAAAATGAATAAGAATAAACCACAACAAACATATTCAGTAGATGAACTCCGCCAAATGTCACTGTTTCAGATGCATCAGATTTAGGTTTTGACCACAAGAAATCACCATAATATATCCAACAAGCATATAAACGTCCGAACTCGATCCCCAGAAGCCCTGAAGTCCAACCAACAAACGGTTATCACTCCATCCTCTTTCATATTCGGAACCTCAAATTCTCACGTACTCCAAACCAGCCACCAAACACATAATTTAGAAATCTCAAAAGCACGTGACCTTATGTTGGGGGAATATGGTATTGGGGCTTGTAGTGAAGGACAAAGTTTTTCAGACCGGACCGGAGCGGCTTTCCTCAAGTAAAATTTAATAAGAAAAAGTTGAACATAAATCTAGAATAGAGCTAGGCAAGGGAAAATGAAGAGTGACAGTTCATGTCACAGACGGGAATTAAAAAGGACAAAGAAACGTGAAAAAAAAGAAGAAAACGATTGTTGAAGCAACTGGAAATATATTTCTACCAGGCTGACACAGCAAATGTAACACCCCATAAGTTTAGTCATGTATTGAAGATTGTGAAGAATCTTCAAGGGTTTATAAAGGGGATCACTGATGAGAAGATTGTCCTGGTTTCTAGCCTTTTTAGGATTGGAGCCGAAACTGCTAGGGGGCGGGTTGGGATCCGCCAAACCAGGGGCCCGAGCCCAGAAGTGGGTCGGGTTGTTACAGCAAACGGAACGAATGAAAACCGATCTTTGATGAGTGCCTCACACTCTTAAATTCCTCCCAAGTTCCACGGGACCCCGCAAATCTCGAGAAGATGAGAACCGATCTTTGATGCAAACGCAACGGATGCTTTGTCACGTCAGCCGTTTCGATCATGAAAGTAACAAGCGATGAAAAGACGGTACAAGTAGTAAGAGTTTCAACCAATGAATAGAACGTACATTAAAATCAGCAAATCTGAGATCCGATCGATAAATTGATATATTCGACCAAATTAGCTGCATGCTTGATCTCGAT
>JAANDH010000011.1:785998-932996 GCA_011799765.1 Nymphaea thermarum | reverse complement strand
GCAGCGGCATGAGGACTCTCTACGCCAGTCTCAAAGTCGCCGCCGACCGTCAAGCCGCCTGCCGCTGCATCAAGACCCTCACCGGCCGCTTCGCCAACATCATCAAGTTGAACGTCATCAAGACGCTGCCCAATAAGTGTGGCATCTCCCTCCCTTACACCATCTCTCCCTCCATCAACTGCGACAAGTACGCCCCCTTGCTGCTGCCTCTCTTCCTTAATTAACATGCCTTAACTTTCTGAAAAAATGTGTCTTGCTCTGTATCTGTATTCTTGATCGATCTGCTGCTTCATGTCACACTCAATATTTTTGCTTCCTCACCCTTTTCCTCCTTCCTTGGTTTCTCTGCTAATAGTTGCTTGCTTAATGGTTAATGTGCTTTGCAGGCTGCCTTAAGCTCAGTAGATAGAGCACGCTAAGCTGCTCCTGCTGCTGCTGTTGGAAAATGGGAAGCTGCCGTAGTTCACAGAGCTGATGATGATCTTCAGTTTACTTCTGTCTGTCTGTTTCTGTTGGAGATAGAGAGATATGTCTCTGTCGTCTCCTAGTGTCACGCTGCACTGTCTTGTCTTAAAGTTTCTGCAGTTCCGATTAAATAAGGCTGTGAACTTCGGGTTCCCGGCCCGCACATCTATAGATCTCTCTCTGTCTCTCTGAAGTTTCATTAAAAATAAAAATAAGCAATTTCACAGGGATCCTGCGGGCCCCTATCTGAATCCAAAACATTCACGCATGAACGTCACCGGATCCAGATAAGGGCGATTTTCTGGAGATGACCGTACATCTAACTCTTGGATCTTTCTCAGTACCGGACCAAAACAATTGACTACCTGTTTTCTTTTGTTTCTTACATCGCAAACCAATTAGACACTAACTTGGGTCCTGGTATACCTTAGTTGAAATAATCACTCAAGTCTATTTTGAATCTAAATTTAGCATTCAACTGTAGACCTCCTTCCGGTGGAAGGCCTTAAGCCAACCTACCGACCCAGGAAAGCTGAGGCAATTTAATATGTTTGTCATTCCGGCCGGTTTGGAGTCGGTGAACTGGCCGGAAAGGCAGCTTTATGAAGTACTCCTTGTGGATAATATTTCCAAAAGCAGTTCATACATCGAAAAGGATGATCTCTCCAAACTTTGCCTGAAGGCAATCAAACTTGGCAGATAAATATCTATAGATTTTTTTGGTATCGTTCGTACAGCTGGTCCTCAAAAAAAGAGCTCACATAATTCTGCCACTAATTGTTTTCCCATCGGTTAATATTATCAGTTGAACGGATACAACAATCAATTAATGAAAATAACAGAAGGAAAAAAGAAAGAGCACCATAATACAAACAAGATAAATGCCACCAACCAACAATAATAGCAGCTCGCAAAAGAATCTGTGAGAATGAACAACCAATGAAACAGATAAATCGATGGAGCAAAAACATGACCGGCATGAGATTCTATGCACATAACAACAATTTGGCAGCAGATAGCCACTTCAAAAGGTAGTACTGCTTCCACTTGCGGATATTGAAGAACCTTCTGACTTAATAACATGTCCACCTCTACCGATGTCACTACCTTGCATTCGGCCCAGGGGATCTTGTTGCATGTTTTTTGCAAGCACATGGGAGTGTGGTTGGATGTGGTTGTTCAAGGACCACTGAGATGGGTGGAACTGCTGTTGAAGCATGTCATGGTGAGTGGCTTGATGCGGGCCTGGAAACAATAATGGGTTCAAAGGCATATGCTGAGGCCCCATGTTGAATGTTTCAGCAGTATTTGGTGACATCTCTCCTGTGGCAATCTTGAGCCTTTGGACTTCCTCCCTGAGGGCCTCATTTAGAGCTGCATACAGACATATCCAGTTGCATTATATTTAAGACTGAATGAACTAAATATTAACATTGTATAAGCACAACAGTTCTATGGTGTCAAAAGAGGCTTTATAAGAACAGAAGAAATTTTGTATTTGAATAAAAAAAAAAGGAAATAAAAGCAGGAGGCTATGATGCATGATTTGTAAGTGGTAAACCGCAGATTCTGCTACCAACACGGACATGCCTTTCTAAAACAAAGATTGAAATCATCCTGAAAGGTTGACCAGGCTTGCACATTTATACATTGTCCTAGACCAAAGTTAGCCCACTTGGAGATCTCTTCATATCAGATACCAAAGTTAACGCACAGTGGCAAAGGCTTGATTTGATTATCATGAAAAACTGCATCAAGCCTTCAAGAACACATTTGGTGTGTTTCCCCCATCAACCATCCTTAAACTTGTTTAGCAACATGTGAAAAAAACAAAACTAATCAAAATCCTATTATCATCATTGTTCAAGATCTATCTTTTTGTTTAACTGCAATCCATTTAAGAATATTTATGAAATCCTTTCTTTTGTCTTTGTGGACATTAAAAATAGCAACTTGTCATTTCTTATTCTGTCTGACATGCTATCACCTGTGCGATAAGTTGCACGCAAGCTGAAGCAGCAATACAGATATGCAGGTGATACAGGTGTAGGCTAGAAGGGAATCTGACTTAGTGGTGACTTTCAAAGATTAGTTTCTGATTTGAATGAGATATTACAATTCTATGACTTGTGTCTGTTTCCTAAATACAGTGCAGATATATGCCTAATTCCTTACAAAATCGAAAGCTTACTATGGCCTGGAAAGGCCGTTGGTTTCAATAGTACATGATGCAAAAATTGGTTAGACAACCTACCACAAAAGACTATGCAACTGTATCCTGCAGTAGTCAGTTATGAACCAAACGGGTGTCATAGAACAGAGAAACATTTTAAAGGTCAAGTAAAGCACACAAGTACTTTATTCTTTAGTGGCTAGCATCCTCTTCGACCTCTCATAATGCTCACTTACACACACACGTGTAAAATGGGTGACCTTCTATTAAGGTTTTCCTGCTTATCCAGTGGAACATAAAATGCAAGTATGCTTTTGAAGTTGCTCATTAGCTTAAGCAGTAAGAATGAATAGAAATGTAAACTGGAAGCTGGTAGAGAAAAAGTCAAGCTTTTCTTTCGTGAAGTAAGGAAGTTAACACTTTAGCAATATTTAAAGATTTGAAGTGAAGGAAACACACCGTCACGTAAATGAGCCTGTTGTTCCATTGCCTGCAACCGAAGCTTAAGCTCTGAATTCTCAGATGTTAATCCTGTTGTATCTCGCTGTACACCATGTACATGCAATAGCATGAAAAACATTATGTTTCTTCAATAAATTCCAAGGTTAATAGACCAGAAAAAAAGAATAAACTAAATGGACATGATTGGCTAAAGGTAAAAGCACACTCATTTCTAAAGGATATGTATAAGCTCATTTCTGTATCTCACCTGAAAATTTTACTTAAGATCTTATATGTTTTGGGAAAAATATATGTGGAGGAGTTGGATAGGCAAGGACAATAACATGACATTAATCTGTCAGTACTAGTCATGGTCTTTCAAGATATGTATAGACAAACACTTTTAAATCAATGCTGAAATCCACTGTTTAGACAAACAGTGGATTGCAGGGGGGTTGTGTGGTGCAAAGCAAGTGACCATTTCTGATGCAGTATATTAGTCATTTTTCTTAAAAATGCATAAGCCACTGAAATACAATTGCAATTTGGATGTCAAACTGTGGATTTGAATTGAATGCAGAAAGTTCTAAAATATAAGCACAAGCCATAAATTTGCTAGCTTGCTTTCTGCTAGCAAAAAATTCCTTGCTGGAAAGCTTCAAAATAAACCCTACAATGCCAATTCAGATCTAGATTTCAAAACTAAGCATAAATTGGAGCTAACCTGGAATAATGTCAGTTGTGCTGAAAGAGTGGTAGCTTCAGTTTGAAGGGCTTGAACTTTTTGTTCGAGTTCCAACACATAGCGAGCTTTTCTTTCTTTGGAACGAGCCGCAGATTGCCGATTGGCTAAAATCCTAGAGAAAACATCCGCAAGAACGATAAGAATTAAGACCTTGACCAACATTTTGGTTTTTTCATTCTAAGGTATTAGATGGTCGACCATATCAACAGTTTACCCCAGTGGAAGTATAAAGCCACCTCATCACATGTGAATGAACTGAATTGCATCATCAAGCACAATGATGTATCTAAGTTATCACGTTCTTTTCTGCATAACTTGTCCAACCAACTACTCTGGATATCTGGTCAGGTGGTCCAGTTTAGGGATTCAAGTTGGACATAGTGACTTCCAAGGCCTATGTCCTTATTAAGAGGGTGAAGAGATGGAAACTTTTTTTTCAGTGGGCAACTGAGTGATAAATCAATGAGATTTAAACCATGATATCAAAAAAGGCCATGGCTAATGGGTTTCCCTCAGCTTGTACCCTGAAGTCTGGAAAGTTATGATTTCTTTCTTCATGAAAACACAGAAGAAGAGGGAAACAATTTATACTACTTGCATGAACACCAAAATCAGGTATCAAGTCTAATCTTTTGAAGATCACCACGACATCATCCTATATTCCTACTGAAGTGTGAACCTACTAAGAATTTCAAACTTTTGTAATGAAAGGGTTCTTGCTGATCATGTCCTTGACATTTGACAACATACTGAGACATATTTGATGCAGTTACCCTCTCTAGAGATGCACCCTTCCCTCTTTTCTATATTTTGACATCTCTATGTACTTTTCTTAGTGAGAACTTTTGTATATATATTAGCTGTGACTTTCATGGTAAATCAAATTCTAACTCAACCAATCAATTGTTTTGCATCATAAATATAAGAAGTATCAGTCCACCTATTCTCCAGTATTTCTGTGTCAGCCAGAAAATAGCAGAAACTTGGAAGTGTTAATGGGTTACTAATGGACGGCAAGGTGATATTAATATACCAGAAAATGGTTCCAACCACAGGAGGATCTAAATGAACCGAACTTATCTGATTTATCTTTTCTCTTGATTTTTCTTCATGTTGTCTCTCCACCGCTGCGAATCATTTGTTAGGCAAACAATCTTCCCGCTCAAAATCTGCAAAAGAGATTTTGATAACTGCTCTCGCTACATTCTTGAGCAGCCGCATTCATTTCAAATGACATTACAGCATAGAAGCTTACAAGTTCTATAATAATTTATCACAAGAAGACGTGCCAACCCCTTTGCACCAGCGTAGTCCCTTATCGTTGCTGTTATCATTAATATTAGTATCAGTATTATTGTTATTATTTCATTAGCATCACCGACCACCATAAGGTCCATAACCACCAACAAAACAGAAAAATCCAAAACGTCCATGTACGTTAAAAGTTACCAAGGCGACCCCATCCAGAGTCCAACAAAAGGCTTAATAACGACCGATAAAAACAAAAAGAATGTTATCTACATATGGAAAGCCGAAAAAGGTGACGAATTATTAAGAAAAGAAAGAAGCAAAAGCTTGCAGAAAAGAGAAAACTACTACAGGCTGACAAGACAAACACAATGGAACTAGCGATCCAGTACAAGAACTAATCCCGCCCCAAACAGAGCACAAGAGTCGATCACAACCAAGAGGAACAATTAGCTAAGGAACGAAAAGCAATGACCAGAAGCCTTACCGCTTGGCTCGCCTTGGATCTACCATGGCGAGCTCGGCGAGCTTGTCAGCAGCCATGGCTTTCTTCACCTCCGCCACGTCCCCAAACAACCCTTCCCCTCTCAAACACGACGACCCATCAACGGAATTGCTGTACCGATGCCGCGGAGTCCTCGACAGCCCCGGCATTGTCCCCAACAATGCGCCGGCATCGCCTCCGGCATCCCCACCAACACCAACATTTGGGCAATCGGCGGACGAGATCTCCTCCACCTTCTTCCCATCCCCCAGCGTCGAGTCGTGGCTCGTCGCAGCCGACCCCAGCTTCTCTATGTCCATGAATGCGCAGAAGGGGTCCTCCCCCTCCTCTTCCTCTTCCTCATCATCGCCACCCTCCCTTCCACCACCGCTCACCAGGACGAAGTTGGCATTGGATTGAATGGAGGAGAATGCCGTATCCTTCTCGAACAAGCCAAGCTGGTCGGACAAAACCCCCAGCGCGGCGGCCTCCGATTGAGATCTCCGGTGCATCCTATCGGCATCTTTCGGGGAGGACGGTGAGGAGCGACCTTACATTTATTTTACTCATGCAAGGAGGGAGGGGATGGCTGATGAGATGATGGTTCGGACACGACTACTGGATCACCCACGGAATGACGTACTCTCTACACTTTTCCTCTTTAATTCAAAAATTGTTATTCAAGTAAAAAAAAAAAAGTGATTTTAATATAGGTGTTACTATTGTTGTTGTTGTTTTATTTTAAAATATGATTTTTTTAAAGCTTTTAATCAATAAAAATGGACCGGGTATCAGCGGGGTTCACTAAATCCATATCCTATTTGGGAATGCATGCGATGCCTGTACGCACCTCTGCATCTGCAGAATATTTCGGATATGGATTTCACCGAAATGATCATGTCAGGCAGTAACTGACATGTCCATGTGAACCAGCACATATACGTAATCATCTTCAAATGGATTTGGTTTTGTCGGATATCAAATCGAACTCATACTTAAAAACTTTTTTTTTTTTTCCGGATCCTCCAATGCTCAAATTTATGCTTCTTTCTTTGTTTATCCTTCTCCTTGCAAACAATGGAACAGGAAAATTATGGATTTGATCCCTCTCGATTAGCATACTTGTATAAACTCTTTCTTTTTTATAACATGCATGAGATTGAAGACCTAGTTGTACTGGTCTAACCTGCCAAACTTAGTAGAAGAACGTTTTCTTCAATATGAATGCTTTGAAAAAGAAGAACCGTGTTTTTGTTCAAAGAAACATTATGTGATGATGGATATTGTCTCTAAATTCAACGAACAAATGCTCGATATAATTGTATCATTTCTCTCTTGAACTCTCCTTCTTCACAGGTTGCATTGACTTGGCTTACCCTCCTAAGTCTCGAACTCGCGACGTCCCATCAAACTTTGGGTCAAGAGAGACCTTTTTTCCGGTGGGCAGGTGAGCGAGATCACGTTGATCGAACATGGTGCACATCTTTTTCTTATAAACTATTTAATTCGTCTCCCTCTATCTACTGATCCCAAAATTGTTAGATATTTCTGCTTCTCCGATGGCCCTGCATTTCCTTGTCAACAAACTGCAGAGTCACAGGAGGAAGGAGAAGACGCGACATGAAATTTAATGTGGTGACGCAGACATGGGTAGATGGATGTGAAAGACCATCAATGAAGGCATTAGCCACGGCCCCCTGGGACACGACTGGACCTAGCCAGGAAGTCTCCTTGGCCGGAGCTCAGGTGGGGTTGTGGCCCAAGGTGTATTGGACAAGGGGGGGCACGAACCCACCAAGTAGACTGCAGAGTACAAACCGGTCTCTGTCTGTGGCTGGCATGGACCAACCCATTAATGGCCGCCATGTGGTCCTTCTCCATGTTTACATGAGCTTGCGCCGGGTGCTTAACTCGAAGAAGTCTAATCAAACAGATCAGAAAGAAGCTATTTCTTCACTTTCTATTAGCCTGCATCTGCATCTCCATGGCAATTTCCTCGAATCTCATCTGCCTATGGAAATCATGAACCGTTTTCCGAGAACAAGTCGCCGGTAAGTCAATGATGTGGGGAGAGAAGTAAAGGTTTGGTGACCAATCATAGAGTTCTTAAAGTTCTTCTTAATCATGATTTGATGGTATCGGAAAATTTCTCATTACTGGAAGCAAAATCATTTATGTGATATTACTGATATCTCAGAGAGAGACAGAGCATAAACCCTGAACTTTAGTAGCGTCCGGATTCAGACAGTAAAAAGCGGTGACCTTGAACCCCAGGGAGCAACTGCAAGGAGGTAGTAGTACCGGTACAACTGCTACTGCTAGTCTATAACCTTCTCTCGCTTTCTGTGCGCAATAAAAATCAACCACCACCAAGACCAAATCCCTGCCTCTGTGTCTCTCATCATTATCAGAAGGGCCTGACCTGAGAAGGTCACGGGGATCCCTCCTTCCCTGACCAACTTCCGGCGACCTGCTAACGCAGAATTTGGTGACTCAATGGTCCCATGTTCTGCCTCTTTCTTTTTGGGATGACGTGCAACAGATGCTCAACTTCTGTCCCCATCTACCAGGAATCCCGGTAGCTGCTCCGGCTAAAAATAATCCCTCACTCTCTCTCCAGTCCAACCTCTACCGGTTTTCACATATTTCAAAACCCACAAAAAATCCTCAGGTCAGAGACTTTCCACCTACACAGGCAGACGACGTTCTCTCCAAATCCCACCGCTACCCATTTCATATCTCGACCTACAAAAGATCAGAAACCAGAATCCCATCCCTTCCTCGCTTCTTGAATCTATCCTTCCCCTCTTGTTTTCTCTGCAAAAAAAGGAGAAAAACGGGTAGCTCATCCTCCCTCCCCTCTCTTCTCTTGGCCGATTGATGAGTGATGGGGATCGGACGGCGGCTGCTCGATCCTGGTCCGACGGCGGCCAGTACGACCGACGGCAACAAGAGGCAGGCTCCCTACACAAGCGAAGCGAACTTCGACACCAACATGGTCATCATCCTCGCAGCTCTGCTCTGCGCTCTCATCTGCGCGCTCGGCCTCAACTCCATCGTCCGGTGCGCGCTCCGCTGCGGCCGCCGGATGTCCTCGGAGCCCGGCGTTGGTGGAGACAACGCCGCATCCAGGGCCGCTGCGACGACAGGACTCAAGAAGAAGGCGCTCAAGGCGATTCCGGTGACGGAGTACTCCGAAACGACCATCCCGGCGACAGAGTGCCCCATCTGCCTGGGGGAGTTCGCCGAGGGGGAGAAGGTGCGGGTTCTACCCAAGTGCAACCACGGCTTCCATGTACGATGCATCGACACGTGGCTCGGTTCCCACTCGTCCTGTCCAACTTGCCGGAATTCACTCCTCGCCCCTGCCGTCGCGACCAATGCGCCAGCCCAGGACGTGCCGGAGACCGCGGACGCCGTCATCGAGCTCCGGGAGCTCCCCACTCGGTTGATCGGCTAAAGCTTCCCTGCTTTGGTCCGAGTTCCGACGGGCCTTTTGTGTTTTCTTCTTTCTTTGTTTTCAATTTTTAGAAAACAGACAAAACTGTGGTACTTGAAAGTGTAGAGTATATGAGTAGTGTACAGATATATGTATGTATTGAAGAAGGCAAGCGATTCTCCTTCTTGTTCTCTTCATCTTTGTTCATGACAGTGTTGATGTCTGCTCTCTCTCTCTCTCTCTCTCTCTCTCTCTCTCTCTCTCTCTCTCTCTCTCTCATCAATTAGCGATAGATATCATACAGCAAAAAGGAGAAGCTTTCAGATAACAAAATCGTTGTACAGTGAACAAGGTTTTGGCTTCAAAAGGTGCCGGTGGGAGTTGGCCGTAAAAGCAGAAGATTAACACGCAGAAACGGCTTTTCAGGGAAGGTGGGTCCTTTAAGAATGCCATTTAGCATCACTTACATTTAAGGCCGTCTCCTTCACATTTTCTGCCTCTATGCCCATTTCTCATCTTATTCTTTTTGCCGCTGAACGACAAAGGAAGACATGAAACACAGAGAAGAAGACAAGTTCTGTTTTCTACTAATTCAGTATTAGTTTTTGCACAATAGACCTGTGACTTCGTCTTGGTGGGTATACCAAGTATAGGTTCAAAATTTCAAATTCGAGATTCAATCAAATGGTAAGCTTCGATGCAGTAATGCTGGACTCGTTATTGAGTTTAGTTTTGAAAAAATATCCCTTTCCCTTTTCTCTGAAATAGTTGAAGAATCGTTTTCTGTTCCGTTCAACAAGTTTCAGAGGAGGCCTAGAAGGTGATCTCCAACCTTCGTGCTGATCTGCTAAGAACTACAGTTCCCTTTTGCTCGTCTTTTCCTTGCATTTCATGGAATCGATGCGAACAAAATTAGTAAATTAGCACAGGAAAGTGGTTCTTTTTTTTTTTTTCTTGGCTTTCCCCTTTTTCGTCCTCATTGATACCAAATGTTGGGATCAATCAGATGCTCGAATGATAAAAAAATCTTGGTAGTGACAGTGAGTACATTTGTGGAACCTCCTTCTGTATTCTCTCTGATCAATCAGCAAACTTTATTTGTATATTATAACTTGACCTTATTGTCAGCAACTTTTGAGCTATTGATATAAGAAGCAGTCGTTGATAAGAAGCTTAATTACATTTCTTGTGAAGAGAGGAAAGGGCGCTGAAGTTATAGGCGTCGTTGCCGGTTCAAGGAAGCATCGATAAGGCCACGAACACCATCGTGTTGAGAGATTCCTAGACCAAATGAAAAGCGATATCAGTAGTAAATTTCCTTTACGCATGCTAACACTTCCTTGGTCCTTTTAATTAGAAGCTTTTTCTTTCCGGCTTCCTTTGTAACCAGTTAGGAAACATCCGGATGTGTTCATCAATATCACTTATTAGCAGCATCTTCAATCTACTTTTCATTGTATTAAAATGTTGGACATGGTTTGGGACACTGGCTAGCTTGGGCTAATGGCTTATAGGCGTCTGGTCGTTGGTTCGAATCCCGTGGGCTCCCACCCTTTGCAAAAGCCAGGGCAGCCATTCACCCTTCTTTGGAAGTCCCGCAACGCCATCAAGGAGCTTTCATGGGACACTCACTAAATATCCCTGCTACCAAATGACTCTTTACAAGGCGATCTGGCTAATAGGCTGGATCTAGTTGGCTAGGCCCGGTATGCCCAAACAATGGGACATTACTAGACAACCGTGGAGATTTTTTTGGGAGTTTGTGATAAACTTCATCCAGTTGCTTCTCTTAATTTACATTTTTAGCAGAACGTTAGATTTTGCAGGGAAATCATCAAAAGATTGAGAAGAGAAACAAGTAATCAACTTGTAGGATTCTAGCTGTGAACTCCTTCTACTCTCTGGCCTCCCAGCCTCTCCAATTGGACCAGCTTTGTCTAGGCCCAGCTCGAGCTCAGTCCTGTTGCTTGAGCAACAAACCGAGTTCCTACAGGGCAGACCAGGTGCAGCCCTAAATATCACCTCTGTTTTAGACAAGAAAGTCTCATCGTTGATACAAGATCATGATCACAAAGGAGTTGAAATTTTGACGTTGACATGATTCCCCTGTCTATATCTTGTTGTCCTGCGTATGCCTACTGTTGCATAAATGCACTCTCCCTTTTGCAGTTTTGGCATTTCCAATAGGAGGAAACATTTTAAAAAGGGACCTCAATTTGCATTTTTATTCTTCGGTTTGCCTGTGCTTATGAATTAGATTGGTTTTCTTTATCTGCTCTTCCTGTTCGATCTCTTAGATCTTGAATATCTAGTTTCTAGATGATGGTCTTTTACTCTCTTTTTGTGGAAATGACCACGTAAGAAGTGTAACTATCTTATGTATATTACGCCTTCTAATGGAGGCAGACTAAGAAAGGAATCGAATCCCATAACCCTTGATACTGAAGCTCCACTATCCTTACATGCATTGTACTGCCTCGCCGCCAACGTACCAAAGGAATTTGTGTGGTGCCACGAACAGCTGCTTCTTTATTCATACATGGACCATCTATCTTGATGCCATGTTTGGGCAATGCATGGCAAGTTCATGAACTCTGGTGCCTTTTGTAATGGCATGGCAAAGCCCTAAGAACTGCATCTCGAAGATGGATACAAACTAGGACTCAACACGGGCGCGACGCAGTAATTCGCTACTCGAAAGAAGAAGACACGAGGACAGTACATCTTTTTAACTGCTAAACTGAACTGAGGTTCCTCTTAGGAAAAAGACACTCCTTGAGAAGATTTTGACTGTATATTGTACTGATGATATGAAGGTTAAAGCATAGAAGTTGTGAGTCATAACTTTGAAATTCCTTTCTCAGTTGCATGACTGAGATTTATTCTTTTTAAGAAAGAGGTGGTTGTGGGGGTCATATGGCTAAGGACAGGAAGATCACGGGCCCAAACTTTTTCAAATTCTGGAATCTGTAAGGCTTGCTCGTAAAAGCTGTCTTAAAAAGTTGTAGCTTCTGCTTCAAGTTAGGGTTGAGAGATTACCTAACTGCAGATACCAAACCGCCTTTCTTCATCTAGATATTTTTTCTTCTTTATATATGCCTGGTAGGCATGGATAATGAATTCTAGGAGTGTGCCTTGGTCAACAAAAGAGTTCCTGCGAAGCAAGCCATGATTGTGATTCCAAAGGGAATCAATCTTCAGAACTCAGAAAAAGAAAACAATTACAGGGAAATAGTCTGTGCTAACATTTTTTGTTTTTTTATCTTGGATTGTCAGAGACGAATCTCTTGGGCTGGCTACTCTCTGGTTGGTATAATTTTTGAAATTCCCCTTGACAAGTGGAGAATACACCAGCCTCGTCTTTATTGCAGAAATGTCTCTCCCACAGATTTCGAACTAGTGATGTCCCATCAACATGGTGGTGCCTACAGGTTGCATCTATTGTTTGAGGCCATGGCGTTCTGGACTGTCTAAGTTTGTTATTCTATAAACTGATAGAAAGTTGCCAACTACAGAACTTGCATTAATGGAAGGCGTCCTTCCTTTGTTTCTGACTGAAGAAATTTCTGCATTGAAAATGAGTGCTTCTTATTTCTCCCATGCTACATGGTTTTTCTTTTAAACTATCTCTCTGTGAGTACAGATGGTTCATGGCAGATCCCTAAATTCAGGGATGAAACATAATTAGCAGCAGATTCATATTCAGTTGTGGGTTCAAATCATATCCAATAAGGTAAGCTTGAATGGACGCATGAAGCACAATTGAAGAAATTTGATCTGTTAATCCACAGATTTAGAACAGAGGCATATATGCACGGTAATGCAGGGAGTGCCAACATCGTCATCATTAGCAACAAAGTGTTAATATCAGCATGCCCAACTATTAATTTATGTACTGTTCGTGTATCACATCAGATACAGATAATCATCCAGCCTCCCGACTTTTTCTTTTTTAATGCTATTCGTTTTGTCGGTACCAATTATCAGAATCACTATTACCAACTATTATGATTGCGTTTGCATCTTTTCTATTTTGCATTTTTCCGCTGTTTGTCCTCTTTGGGTAGTCAAATCAATGTCCCAACAAATGCAGCCTAGATATGATGATTTTCAATCTCTTGGTTGATCTAACATTCAAAACTGCAATAGAACTTATGCCCGGCGCCTGTTGAGGACAATATCTTCCTAAATGCAATATTTTGTCATGACCATGACTTTCAAAACAGGATTTGTGTTGTAGTTTCAGCAGGAATAGGAATCAGAAAACCTGCCCCTGAACTTACCTCAAACGGATACCATCGCTTTAGCTGATGTTTCCAAATAGTCACAAAAAAAACTTTGTCGCCTTTTAAACGGAAGATTTTTCTTCGGGTATAATACGGCAACCTTAAAAAAACAAGAAAAAAATAGAAAAGTGCAGTAATTTTTTAAAAAGTAAAAAAGTCAAAATTGAGAGGAAAAATAAAATGAGTGAGAAATTAATACCGCCAACATCAAAAAATAATAAGTAGATTTGAAAAAAATAAAAATTAGAAAACGAAAACAAGTAGTTTGGCACTAAAAAAAAAAGTAAAAAGAATTTTTAAAAAATGAAAGGGAAAAAACCCAAAAAACGCGTTTTATTCGCGCTTTTTTAAACAAACAGAGTCTTTTTAAAGTTTTAAACGGCTGACTTATTTATCACCTTTTTTTTTCAAAAAAATCAGAACTTCTGCGACTGTGAATCCAAATCGATATGGAGTTTGATCGCTGTTTTAGTGTTGCAAAGTTAGAAATACATTTTGTGTCAGGATCGGAACTTAACCATTTCAACTTCTTACATAAAAAGGTTTGTGCCTTCATATTCTGTTGTCAAATTTTTCTATTATGATTGCTCACGTTCTGCATTCCTTTTCAGCAGATCTTACGTAAAATCAGGCTAAATTTGAATTTCTCTCACACAAGTCAAACGCGTAATCCATGTTCAGTTTATATTCTCCACATCAGGTGCCTGTTTGCAGTAAGTTATATCATGTTATTGGCAAGAAAACCTTGATTCTCGATGACGGCACTCGTATTAGGAGAGGCATAAACGACTCTAATTTATACCCACAAAACGCAAACTCACGTCTATGATAAAGGGTAAAACATAGTGGCGCAGAGTTCAGAATGGCCGGTAGCCACAACAGCAAAAGCAGAGAGGAACCAACATCTTTAGCTAGATAAATGTGCTGCCAAGCCATCGGCCAGGGAAGCCACAGTTGTTGCAGAAACTGCCCTGCTCCCTCCCAAGTACCAGTCCTTGAGCACCCCTGCCACATTTTGATTTTCCACTAGAAACTTCGCTTCCTCTTTCCCCTCGGTTGAAAACCCGATCTGCATTTCAACAAGTATTCAACAATGTCAGTCATACATGCAACAATCGATAGTACCCACTGGGGTGATTGAAACTTCTCATATGATGATCACTGCAATAGATGAGCAATCAAATTTGCTGTTGGTCTTTTCCAGTTTATTAATTCAATGTATCATGTTTATTTACTGACTATTGCTCTCTGTATGACATGCATATCTCTGTGGATCTTAGCAATGTGATGGAACTCAAAAGCCACACACTAAGAGATGCAACTTCCTTGCTTGGGATATACTTGGATTCATTCACAAATTCCGGATTTTTTTGGATTTTCTAGGAAAACTGAATTGATGGATAATGGCAGCTAAAATTATCTTTTGATATGCAAAACGCGACCTAATGCGTATTTGTTTGCATTTTGAGTACTTGCCTCTGCAGTGTTGGATGAGGAAGGGAAAAGGAAGGTGATGACTGAGTGTTTCTTGAGATATTTTCCCTGGAAAAACTCGATAACTTTTTCCAGGGCTTCTTCTTCTTCTTCTTCATACTTGTCAATTGCTGCCAATCGATCCCTCACTGCGCTCTCCAATTGAACACCATACTGTGATCCCTTCAGCTCCTTTATAACCACGATCCTCAGAAATGTCTCCGCCTTTGCTGTAAAAGTAAGCAAACACCAGTTCAGAATCAGATTGTTTAATCAAATACATGTAGACTCGGAATTTGTATTGGAACTGATATAGCCAATAATTGCAAAATCACATTCTGGAACTGATCTATCTGGACTCCTAGTAATGCCTATACGAAGATAAATGTTGTTGTTTGGTTTCATGGCTGTCAATCATGGATAGTTCACTGGGAATCCTTTCGAGACAGGAAGTAATGGCATCCACAGAACCACTGCATGTCAAGCTCTCTCACCTGCGATCAGGGCATCAAAGAAAGAGTCATCAGCGGAGAGCTCGCCACTGGATTTGCCTTTCCAAGGCTGAAGAAAAATCACAATTTCAGCTGGATCGAGATACACTCCAATAGCATTGAACTTTATCTGCAGGAAGTGAATTTCAATGTCTGTGATGCCTGCAAGAAAGATATTCACCAAAAACTTGGAGTTACCATATTGGCTGTCATGTAAAACGCAAGTTACAAAGCTAGTTATTATAAACTAGACTGAATGATGCTATCACTTTTTACCTAGAATTATGAAATTTTCTAACTGGAGCAGCAGACCTAATGCGCCATATGTCTCGTTTACCAAGATCCTGGACCTTGATTGTGCAAATACTTCCTTTCCTAAGTCAAAATTCAATTACTACGTGTGATTCTTTTTCGCGAAATCCATTCTTGAATCCTTGTGAGAGCAGCGCTAGAAGTTTTTCCCCAAACCTAGGAGGCATATGGCAGCTTTGGATTTCTGAAGAAGAGATGTTCAATGGGATTGAACCTCGACTGCCCATCTCACAGCCGCAGTCGTCCCACTAATTAGTACACCGACCCTTTTTGCACAGGAATAGAGTGGGAATGGCAGATGACCAGTAACAAGGATGTTAGTTATTTGTGCGAGGACTGTGAAAAAAGAAAGGGAAATATACTACCTCCTGTTCCATATAAGGAGGTCAGTGTATGATAGTATGAAAAAAGTTGCAGAGGGCGAAAATTTTAAAGAATGGTCGGACCACATAAGGCCGACCTTCCTTTCTGAAAAATTGCACCTCACAGCAGTAACACGGTGAATTTAATCTGCTGAAATATTTAGACACCAGTGTTTGAATTGAAGATGCACGGGCTGGTGAAATTTCAATCATTCTGTGCACCCTGAAATGTATTCCAGGTGTATGAAACGCCCCAAAGGAAAGGGAAAAAGAGAAAAAAACTCAATTCAACTGGGAAATCCGTTCCAATGAATGCTTGAAGGTGTCCAAGTGACGGTCAGTTTGGGCATTGACATTGGAAAAGGTTTCTTACCATGCCCAAGCAATGCCAAGGGCTTGGATGCTGTGATCTCAGGAGGAAAAGGGATCTCATCTACCATGACCATCTCTGTTCCCACTGCATGAGAAAAGAAAAATAAAAGGAAAATAAAAGAACATCACTATATTTGTATCTCAAGCCAAGGTATGTCCAACAACAAAAACATCACGATATTCCAAAGTCAGTATAATGCTGGAAAAAAATGAGTAACTTTTTAAATATATCCTACTTTCAAGATATCATATTCTATTTTTGAACAACATCAAAGGAAGAATCTCCTGCAATGTTAGACACCACTTCTAGTTACAGGCGCCACTGCATATACATTTGAACTTCTCTCTTTTCATAGGACCCAAATTCAGAATATTGCCAGACCCTCTTTGTTTGGGCTTTTCCAAGAACAAGATCTGCTGGCACTGGCAGTGGCATCCAACTAGCGGGTTGTAATTAAAACTTTTGAAGTTGAAGAATCTCAATCATTCAGTTCAATATTTAGTAAAGTCTATTTTACAGAGAGAGAGAACCGGCTTACTGCAAGCTACCACCAACACGAAAAACTATCCATCGAATCAACTGAGCAAGCCAAGTTCTCTTTTCCTCTTTGTACATAGTGACAGCCATTAAAGCGATCATGTACAGATAGCCACACACAAGCCACAGCTCAACAAACCATGAAAGCAGAACAAAGAAACTGGAAAAAGAGCAGTATGAGTATGTTCAGCTAAGAACTTACTTGCTGGCTTGCCAAATGAAATTGTGGAACTCTGTCTGAGATGTCTGCCTAGAACCAGTGTGGAAGAGCCATGCTCATACAAAGGGGATTTATTATGGGGATCCGCCATGGTGGTTGGGGGTGGAGTTAAGTTGGAGGTAGGTTCAGTCATGAGCCTTGAGTCATGCCACAACCTACCCCCATCTCCTTCCTTCTGGGTAGTTGTGGCACCTCGTGGTCCACCGGTTTCTCTATGAACTTTTTGACCGTTAGCTTTCATCCTTCGTTCTCACATGTAATCTTTAGCTTTGTACTTAAATGCCATCTTCCATCTCATGTGGAACACCCCTAAACCGCTAGCTATACCGAACCGGAGCCCTATCATGATCATCCCGTCAGTTAAATTCTTTTTATACTAGTTTTTAAGATGCAAAATTTAATTTATATAGAATAAGGTTTTTCCAGAAAACCTAACTCATGAATCTTAAATCAGAATAACATCATCTATAAGATTCATGGGTCAAATTGTATAAAAAAAATATATATCCAAAAGATCCAAGCCTGTCCTTTGGTGGACATACCTGAGTTTCCAGGTTGATATTGATCCATACCCGACTCGTTGACTGCCTCAAACCAAGCTTTCTCAAAAAACGCCCTTGTTGGAGATTCGTGTTTTGGGCAAGGATTCGCAAAAGAATCGTATTGGACGCGTTGTCTCAAGCGAGAACCGCGATACGCAAAAGAACCGTCAAGCATAACGTCGGATCGGTGGTTTAACACCTTGGTGCTTTCGCTGCGGAGGGATGTGACGAGAAATGCGGGAAGCGAAGGTGGAGTCATGGGGATTGTCCATGAGTGTGAAGGCCAAAAACTTCGATTTCAAGCTCAAGTTGTCCAGATTTGTTGGTGGCCAGAGTTTTGGAGATGCCCACGATCTCCTTCCTCCCAAAACATCTCTCCTTCAGAAGATCAGAAGGTGTCTGGCGAAGCTTAAAGTGAGTGTGAAAAGAAGTGGCTGCAGAGGCATCACGTCGCGGACTGAAGGCAGAACTCCCCCACGAGATGTCAGCAAAACTGCGAAGGGGACTCGCTTTTGGTTGCTTAATCAGGTGCGCAGATGGATCATATCTCTCGCTTTTCTGTATTTCTTGAAGGAGCGTTTTGAAGGCACCCCTTATCCAGAACAGATGGGATAATTTGGGATATGCTCTTTATCTCCTTAAATTCAATATCTAAACTAGTGCCACTTCTTCTCTTAGTTAGTTTCTAGTCCCAGCAAGTAATTCGGGCCCATTTGGCTGGTAGGAATTAGGGATTTTGATCGAAGCATGTGAAAGAAGGATTGTTCTTTGTTACTGCCTGTGATTTCGACGTTTTTGATGCAAGAAAAATCCTTTCTTTCATGTGCCTCAGTTGGAGCGCACCTTCAGTTCCTGAACAGCCCTTATAACGTAGAAGCATGTTTTATTGTCCCCAACTATGTTTTGATTTTTGAAGCGCATGTTGTGGATTGAACGCCATAGTGTAAGGCCGGATGATAAATTTAACCGTTTTCTCTTTCAGGAGTAAAATTAGGATGGTGTAACGTGGAAGTAGTATATGAAACTGTATGCTTAAAACGAGGGGTCTTTTCGTGTTAGTGCCTATTTTTACTGTATTTTCAGAGACCGGAGACAGTATGCTAAATGTCTTGACTTAGGGATTTGAGACATGTACTGCGAACTACTCTTAATGGTTCTTTCACCTGCTGCAAATGCCTACAAGGAAGATGGCAAAAGGAGTGCCAGATAATACCAACAATCCCAAACCAAAAAGTATAGGTTGCAATATGAATATTCTGGGAGGTAGCCTTCGGACCTGTTATTGCTGAAGAACGAGACTATGTACAGCAGGAGGGATGCTGAGCATCTACCTGCTACAAAAATGCAGCTGTATAACATTACAGATCCAAAACAAAAATCTCCAAAAAACTTTGAGACATGTACTGTGAACTACTCTTAATGGTTCTTTCACCTGCTGCAAATGCCTACAAGGAAGATGGCAAAAGGAGTGCCAGATAATACCAACAATCCCAAACCAAAAAGTATAGGTTGCAATATGAATATTCTGGGAGGTAGCCTTCGGACCTGTTATTGCTGAAGAATGAGACTATGTACAGCAGGAGGAATGCTGAGCATCTACCTGTTACAAAAATGCAGCCGTATAACATTACAGCTCCAAAACAAAAATATCCGAAAAACTATAAACAGAAAAGGTAGACCATTTGGATGGATAGATACAAAAGCTGTACAAAAGAACTGACTTAACCTACATCGTTTCTTCTGTCCAATTTGCCATACTTGTTTAAGTAGGATGTCTGCCTTAAATAAGGAGTTGAGAATTGTAATAATATTTATGCTGTCTCTAGCTTCCACTGATCTGAAATCATTCTCCTGTTCATTCTCCTTTTCCAGCCTAGATTAGTGGTTCTAATTTTCCTTCTTCCTGTCATGTTCCGTCTGCTTGCTAGCCATCTGTTAAATAATGACATTTCTGCAAAACGTTGCCCTGCTCCCATACTTTCTACTTCCCATTTGAGATTTCTTACCATCGGGTTCCACCCAAATCACCATGACCACCACTACACCTTTGTTCCTTCTCATCAGAATTTGAATAACTTCGGTGTCCCAGTTCAGTGATTTATTTTTATTGCAGATAAGGCCTGTAGTGATCCATACATTCAGTGTACTTCTCTCTTCTTCATCCCATTGTATACCTTTGAATGCATCTATAAACGTCTGCCATACAGATTTGATCACCCTTTCAACAGTCTTATCTTCATTTTCACCATGAAAACCCTATTTCTGCACCGCCAGAGTCTCCAGCAAATAATCTGGAAACATGGGAGCCAGCACTTTCTTATATCCACATTGGGTTTATTTTCGTCTGACAACCAGATATGAAACTCACTGGTCTTTTATCAAATTGCTTGATTACTCAACGCCTCCTTAGCCAGTTTACAACGGAAAACAATGTGATGGTATTGGTTATTTGACAAGTAGAAGATGCTTCCTTCATTTTCGATGAAAAAAGATCTGCATACCGCTTTCTGCTAGCATCTGTTTGAATATGGTACAAATTGATAAAAGGAGTCACACAATTGAAAACATGAGCTAGATTGGTTGGGCAGCATCAGATCATCATACAATGCAGCAACCTCATCACCATCCCTTCTATTCACCTCAAAAAATAGTAAATAGGAATGAGAACTTGGAAAGGTCTTAGTGTGTCGTCTATCTTTGTTTATTTCAACACACAAATGACAATCAATGGTTCAACTCATTCCAGTTCATGAAGTAAGGCAATCAGCCTCATAATTCATGACAAATGCGAAGTAGTATAACAATCAATCATGCTTAATTGCTATCTATTCTAACAGACATAAGTAGCAATCCAACATGCAGTTTATCTCTTTATCACATGAAATCAACAGCTCTAATTCAGTATCCATTATGCCCACAAACAATAAAGCATTTAATGGTAACCAGTATCTACAATGACATCATCATGAATTTAAGTGCAGAAGATGCATGCAATGTTAATTAACAGGTATTTCTATTTTTTATATATTTCTTATTGCTTTTCATCCATGAAGAAAGTTGAGTGCAAGATCTCTAGTCCTCAGAGCAGTTTCAACTTTCAGGTCATCAAGTGAAAGACCAGAGGGCAATTTTACATGAAAGCATGTATATACTCATTTGTTGTGATGCTTCCAAGGCTTTTAGTAGTAACAATTTGCTGGGGCAATAATGTGCAGGTGGAACGCTCTCCGGAAATTTCCAATCCTCAGTTCCTGCCAAGGTCGGTGGATATGAAGGATGCTGGCAGAATCATCTTGTACACAGTGAAGGGGGTTATATATTTCCTGCTGCTTTCCAAGAGTGTCCTTACGAGGATATGTCCACGGCCGATTTCATTAAGTGCATCTTTGATTTCATTACTTGGTTTTATTATTTATTTTCTAGGTTGCCGCCATGACATATCACATGGTGTATCGAGAGCTTGGCTTGAGAGCACTGTACCTAGAAAGTTGTATCTATTTACCTAGTTCATATTCAAGTTTCTGTACTTGTCCTTCTTTAATCAACCAAATGAAATGCAGGTTCAGTTAGTATTTCATAATGTACTTCCAGGTTTCTATTTAAATGCTGCATTCTAACAGAGTTCTAGTTCTCACAGCAAAACACCATTTTCTTCTTTTGTTTTTGCAGGTGATGCTTAGTGATAAAGTAAGATTAAAATTATTGGCTTGTATATTTGCGGATCAAAATTTTGTGGTCATGGATTTGTGGTGGTGTGGATTTGCCATGGCTATCAAAGAAATATAGACTTTTTATCGACAAATCTAATGGAAATTTTGTTTTGCCGTTCCCGGTAATCAGTAGGCAGTCCTCAAGCATACTAAGAGTGTTTGGATAATGAAGTTCTCTTCAATTTCGTCAGAAAGGACCCCCAAGTCCAAGGTTTTTTATTTTCTAAAGGAACGGAATCTGGCGAGGCAAGTGCTTTTCAGAGTTGAACTTGTAAGTTGTAAGGATCGAGTTAACCTCCACAACTTATGACTTTGTAGACAATTTCGTGTTTAGCAAGTTTGAAAATGAGTTTTAAAAAAATAAACTTGCATTATATTGAATTACAAATGAACTATTTGCATTGTATTGAAAATTAATAAAATTTTTTGGGTCTCTCTATTACCATAATCCAATAAAAATATTAATCTGTGGATCTTCTATCGTCCAAAAAATAGGCAAAAAAAAAAACTGTATGATGGATCGATGACAGGTAATCCACCTGTAAAATTAAAAAACCATAACACTCTCTATCCACAAACTGCTAGTAGGGACCAATCGCCATCTGCGTGTCTGCAAATGATGATACATGAACAAGCTGCAGGAAAGGAATTCAGCAATATGAAACACGATACATGAAAACATATGTTGATGTTAATTTAAACACTCGTTGCGACTGATGTAGGCCACGCATTCAACAGTCTCCACCAGTTGGAGAAATAGAAACCAATAAACTGGAAATAGAAACTCCCCTCAATCGATAAACTGTCTCCATAGGTCTCCTCTCTCTCTCTGTATATTAGTCTTGACGAGTTTAATTGACTCCAGACAATCTAAACCGCTGGTCACGTTAGTCTGGCCCAATCATAAGATCTTGATGGCAGCCAAAGTGGCATTTACACTCTTTCGAAAGAATTTCAAAAGAAAATCCGGATTCCTTGTTAGAAACATCAGAGAAACTCCTTGCGTGAATCTCCACGACTGCAAGTTGCACGTTCATAGGCTCATAGCCTGGAACTGTGGCGTTCACACTTAAGTGACTAAGATGCTATGACCTTCTGGTCAATGCAAAGGACTCCATCTCAAAGGAAACCGTGCTCTTTACTTCCCTTGGTGTGAATGAGAACCAGATTCGGGCTGTTAAAACTTAAAAGGCAACACGGCCTCAGCAGCCCAGAGTCTACCCAGTAGGCTCCGTTTTCACTTATAATGGAAACAGGGAACTGAAGAGAAGCTTCACGTCCAAATGATGCTGACTAATGAGAAAACCCAACAACCGTTCGCCACTAAAAATTCTGAAGCTGATGCAGATATCTGTTTCTGTACAGTTTCAATAAAAATGTCGTAAAGGTTTTGCAAGAAACACAGATTCTTGAAAACTTGCTCTGTTCCTTTTCAACTCCCTTGATCGTTTGTGCTTAAGGGCACTCTTTCTGGTAAACATACATGATATGAAATGCAATTTGAACGTGGCACCTTTTGACCATCAATTCATTTGGTATAGTCGGTGTCTGAAAAGGGTTCTTCTTCTTCTTCTAATCCACTTTTGTGTCTCCTGTTCGTTCTTCTTTTGTAGTGCCCACGTCTAGTAAAGCATATTTACCACTCTAAGGATATACACTCCTTCTTCTGACGAGAAATGAAGGATAATAGGAAATGAACAGAGATTAACCCTTCCTTTTTTTCTTCCGTTCGTGAGATTTACAGAAGTCTGGAGCTTGTTTTACATGAGCTGACACAGACAGCCCTTTTTCTACTGCCTTTCTTTTGGACATTGTCAGGCTTGCTGATCCAAAGGTGCCTATTTGATGGTTATCCTTCATTGTAAAACTCCCGAACGTACCTTCCTTGCCCACCACTGAGGTCAGGTTACTGCATCCATATTATGTGAAAAGATGTATAACCTTGATATTAAACTCTAAACCTTCTTTTAGTTGCAGGTTCTAAGCTCATCCGCCTAGGTCTAAGTGTCATATTTTTGGTAATGGAAACACAGAAGGTGTTCATGTAGCCGCCTTTTCTCTTCTATCTTGTCTCTGCTTTTCAGTTTTCCATTAAGAAATTTGTTATTATTACATGAATTAGACAGGAATATGAATTAATGAGTGCTGTCAAGTCTAAACTATAGATGAGGTTGACAAAAAGCCTTAGCAGTCTCGCCTTGTAGAATTAAATGTCACTTTCATTGCCATAGATCTTAGTTATTTATATTTTTGAGAATTTTTAAATGCGTCACACTGGTTATTGAACCGTGCAAAGTGGTTCTCGTCTATGGGTAGATTGACAAAAAAAAGAAAAAAAGAATTGTAAACATTTCAATCTACAAAGTTCTTTTATTTTCTTTTAAGTTGTCAATCGAACTAGGTTCTAATAGAACTAGTGAGTCATGTTGCTGATGGTACGTAGTTAACTTATCATTATGTGTGAACAGGGTACGCTCAAAAGACAGCCCGCAGAGTCAAGGTGACCAAATCGGCAATAATGCAAAGCGGGTCAAAACCATTATTCTTTAGTTGGCTTTTCCAGTCAGTACAGTTAAAAATCAATATTGCCAATATTTTGATATTATTGTTCATTGATTGGAACAATATATTTAAAGAACTATTTTACAAGATAAAAACAATAAATTGAAGTGTTATTTATGTATTGGCTCTTCATAATTCATATCAAAGACCGAAAAATTGTGAGCCTGAACCCATGTAGAAGCAGCTAAACTCCTTTCAAATATGTGCCCTTAGACCCATCCTCTACATTTTCCTTCAACATCAGCGACATAATATGGAGTTTAAATGGTACTGGTTAATCTCCAATGATTTTTTTTTCCTTTCTTTTAAAAAAATGTAGAAAGTCTCCTGATATTTGAAAGAGAAAATAACGGAAAAGCTAAGAAGACCCGTCTCTTTGTTTTGACAATAAAAAAGATAAAGAAGAACCACACTTGTGATCCACATGAGTGCACACAATTAAAGAGAAGAAAAATTGTTTCTTTATTTTCAATAGCAAGACTAGAAACTTTTCTACACGAATACGTTAGTATCTTTTTGAAGAAGGGAGAAGACAGTGTGTGGAGATGACATGCCTTCAGGGCTAAAGCCTTGACTGGTAACTCAATTATTCATGAAAAGGAAAACTGATCAATGATACCGTCTGCTTCTGTATATTGTCTTAAGTAAGACCAGTTGTGAAAAGAAAATTGGTCCTCTGAAAGCAACTCCTTTTGAGCCAAAAGTCCCATGCCCTTCAACCGTCATCATCATACACAAAGAAAGAAATAAAAAGATAAAAATTTAAGGCAAAAGGAACAAACATTTGTATGTTTAAGAAGAAGATAGTTTCTCATCAAGACACCAAACATAAGCATCATTGCCCTCGGCACATTCTTAATCAACAGATTAATAAAAGAAGAAAAAAGACAACCTCAACTGAGAAGAACAAAGCAGTATCAGGCACCAACCAGAAAAAGAAAGCGTTTCATCAGTCACGCAGAGAAGCTCAACTGGGAGAAAAATAATGACAACAGGTTGGATAGACATGAAGCAAGTGCCTCAAGTCGGGTGTTGGGGACTCCCCTTTTAATGCACCATCCAAGAGTTAGGTAGCTGAGACTGAACAATGTTGTCACCATTGTGAAGATATTGATTGCTCTTTTCTTTTAACTTCCTGCTACCAGTAAGGACTTTCGTGGTCTCATTCAATTCAGCAGGAGAAGCACCAGGCAATGAACTGTGAAAGAAGTCCCATACTCCCCCAATGTTTTTCTTCTTCGATCCTTGTCAATTTATGTTGAGATAAGCACGCGGGCGCCGTTACTATTGAACTTTTGATGTCTTTCAACTTGAAGGTCTGTGCGTCTAACTCTCTGTCACCGTCGCAAAACCCTTTCTTGACCGACCCTTCCTGCGTTGATTTTCAATGTTCATTTGGAGAAAAATATTTTGATACATGCGAATTAGAATGGTGCCAGTAAATGATTTAGTGCAGATATATGTCTCATGATCAACAAGTGAAGTGACCTTAAAATCTTGGAATTTGGAGATACTAGATCTGTCGAAGATCCAAAACGATGAAAGATCAAATACCAACTTCTTTTAAGTCCATAAATGGGCCGGTTTCCCACACCAACCAAACGAGCTGATTAAAAGTTTTGTGGCAGCTTTAAAAATCAGGAACTGCATTGTTCTTGCTGTAAGAAGATAACAAAATTGATTCTTTTCGTTGTCTACTATTTGCGTAAATGATTCATTGTGATTCGTTGGAAATAAGCATCTGTCGGTGTGTGACCTACCGAGTGTTTTTTTATGTTCTCTGTTTTTACTCTGTATTGCATTGTGTCATTCTTCCTGCGCCGCAGTGCACCGCCGATCTTTGCCTGATAAATACGTACTTCTTTGGTAACCAGGCCTGATACGACCAAAAGTTTGTTGATTTCTTTCGTCATCGCATCTTATTAAATTTCTGTCGATCGGCGGACTTCTCCTTCTCTAATAGATCTATTTATAGTTCAAAATAATACGTTTAGCTTGCGGTGCCGACGGGCTTTGATTCTTCTCTCAAGTTTCCTTCCTTCAACACTTCCATCTCTGCTGCAGGGGGGATAGTTTCTTCTCAGAAAACATGGAGGTCAATATCGGTTGCTATCCATTGATGTGAATGCTTTTCTCAGCAAATCCACTTCCGTCCCAGCCTGCATAGGCAAGTGGACCACATGGGGAGGCCGGAAAATTCAACATTCTGGCCTCTAGATGATCTGTGGGGAGTAAAAATCGGTCAATTCAGTCACCTACTGTTCACCTCCGACAAATACGTCGGAGCCGACTTCGAGAAAAAAAATTACTTGTTAATTTTCTAAGTACTTGTGATGTTACCATGTATTTTTCTGACCCGTAACGTATCCTTCCCGTATCAATCCATTCACGTGTGTTTGGTGCGTGGTGACACTCACATTCCCGGGAAACTCTTGCCAAGAAAGAAAAAAAAAAACAAAGGAATTTTTATTTGGGTCCTACTTTTTAATTATGATCGGTTTTAATTTCCAATCTTTTTTTAACAAACCTCACTTAGAAAAGGGCCAACAACAAAATTGTACCATGTTGAACGACGTTGAAACTTATGTTTTCATCATTTCCTTTTAAAAGCAAAAAAAAAGAAAAAGAAAAAGTGTTTATTTTTTCCTTTTACACTTCAAAAGGACACCATGTATTTATTTTCATCATGTTAATTCGATATCTTGTCCACACTCATGAAACCAACGGTAAAAGTGAGCTTTTTTCTTTTACACCTTGTCCATAAAAGCGAGACCAATATGAAAAAAATTCAAAAAAAAAAAAATCCAGGACCATAAAATGAATGGTTAAGGGGTTCTAATTATGTCACAAGAAGTAATTTGTTATATAATACTCGATTTAAAATAAAGTATCAAGAAAAAATTTCAAATTTCAGGAAATATTTGGGTTGTGAAAATACTGGAAATAAGTGGTTTATAAGATTATAGAACATTCCCTTTAAAAAAAAAAACAATTATTCCTCCAAATTTGAGACCGGCCAAACCTCGCCGGGTTCAGGCCAACCGGAAAGCTGGTCGTATGATGACTTTGACTTTCTTCTCCCCCACACCGTACTTTGACCTTCTTGCCCCCTGCTTTCAGTTGGGCCATGATAGGCTTGAGCTCATTACAATTCCAAGAGTATTTCTGGAAAGTTCTGCGTAATTGATGGATTTCCAGGGGGTTAAATAGGTCACTAAGCGAACCCAAGCCCATTTTCGTCCTTGACCGAGTGCCTAAAAGAAAAACCCCATTAATTCCCCTGTTTTTTTCCCGCCGCCCAAAGTTCGCTTCGATTTCTTAACCTACCAGAGTACGTGGGCCGAGGCGGGACCCGCTTCGACCCTGAGGACGAATCATGGCCGTCCGATCTATCCCGAGCCAAGCAATCGGACGCTTCACGAGTGGTCAAACACCATCAGGCGCCCTGCCTTTGAACGCGAAATAAAAACAAAAAATATTTTGCTTTCTTTTTTTTTTAAGTCTAAAGTATTCCCGTCCCATTTATCTGACCTTTGACTGGACAGCGCCCACTTAATGACGAAAATATCCCTCACTTCCTCCAAAACTCACGAATGTGGCCAAGTTTCTTTGTTTCATGAAAAAATAAAAATTTCAGTCGGCTGATTTTTTAAATCTCAAAAAATAATTGAATATTTTATTTGTCGGATATAATAAAAAAAAAGAGCTTCGAATTTTAGAAACGACCTAAAACCAGGGGCGTTGGCGCAGTGGTGTTCCAGTAAATCTTTGAGAATGGATGGGTTATCTTGGGAAGGGGGGATGAGAGAGAAAGGATGACGATTGCCTAAATCGAAAACCTCCGTCTCCTTCTTTGGGATTTTTAGGTCGTGCTTTGACTGAGCGTCCCTAGTCCATCCATCCATCCATCTATTTTTTTTTTCTTGTTATTTTTTTTGGGTGTTTCTTCTTTTTCACTTTTGTTTATATTTTCTTCGTCGTGTTTAATTTTCTCTAACTCAGGATTCGTTTTTTTTTTATTATTTTCGATTTTCTGCTTCATTTCCACTGCATTCTTCCTCAGGGATTTTTGCTTTTTATATATAAGAAGAACCTTGTGCTGAATTTTTTTGACTCTGGAAGCTGTGGTGGAGGAGAGACCCCATTTGGGTGTTCATGGTTTCCGCTTCGATCCCGTCTCTTCTGGTCTTCGTCCAAGAATCAAAGCCCTTCGTACCAAGGTACGCGTATTCGTTCTTCTTTTTCTTTGCTTTCGTTCTTGCTTCTGGGAGTTTCGGGTCCTGATTTGATTTTGCGGCTTCGGTGATGGTGGGAGTCCTCAAAGGCTTGGTTTTCCCGTTTGGAGTTGATGATTTTTGGGTTTCGTCTAGGTGGGATCTCTGAGGGTTTGAGCTTGAGGGGAGTTCAGGTGTTTGCTGTTTCATTTCTGGGTGATTTTTGAGGGGACAGAGATTGGGAATTTCTGGGGCTTTTGGTTGCTGGTGTCAAGAGGCCAAGGGTTGGTGGAATTTGGTTGTTTTTTGCTTCTGCATGTTTTGACTCCGAATTAGAGCTTGGTTTTGCTCAAACTGGACGAAATTTGATCGCGTGTAATTCTTCATTCGTTTCTGGTGTGGGAATGATCATGATTGATGAGTAGCGGCTCTTCCTTTCTCAAGCAATTCCTTCCTTTTTCATTTTTTTTCCTGGATATATGGAGTATTATATTTTCAACGATTTTATGCTTGTTAGAGTGAAGCATCACCGTGATTTTCTCGTATTTCCTTTGGAAGTGCAATTCCCTTAAAAGCTTATCACCCACCTGATTTTTTTCTCCTCTATGCAATCACTTACAGGCTTTTCTGAGGGTAGCTGCCCTGTATATCTGAGCTTACTATAGAACATCCTAAGTTAGAGAAAATGGGTTGTTTCACGGTATTGAAAAACAGAAGGAAGAAATCCGATCGTCCCATCCACGCCAATCCCCGTGAAGACATTGAGAATCCACGGTCTAGCGAGAGATCTCTCCAATCGGCACCTCCGAGCTTTCGAAATAGAACCAAGTTTGAAGTGATTGGCCATACGCACAGTGAGAGGATGCGCGTTCTGTCTGCACCTTCGAGTTTGATTGTCTACGAACAGGAAGAAGGCAAGCTTCAGAAAAGGGCAGTAGGCGAAAAAAGGGCGAAGCCTCACCCGCTTCCTCTCCCCTCGCCGCAGGGTAGCTCTGGTCTTAAGCATATGAGCAGCTTTAATTCAAACTGTAGCAGCGATCCTGTTTCTGTATCTGGACCCCTACCATTGCCTCCTTTGGGCGGGCTTCGTTTCTTCTCGTTTGATGAAATAGTGGCTGCGTGCAACAATTTTTCTCCCGATAGATGTGTGGCTGACGGGCTGTCTACAACTACTTATAGGGCTTCATTTGGTGACGAATCATGTGGTTCGAAGGCTTTGGAGGCAACAGTAGTCTGCCTTCATCTTTTCAAGCAGGTAATATGTTAGTTTATGTGTTGACTATTTCTATGCTTGCCTATATGCTTATCGAACAGAAAATTTGTAGGACTTATGTGATTGCTCGTATGTTTTGCTCATGTATATCTCTATCTTTCGATGCTGATTTTTTGCCTTTTCCGTGCAAAATTAAGGTGGCAAACATTTCTTTCTTCAAATTTAAATTGTTCAGTATCATACTTTTTCATCAGTCAATTGGCTGTGCCAACTCTATTCCATTGAACAAGTAAATTAGGAAGAATTAGGAGCTAGGTTTTTTTTCATCATGAACATAATGATATATCTTCTTGCTAAGTCAGAAAATTCTTTCGTCAAGCGTATAGGCTTAAAATAGAAAGTATAAATGGCTCCAGATTCTCTCTAAGCACTATACCACTGGAACAATATGTGGAATTGGGGTCCTCTTCGGTTCCTCATGAATCTGCTATTCCTTTTCTTTGCTGTTTTTTGTCCTCTTTTTCTGTTTTAGTGAATACATTTCCTGTTATTCACACCTATTTGATATGTGCCAGCAGGGTTATAAGGAATTCATGAGCGAGATTAACAAGATTGCATCTTTGCAACATCCTCAACTTTGTAGGCTGATTGGATTCCATGCACGTGAGAGCTCTGATCAGTGGATGCTGGTTTTTGAGAGACTTTTCCATGGGAGCTTGGATCGGCTGCTTTCTGGCCGACCTGATGGACCTCCAATTGATTGGAGCACAAGGGTGAAGGTTGCCCTTTGTGCCGCTCAAGGGCTTGCATTTTTGCATGAGGAAGGGCCTTTTCAGGTACTAAAAGTTTGTGTGATGGTTACTCTCTCTTCATCTTCTTCTTTCCTCCTTACTTTTGTCCATATTTGGAAAATTGGATCGTGCTTTGGGGATTGGATTGCATGGGTCGCATAAATTTAGCAAGCTGTTCTAAGATACTGGATTTGCATGAGCAATATCTTAGGGTCTTTTTGTCGTATAACGTTTTGAATCATTTCTTATGCACTAGGTTCCTCCTATGCAAACTTGATTAAGCATTTCCACTATATGAACTGGACTGTTTGCGAATCCCTGTAGGAAACTCAAACTACTAAACAAGCCTCATAAGAGAACATGTCAAAATGAAAAATGAAGAGGGGCCTATACATCTTGATAAAATTGCCAAAAATGCTGATTGATCTATATTCTCCTATGCACTTATTATTGGTTCCTGCGAACTGAACCTATTAGTGCATCGGTTAAAAGATTGACTAGATATCGCTGATTAGTATTTAATACCGTCTAGTTTAGTTTGCGGCCTGGAGGCCAAGCCATGGCATGTGCTATGGCTAAGCAATGTTCTTTTTACTAGGCATAAAAGAAGCAGGCATATGTTTTCTTGTTGGCGGCATTCATTCTATGGACCTTGTTGTCCTTGACCAATATTTTCTACTTTGTCTTTTGTTCAATGATTCATTTACCATGAGACTTTAGATACACGATTTACATTATTATCTATGTTAGTGGCATGGTTGGTTTCTCAGGTCTAGTAACTAGACTCTTTGAGGTTTTATTGTTGATTATCTCCAGCACCCTATACCCGTATATTTATGTATTCCTTTGGCTGGTTAGTCTATTTAGTTGGAAAAGTAGAATGCAAATTGCCATTTCCCTTTTTGCTGAATCAGTTTTTATCTTACAGGCTATGTTCAATGACTTCAGATCTACAAACGTTCAGATTGATAAAGATTTTAGTGCAAAGCTCTCTGGTTATGGTGCCAGCATTTCTGATGCAGAAGCTGATTTTTCTTCTTCCACGGTGAGAATCTTTTCCTTTTCAATTCCCATTTCTGGTGGAAGTATGAGATGCATTTGAGAAACCTGGAGTTTGTTTTCCAGTGTGGCCCATTTTTAGGTGAATTGTATTTTTCTACAATGATCTTAATGTTGCATTCGTCTTTTTTAGGCATCAGCAAACATTTCGCCAGAGACCCTGGAGCGAGGATTGGTGACCCCAAAGAGTAATGTTTGGAGTTTTGGGATCCTGCTTCTTGAGCTGCTAACAGGTTGGCAAAACATGGATACCCATTATCCAAAAGCAGAGCGGGATCTTGCAAAGTGGGCAAAGGCATACCTTTCCGATGAATGCCGATTATCACTGATCATTGATCCTAAACTAAAAGGCCGTTACCCAGTGAAGGCTGCGAAGATCCTAGCCGATACTACCAGAAAATGCCTGGAAAGAGACCCTTCAGATCGACCTACCATGCGAGCGGTGGTGGAATCTCTAATGTTTGTACAGGACATAAAATATACTTCTCGATTCCCATTGCAAGAGCCAATCTCCTCTTCTCAACCTTTAGGTGTTCCAACTGGACTCGGTTACCGTCAGGCAAATCTGATGACAAGATCCCCCAGCCTCAACGGTATTCCTCTGCCACCTGTTGGTTCCAGATCATCACCCTCACCACCTTGTCGAGTGAAGCCACTGGTTTCTCCACCAAGACCAATTTCACTTCCACCTCGATCTTGTGCCTCTACAGTGTCTGTTGAAGAAATCTCAATTCATGAAGCCCGCAAATCGATTTCTCCGGCAAGAAGGAGTGCTGGAGTTGCTGGTTTTTAGTTTTATATCACGGCATATCCATATATCCATATTTGTTGATTTTATATTCATGAGAATGAGATAAGGAGCCGTCGAGCTGTAGATAGAAGAATGTGCTGGAGTAAGTGCTAGATTAGTCTGTTTTATCCTTGTCTCTCTCTGTGTATATACGAGAGAGTGTATTGTAGGTTGATGTGAGCTTGTTCAACCTCCTAAGTTCAATGATAAGTATATTCTTCTTTTCTATAGTATTGTTTCCCGTTGTTGCTACTGGTAAAAGAATGCATATGGTAAATGTCACCTCCGATTCAAGGATTTGAAATCATTTCCTGCATAGCTCTTAACGTGCAACAATGTGTTGGACCATCTATCTCGATATTAATGGCCGGTCTACTGTTCACTTGACCAACGAAGTGCGGTTACGTGAAGCATGATTGCCTGCACAAGTTTTTTTTACTGTGATCCTAGATGCTAGACCATTTACACCAGCTTGCTGGTGTCATTTGTTTCTTATTTATGCCCGATTGCAGAACAACAGAAATTTTTCACTGTTTATTAAATATTTCCTTTCTGAACTACTGTTTCTCCTGGAAATAATGCAAAAGATAGGGTCTGGATAGCAACAGAAAAACTGATGGTCACTAAAATAATAACACATAATTGATTATATGACTGGGCACCAACATGTTTCCACTTTGTTCTTTCAAAGTAGATTGGTGTCATGTGATGAACAGACTGGGATATGGATTGCTGGGCCGCTCTGTCCTGAATCATTTATATGTTTGCAAAAAGAGTTCTGTTTTTGTTACTTGTCACTTTCTGCAATTTATAAGTTTTTTATTATGTCAAAATGATTGTGACTAATGTTTGAAGGATAAGTTCACACCGACGTCTCCTTGAAAGTCTGCCAAGTTAAAGTCTCTATTATGATGTTGGCATGATTTTCTTTGACTACAAAAAGGGGCAATTACAGCTTGAATTGACCCAAATTGAGTTCTTGCACTGCGTGTTGGCTATGTTATTTACATCTGTTTTAAGATAGGCCTGAACGCTCAATCAAGATTCGGAGGGTTTGTGTACGTTTTGTTTTATTCCCTAGTGTTGTACGTGATGCTTGAATTTGTACTCTGGTAGAGGTTCAGTCTTCTATGGGCCAACTTGATATATCCCTGGATGAAACCCTTGACATTGAAAGGCTTCCCACAGGCACAAATACGAGGGATAAGAAAGAACTCTAGACTGCAAAGATACAAAGAGAATATATTTGCACATCTTTGAGTAGATAAACTGAGAGCCTTACTCCAGAAGATCCTCTCTCTCTGTCTCTCCCTCTCTCTCATCGGCTTGTCCCAGCCCACAGGATGCACCACTACCCATGTTTAACCACTGTGACATCTTTGAAAGTGAATCAAAATATAGTAAACTAAGGAGCGGTACGGACGCTGCAACTTTGAATTTATTTTGAACTCATCAGGCAAATTAAATATGACAATGCAAGAAAATTTAGGCGTTGTTGCAGTTGGCATATTGACCATTCTCATCTCAAATAGTGCTTGTCCGGTGACTTAGAATAAAAAACATCCTAAAACCTATTCCTTGCGGAGAAGTTATTGAAGGAGGCGTGTCAAAGACCATGGGTAGAAGTCTAATGGGACGACCAACCAACCTCGATATTCTTCAATAGTCTTGTGGAAAAGAGTTCACCCTCTGTTTAAATGTCACTTTTTAAGCAATTCATTGAGTTTTGCACCGCCACGAGGACGGCAACCATCGGCATGGCGTGCAAGACCAGTGCCACCCAGGCTGTACTACCAAGCGCAGTTTTCTCCCTGTAATATGTAAAACCGGAGAAATAATTCTGTTCTACCGTGGAAAGATGATCGCGGAGGGTGACCTTTCTCTCTATGGGCAATTTTATGTCGTCAGGTCCTTCACATGGTTATTGATCCCAGTGATCCGTGAGCAACTTTATTTTAATCTTTGTGTGTTATGTGTATAATATTTCTATGCTTTGATACATCTACATAAGATTCACGAATAACAAAACTGTAACAGATCATGAACATGATCATGCTGTCCGAAGATAGGGAGGAGCAATAACTATTTATTAAATTCCCAATCTTGAGTTAACAAAAAGCATAGGCGGAGGAGGATGAGGATGAGCATTCTCAACAAATCTGGCTCTTCTCTGCATTCCTCTCACCTCTGAAGCTAATTTACAGAGATGGGCATTGCATTTCTGAGCTCCCCATTAAAAGAAACTACCAATCTACAAAAAGATTTACTGCCAACTGATCGCCACATCCCTTCTATCTCTTTTTCCTTTACTAAACCAAAACTTTCCGTTCAGCATAGGTTTCCAGAGCTACCACCCAAAGGACAGGTTGTTTCCTCACCGCCGCTCAAGATCCTTACTACAGTACAATAAATCAATCAACTGATTTCTGATCAGCAAAGTTAAGGCAATGCACCTTCCAAGAAGCTCACATTTTTCATTACTTTGTGCTCTTCTCTTTATGCGGGTTGATAACTTGAAACCTTTATAATAGCTGGACCAGCTGCTTGGATGTAGGCTATGTGCACGACTTGGCCCGGTCTCAGTGTCTGAGACCTTGTCTTGAGTTTGTAAACACTACCAACTTTTGTCAATCCCCATATTGGCCCATAAAGTTTTCCAATGGATAATCGAATGTTCTTCGCCGGTCTCCGGGTTCGGTTGTGGATGAATACCCAATAACGGTGATAGGCTCTTCCCTTGGCAATCCAGGACTTGGTGACGACTTGGGTCACTGATATAGGAACTGGACCTGAAGAGTAATTAAAAGGGTTGAGCGGTTAGTTTTAAGAGGCAAAATAGAAAGACAGTGGCTTATCTAATATCAAGTTAAGAAATATTGATGTTCTTGTAGAATAATTGAGATTCTTATGGCATCATTAATCAGATATCTCAAGGTAATCATACCAGATACACTTAAATTGATTATTAGGTTATTAAATGAAGCCAAAATTCAGAAGGAAAAGAAACAAATGCCCTCTTCGGATAAACTGGCAAGCTTGATCAACAAACAAAGATGATTTTGGAAAATTTATTGTTCTAGAACTAATACTACTAAGAATTGAATAAGAAAATTAAGCCCCTGCAGAAGAACCATATGGACTCATTAATGCTACTTGAATAACTTTTTTTCGTATTCATACCCATGATTTGTAGTACCCTCTGTGGTAGGATGCGAAGGATGAACCACCAAAAGTTGGTGAAGGAGGTGGACTATACAGAAAAAGTCCACACTGCCAGCCAAGAACACGTATATTATACATATGTATACCCAAGTTCATACGCTTATCCAATTGTACTTGGCTAGTGGAATAAGAAAAGGGTTGTCTTGTCTCTCTATATGTATATCTTTTAGTGTTCTAGGAGTCCCGGTTTGATTTTGATACCTGGAAGAAGATGCTGGTACTTGGGTGCTCCATTGATCCCACCACTTAGCCTAGCAAGCACCCCCAAAAGTGGAGCATTGTTATATGTTGCAGGTTCAGTCTGCTCGTAGTTGCTTCTGTCATCAATGAAATTGTCATACGCATCAGGGCCACCCACCACTGCCCCAACCAGCAAGTTGGGATTGCCAGATTTCTTGCTGAACCATGTGCTGTATCCGCCTCTGCAACTAACGAAGGTAGGATCCACTTTAGTGGAGACTATGGAAGACGCTCTGTGATGGACATGTCGAGGATAGTTCATCCCGTAGCCAACCATGTAGCTCGTTCCTCTTGGGTTGTCACCAAGGATGTAATCCACCTTTTACAGGAGCAAATATTGCAGCAAACCAAACCCCCCCACAAAAAAAAAAGGAAAATTAGATTTAAAAATCGAAGCAGATGGAAGTAGGATTTTGGCAATTTTGATTGCAGATCCAAATTAAATAGGAGGAAAGCGCACCAATCAACGATTCCCCATGATCAATTTGGGAAACGGGGAGCGGACATCACATATACCTGAGACTTGGCGAAGAGGAGAAGCTCCGCCGGGTGCGCAACGGCGCCGGAGGAGCACCTGAGGCTGCTGCGGGAGGAGGAGAGGAGGTCGGAGTAAATGGAAAGGAGGAAGGAGGCGGAGGTGACGAACTGGAGGTTGTTCCAGTGCTGCAGGTAGAGAAGGCCGCCGGGCGTCCTTCTCACGTTGCGGCCCCCGCCGCCGCTCTTCCCCAAGCACGAGCACATGAACTTCTCGGCGTTCCCCTGGTACCGCCGGAATACCTCAACATGCTTGGGCGATGCTCCCTCCATCAGAAACTGTACATGGCAGCACATAGAACCACCACCCAAAAAAAAAAAATGTCAATTCTGAAAATCAAAAACTTTTACAATCTTGGAATGAACAAATGTAAAAGACACATTGTTAAGATGCTGAATTTCTAAAATATAACTGCAAAGTTTTAAGCAATTGACGAACCTTGGAAACGAGGACTTGGACGCCGGCGTACTTGACGTCCCAGCCGAACTGGGTCATGGACCAAGTGGTTCCCCCAAGAGCGTCCCCATTGTTTGCCAGGTAGTCCAGGTAATCAGAGCTCTTAGTTGCTCGGTACAGCCACGCTGCAGCCCACAGCAGCTCATCCTGCCCAAAAACAAAAACCAGTGATCTATATGAATTCATAGTAACAAACTCCTTAGTTAAAAGACCAAATACTTGGTTCATATGAACGATCGACTTGAAAAATATTGTTCTCAACTCCCAACATTTGCATGTAACATGATTCATATCCTATGGTTTAACGATGAATTCAAATCCAATTGCTCGAACACATTTGCAATCAGTTCGACACTCAAATACAAGACAACTAATTAAGGCCGTTCAGATTGAGTTGAAAACTGAGGGAAGCGACGGCAAACTGTTGAAATGAGAATAGGTAGATGATCCAAGACTAAGGGGATGAATGAATTACCGCATATCCGCTGACCGACTGATAGTATTTCCGTGCCACCGTGATGCTGTTATCGTACTTCCCTCTATATGTGTCCGCAAATTCAAATAGCTGCAGAATAAGTGAATTAATATGGCCATATTCCCCCCACTCAAACACTGTTATTAGAGCCTCAGTGCAGAGGTACAGACCTGTTTGGCATGAATCAGGAGCTCATTGGCATAGTGAGGATCTGAATGATGGAAAACCAAAGAGGCGGCGGCCATGGCGGCCGCGGTTTCTCCGGCGAGGTCGGAACCCGGACGGTTCGCATCAGTCCGGTAGGCAAACCGCGAGCTCGTCATATCTTCTGGTCTCTGCCAACAGTAGTGGTCTGTATCTCCATCACCCACCTGCACAACCCAGTTGATGAATGCATTAATTTACAATTAGTACGTCTGAGACTAAAGAGAATTCATTCCAGGACACAAACTGAAAACCCCAAAACTTTTATGATCCGAAAACTACGCTTTAATTGTTGTGACTTTAAGTATGTTTCTCTTGGCACAAGTTGTTCTAAAAAATATATAATACATGTGAATTTTTTGGGAAAGGGAAAAAAAATTAAAAATGTTTGCATTTTAGTTAAATATTCCCTAAATGGCTGACACGTGGCGAGTAAGTTTAACATGGCAGTTCAAAGTAGGTAGGTAGGTCAACGCATCAAGGGCCGACTTAGCCAAGTTAGTAAATAAGCGGGGACACGGGAGCCTAGGGTTTTGGGAAATTGGATGCGTTTTACTTTTAGGCACGGTTTGCAAGACTGCTGCTCGATTAGGCCTCGGTAATTGATGAAGGAATCCAAAAGCCACGTTGAACTTATTTGGGGGTTTTTTATAATCATGGCTACATGGCTCAATCATCTTTAATCTTGACATATAATTTTTATGTGTATAGTTTGAGTGAGATAAGGTTATTCTACCGCTCAAATGAGAGTTGAATCGATATCTGTGGGATGTTCATGCAATTCAACTTAGAGACACACCTTCCTCTCCAATGTAATAATGTGTGCTCTATTTTATTCTAACAAAGAAGCATAAATAACTTAGACAAGGTTTTATACGCATACAATTCAACTTTTAAACAAAACATCAACAAAAGCAGTGGCATCTTTCAGTTGAAGATTACAGTGTTAGATGCAGAGTGATGCCGTCAAGAATCTGCTTTAGATTTTCCGACCTGTTGTAGCTCGTAACTTTCAAACCGGAAGTGCTTAGATTAAGAGACGAAGGGTGCGTACCTCGCCATACAAGACGTAGGGTTGAGGGTGGGCCTTGATGAAGTAGTCGGTCCCCCATTTTATGGCCTCCATGGCGTGGCGGAGCTCGCCGTGCGCCGCCATCTGCCGCCGGTATTCCATTACACTCCATGACAGCATGGTCACCGTGAACGCCATGGGCAGTCCAAACTTCACATTGTCTCCTGCATCATAATACCCTCCCACCAAGTCTATCTGCAGCGCCATTAATAAATAAACCCCAGCATGTATCATCCCATCGACTTCAAACAGAAGAAAAAGAATGACTAAAAGCAGCAGACTGCGATCAGAAGAAAAGAGAGAGGGGTTACCCCTTGTAGCTTTCCGTCATGGAGGGCAGAGTTGGATCTCCATGAGAGCCTCTGGTTGCGGGGGAGGTAGCCTGACCTTTGGCCCTCGAAGAAGAGGATGCTCTTGCTTAATGCCTCTGCGTAGTTATGGCGCCCGCCGAGGATCGGCCTTGCAAACTGAGAGAGGCAGAGAAGGAGAGTGAAGAGGAGGAAGGCCGGTTGAGGATTCATGATCATCAATGGTTCTACAACTCACTGCTTTCTGAGCGTCCTTCCTCCTCGTTTTTCCGCCAAGACACTATTGGGTAAAAGCCTCTTGATTTCTTCTGATCTCAGTATATATACACAGAGCCAAGCAAGCATATAATACACGTCGGAGGAGAAAGCGCGAGCTCCCCGACGTGCCATTTTTTAATATCACATAAGCCACAGGGAAGAGAAAGCTGATTCATTTGCTATATTTTAGCTGCCTTTTAATGCGTATTCTGTCTTCGGGTTCAAAAGCTAAATGATCGCCTGCATTGAATTTTTCTTTTTTCTAGAGAAAATTACATAGCTTTATGATCTATCAATGAATTTGATGAGACGATTCAAGAAAAAATCATCCTATATAAGTACATTTTTCAAAATGGTAGTGCCATGTACGTCAAGGTCGGTGATCTGCTCACAACGCGTTGGTCACGGATCTCCTGCGCAGCAGCCATTAAATTCAAAAGTAGGTGAACAGTGTAGATAAAAGGAAAATTCATTAAAGACGAACCTCATAAAACAAAATGTGGAGAATGGATCCTGGCGATTTCAGCAACAGATCCACTAATAATAAAGAATTGGGTCTCGCAATCCGATGATCAGCCATGTGATGTTGCAGGCTTCGTCTTTCAGGAGATTAAGAAATTCCTCGCGGTCTGCTTCTCTTAGTTTCTACTGGTTCGTCGAAGCAGATGACAGAAGCCGTACGTGTCGTTCATTAATTGTGATCATAATCGCATCAAACTATTAATTGGTTTTGCTTTTGTTGGCAAGAACTGATTCGAAACTTCACAAATTCGTTGTTAAAAAATGAAATTGGGTTAGCTGTAATTCGCAGATCTATTAAGCACTATGTGATTGGTCAGCAGATGTATAAACTTAATAGCGACATTTAATGATCAAACGAATCTTGTTTGCTTACGTGACGAGAAAATTAATTGCTTGTCTGATGGAACCGAAGTTGCCATTTAGGTTACTAGGTTTCAAATCTTTCAATATTGTTATATAATACGCTTTTTCTTAACAAATATATCTGCAATTGGTCAAGCACATTTTCGATTCAAGCGCAGAAATTTGTTCATAACTACAGAAAAAGGAAGGAAACAAGAGAAGTAGATTAATAAGCTTGAGACCTCCCCGTCCAGGAATAATTTGGTGAAGAATCCCATGCTTCATGGATTGCATCTCTATTGGTATATTCTTATAGAGATTCCTAGCTTGTCTTTAGAAAATAAAATAAAAATAAGAAAAAAAAAAGACGAGAAATTCTTCAAAAGCAGGATTACTCGTTTCTATAACCAGCTTCAGCCTCTAGAGCACTAATAACATAAATTTTAAACTTTATGGTGCATTTATATATAAATATAAGTAAAAAAAAAAAAGAGTGCCGCATTTTTTTTATATATATTTTTTAAGAGAAAGATGTAATTTCCTTGACTTTTGGTTAACAATCTGATATAGCACTTGGTTTCGGTGATGTAATTTCCTTGACTTTTGGTTAACAATCTGATATAGCACTTGGTTTTGGTTATGACAACATGTACCAATCTTTAGTAGCTTTCGCATCATTTCTAAAAGATTATGAATTATGACAATTAATCACTTAACTAAACCTCTTTTAAACGCTTAAAGATTTCTTAAGGTAGGGCTGGACGTCATAATACACTCCTTGAAGGTGCACGTCTCGGTGCATACATAACTTTTAATCTTAGTATTGAACCGGCTCTGGTACCACTGTAATGAAAGACTCAGCTCACTCCCTTAGCCACCCCTAACAGTTTCGATTCCAATCCTAAAAAAAGTGGGAATCAATGAATTACTTACTTAAACTCCTTAGAAACCTTTAAAGATTTAAAAGATTAAACTTTTCAAAGTGGGTAGTACCTGTACAAGATAAAAGACAATTTGAAGATAGTTTAAATAACTTATATATGCATTTGACTGCTAGCAGAAAACAGTACTTCACCTGCGAGTGCTCTTGCATGCGTCACTGGGGAACAGATTTCCAAGAACTTCCAGCTCTTGAATATCAAAATAAATGAAGGGAAAATTTTTCCATTTGGGGTGCACATTTTTTTCTTTAATTTAAAAGTGACCTCTTCTCTTTCTTATTTTCGTGAGAGAGGCCTTACTTTTCTGGCCAGGCCGCGCAAAAGCATAGCTAGTTAACTTGTGACACGATAAATAAAGTTGAAAAATTAAGAATAAACATATTCATTTCAGTTCTTGTTAACATAATCGGAAAATATATGAGATCATATTTATCGGACGACATGGGTGAGTTAGCTGGTATTGTTTCTTTTTCCACAGCTTTATTTCGGTAATATATATATATATATATATATATATATATATATATATATATATATATATATATATATATATATATATATAGAGAGAGAGAGAGAGAGAGAGAGAGAGAGAGAGAGAGAAGGTTGATTAGGAGGTTTGAGCTAAAAAGAAATTTAGATAGAGGGTTATACCTGTGGGCCATCAAACTATTAATTGGTTTTGCATTTGTTGGCAATCAAACTATATATATATATATATATATATATAGAGAGAGAGAGAGAGAGAGAGAGAAGGTTGATTAGGAGGTTTGAGCTAAAAAGAAATTTAGATAGAGGGTTATACCTGTGGGCCATCAAACTATTAATTGGTTTTGCATTTGTTGGCAAGAACTGATTCGAAACTTCACAAATTCGTTGTTAAAAAATGAAATTGGGTTAGCTGTAATTCGCAGATCTATTAAGCACTATGTGATTGGTCAGCAGATGTTAAAATTAATAGCTACATTTAATGATCAAACGAATCTTGTTTGCTTACATGATGTGGATGAGGAGAAAATATTGTTATATAATACGCTCTTTTCTTAACAAATATATCTGCAATTGGTCAAGCAGATCTTCGATTCAAGCGCAGAAATTTGTTCATAACTACAGAAAAAGGAAGGAAACAAGGGAAGTAGATTAATAAACTCGAGACCTCCCCGTCCAGGAATAATTTGGTGAAGAATCCCATGCTCTATGGATTGCATCTTTATTGGTATATTCTTATAGAGATTCCCAGCTTGTCTTTAGAAAATAAAATAAAAATAAGAAAAAAAAGAGACGAGAAATTCTTCAAAACCAGGATTACTCATTCCTGTAACCAGCTTCAGCTAAATTTTAAACTTTTAAAAGTGCATTTATATATAAATATAAGTAAAAAAAAAACAAAGAGAGCCGCGTATTATTTTTTTATATTTTTTAAGAGAAAGTAAGAATTTCCTTAACTTTTAATTATTTTCATATAATTTGACTTTATTTTCAGAAGAAACAACTTTTAGAATATGTTTACCGGTTCACCGAGCCGGTAGGTTGGACAATTCGATTCCACAACGATTTCTCACAACATCAGTTGAAGGAACTTGGAACTTTTGTACTCTGAGTTGCATAAAATAATACATAAATATAAGTTAATTTAACTAACGCTAGGGGATATATTTTTTCTGCTGTTTTTCCCCTTCTCCGCTTTAGGCGAGAGGTGAACCCATGTCGTGACCCCATGGTTAGTTTCCTTACAGCATTTTTCTGTACAAATTAAAAGAAAATAATCCAAATCATAGTATTTTGATTTATTTAATTTCTTCAAAATTATAATTAAAAAACCATAATATTGACGTTAATTAATTACGTAAGTTTTTACAAAGAGCCTTAATCGAGTAAAGCTAAATTTATTATAAAGTAATAGTTCATATATTTAAACGAGTTTGTTGAACCTTAATTGAGTCGAGCTCAAAACGTAACTACCGAGTTGAGCTCGATTTATATTAAAGTAATAGTTCATATATTCGAACGAGTTTGTCGAGCCTTAATTGAGTCGAGCTTGAGCTCAAAATGTAACTGTTGAGTCGAGCTCGAGCTGCTTTCGTTGAGCTATTCTCGAGCTCAAGCTTGATGTTTCATTAGTCGAGCCGAGCTTGAGCTATCTGAACTTGGGCTCTACTCGCCTCATGTTCACCCCTGCATCCGAGACACATGTAAGACGGAAAGGGGGGGCTAAGGCACCTACCCTTTTTGGGGTCTGTTCATTGGGGGAGGGGCCGCTTAGGAACACTTAAAAAATTAGTGTTCCAATGTATCTTACTCAAAATATTAGTCGGATTCAACATTATGTTATGTTACTGTCCAATGTATAACTCAAAAAATTTGTCAGATTCATTAAACTCTTAAAAAATGTTTTGTCAATCTGCTCTATTTTTGAAATGGATTTATTAGATAGTAATATTATATCAAAGAGTCTCTAGTTAAGTTGAATCGAGCCGATCTATGTGCACCCTAGGCTCTAGGCTAGCTTAAGAAATGAGCTGAGTAAACTGAACCAGGTAGGTCTGGACTCTGTTTACCGGTTAGAATTTGATCTGCCTTGATGTTCAGAATGAACCAAACCCGAATCATTCTGTAAAGAGGCACTGATTCCCCTCCTCCTCTTTCCCGTCCGTCCAAGCGCTGATTCCCCTCTCCTCTCTCGCTGCTGGCTCTCTCGTTCCTCTCTTCTCTTGCTCTGTAAGACCCATGATTTCTTTTTCCTTATCCTTTTGAAACTGTCAAGTTTATCTCGAGAGATAAGGGCATATCTAACCACATTTTACAGCAATTGCAGCCCTGCAATAGAGAGGGAGTGAGGGACGTCCTCACCTTTACTCTCTTTTCGGCTGAGAACCAAGTTGTTGGCTGCTGAAAAGAAAACAGAAGCAAAGAGGCTACTGGAAATTCATCGCGGATTTTCAAAGGTACCAGGATTTTCAGTCATGAGTGTAGCATGAAGCCGTGTATTTTGATTTCCTATAGATACATATACATGTGAATCCATGTATTTATACACTAGAGATGGATCCATGCTTGAGGCGTCGTATGATTGAGATGATCTACGGTGTTCTTAGTTCTAAATACCTCTGTTGAAGATTGCTAAATTCAGCTATGGAGTGTGAAGCATGTTATTCATTAATTAGGTGTTTCTCTGTTACTATTGCGTTCGTGAGAAACTGATATTACAGTAGACCCTAAAACAGAGCATGCATATCTGAGATAAGGGCTGCGTTAGAAAATTTCAAACCAACTACAGATACTACAAAAAAAATTATATACCAGAACCCTCTCAGAGGGTCTGGCCACAGAATATCAAACATAAACAAGAACAATAAGAAGAGCAGTCCGGGACGTGGCCGACAGAAGAGAAAGGGAAAGAGCGACCGCATTGACGAGCAGACGTTGTCGCCCAATCGACTGGAAAACCAGCCATGTTCCTCACGCTGGTGGCAGAGAGGCGTTTTGGGTAAAGCTGAACTGCAGAGTCTTATAATGTATAAACACTTTCCAAATATTTCTCCTAAACACAATGAATGGTTACAATAAATATTTTCCTTTCGCATGGCATTAGTGTGGCAATGTGATGGTCATCTTCATCGTCAACCCAATTACGCAACTCTTTCATCAGTTTCACCGTGTAAGATTTGCACGTCTCCCCGACTTTTGGAAACAAATGTCAATATTTCGACATTCAGAAATAACCGTTTAGGCTATTGTGACAGAACGAGTAAATTCATTCCAAACTTTTTATCATAGTCCAATTCACGGGCATTTGCGAGAGTTCCATTGAGCGGATGGCCAAGTATTATAAAATATCTGTTATTTTACTTTCTCACGCACACGAAGAGCCAGAATTTTTTTTCAGGAAAAGGTCAAACAGTCCAACCTTGAATCTGGGTAGGGCTAAATGAACTTGAATCTAAATAATACATTGAACAACTAACTTTTTTAATTTTTTCAATGTATTTTTTTTATCAAATAGTTGGTGTGGGCCATGGCCTAGGTGGCCCCCCCCTGCCTCTGCCCCTGTGTGTCCATGGCACATGTGCATGTTATGCGGTGGTCCGGGCCAAGATGATCCCACATATTTGAAAGAAATGAGAAAAAACATTATGTTAATAGAAAGGCTTCATATATTCAAGGATCGGTATACAAGAAAAGTCCCACTAGACCCAGCATTTTTTACAGTGGGACTTTAACACTACTGATTCGATTAATGCGAGCTGCCACTCTTAAGCGCCGACATCTTTCTATTCATCTCATCTTGTCATATCTTACTGCAATGTTCAATTCATCACCTTACATTTTAACACCTTACATTTTTAACAGATCTACTGTAATATACATGTTCGAATGTCATCATAAGATAAGATGCCATTGCATTCTATCTCATCGTATGACATTCTGTTCTGCGATATTTGAGAATCACTGTCAATATCTCGGTGTAGATCCGGGATAATTCTTTGTTCCATAGCCCTAGGGCTATTTACAACTAACCAATTCAGAATTCTTAGGTGATGTACTATCAGTGCATCAAAGATGCAGTCATCAACTCTCGAGAGGCCACAATTACCGCGAGCAAGCATAACATATTAATGTTAATGCAATGACAAGGAACCCGACTGAGGAAGAGTTACGGGGAGTAAAACAGAAATATGCTGATTCGGACTGAGGGTACTATATGTAATTATTATCGATCAATATAAATAGTAAGGCCATTCCATTTCGACAAAAGACCAGCCAGGGCTCTTTACCTTGAACAGAAGTTTCATTTGCAAACATACTTTTCAACCATTATATTTAACCAGGAGTCATATTTGTCAAAACTTTCACACAAGTGAACTTTTACAACTGATAATGGCATTCTCCGCCGTTAGCTTAGCTTGGCCTAATAATTATGTGCACGCACATATAATATGATACTAGAAATACAAATTTTCGCAAAATTCATGGCATAGAGCTAGAAAAGCCCAAAGTTGCACTAAAAGAATGTACCAAACAGAATTTGAAACCAATATGTTGAAAGTGTATCTAAGTTGATAGTTGATCGATATGAAAAAAAAGTGAGTTGTATATTGAAAAATGCCTAAGTGTCACGGGCCGGTTCATTCAGCCCGTGCGGCGCGGCCAAACTCTCGTCAGTAGGCCGCAAGCCTTCACTTGTCCAAGCGAGCAAAAATCGCTTGGGCACTTAAACACTTACACAGACTCAAAACACAAGAGTGTAGAAAGAAAACTCGCAATATATTTCACTTCAAAGAGAAGAGTACATCACGAGATAAACGCAAGTAAGTCGTTACAACTTTACTTACAAAGGTTGGCCGAAGCCACTTACAAAGTTTCCAAGCCGACCAACCAAAACTAGGAACCCCAATCTATACACTTGCAAAGGACCTTGAGAGAGTGCTTTGTAAAACTGCCGGAGGGAATGGACGTACAGAGTATCCTGGTACCCAACAAAGCTACAACGGTACCCGAAGAGCCACGGGCTGGTGCTTGTTCGCTCCCCCCGTGTTCTGAAAAGTGATGTCCCTGGCAATGAACTCGTTCTCCACCACAGATGCATCGTGCCATGTAGGCGTGTTAGCAAAAATTCACCGTAACCCAACAAGAACATTTCCTTTTCTAGCAAATCAGAGAGACAGAGAGAGCTTACCGACGGTGGTGGACCGGAAGGTGGTCCATCCGTCCTTGACGTTGCGGTCTCCCGTGATCAGTCTTTTGTAGGTGTCGGCCTTGATGTATATGATGTACCTACTGTTGCTTGGGGCGGCCGACACCGTCGTGTACTTGCCGCTCCCGTCCTTGGCCACCACCACGTCGACCTTTATTCGAATCGAAAACAAGGTGAATTCCACAGTTTTCAATGTAGCAAGATGATGAACTGTTTCTGTTATAAAACAAAAGCAAAGATTAGATTTACTTTGGAGTGTTACATTACCCACCAAATGTAACCATGTGGGTTACTGTTATTATACTGTCTTGTTATCATGATGTATTTTGAATCACTTTTCAAAATATTTCTCCTAAACACATGGAACGGTGCAAAAAAAAGGAAGCAGCGGTCACATGCCGGCCGAGAATGGAACGCCAGTGGCAGGGAAACACCGGCTCCTGATATAAAGTTCTGGACGGTGAAATGGCTGGCCGCAGAGGTGGAAAGCACCCTGTTCAATGTGCCCGCGCCCGTGCCTCGGTTCAGGTACTCCCCATAGAACAGGGTGTTGAGGGCGAAGTTGTCGGACCATTCGAGCCAGCCGGCGGCGTTCACCACATCATCGATCTCAGATTGCATGACCACGGTCCGGGAGTACTGCTTCCACGGCCTCCCCAGGTAGGTCTTGAAGCTCGACTTGACGGCTGCGAGGTTGGACGCGGCCAAGAGTTTGCAGTTCTGGATGGAGATGTCGGTGTTCTGGTTCGGGTCCTCCCTCCCTTGTGCGGTGTAGGTGTACTTCTCCCCCACGTCGGGTCGGCGGGCGTACAAGTTGCATCTCTGAAAGACGACTGTTGTATTGCCGAAGATGAAGTCGACGATCCCATAAATGTCACACTCCCTGTAAAACTGCCGGAGGGAATGGACGTACAGGGAATGGACGTACAGAGTATCCTGGTACCCAACAAAGCTGCAGCGGTAGAAGGCCGAGAGGTCGGAACCCACCCGAAGAGCCACGGCCTGGTGCTTGCTCGCTCTCGCCGTGTTCTGGAAAGTGACGTCCCTGGCAGGGGCGGAGGGAGGGGGGCCGCCTGGGCCATGGCCCGGGTGAGCGCGGGAAAAAAAAAAATTTACATTGAAAAAAACAATTTTTTTTAGTTTGGCCTGATCGATCGCTCTTCGTCGCTTCTTTTGGGCCGACCTTGACCCGACCCTAGAAAAAATCCTGGCTTCGCCCCTGGTCCCTGGCAACGAACTCATTCCCCACCAGAGCTGCATCATGCCACGTAAGCGTGTCAACAAAATCCACCATAACGCAACAATATTCGAATAAAAAACAAGGTGAATTCCACAGTTTTCAATGCAGCTTGACGATGAACTGTCTCTGATATAAAACAAAAGCAAAGATTAGATTTACTTTGGAGTGTTACATTACCCACCGAATGTCACCATGTGCCTTATTGATCAAAATATTTCTCGTATACACATGGAACGGTGCAAAGAAGAGGAAGGAGTAATTTAGAGTTGAAGGCAATTGGTTTGGTCCTTCCACCATGTATTTGGTAAATGAATTCTGTATAAACTTGAAATGTCACAAATGAAAAGATCATATAACTAACTAGAAGAGCAGGCTAGACTTATATTGTAGCCGGTTTGCAAGCCAACGCTACATGTATACGATCTGAACATTGTTTATATTTAGAATATATGCATATGTTGCAGGAAGTAGTAATAATAATCTTCTTAGATGAATTGGGACCCGGAAGCCTTGTGCCTTGATCTAGGCCCTCCCACATATGACATAACATTCATGAACCGCTTTGCGTTGAAGGGCATACAGCCCTTCGTTTGCTTTGCTCCTCGTGCAGGAAAGCAAGGGTACTTTAGTCACTTCAGTGCTCACTGGTGGAAGGGTAGTTTTGTCATTTTCAAAGCTTCAGAAACTCGTACCTTTGATTCTTGTTACGTCTTGACGACCCCAAACATTGACAGCCGGAGGAAAGGACCATGAATTTTGGATTTTGCAGTAATGTCCTTCACATATTCATTAAGGACAAAATACCAAAGTCACTTTCCATGACTAAATAATACGTTGCCACTAAAAATGTATTCTATATTGTTGGACTTTGTTTATGAAGATGGAATAAGTGGGTTTTTTTTTTTTCGTTCGCTTTGATGGACAAAAGACAGTATTTTTAGTAACAGGTTTAATCATGGTTAACAGTATTTTTGATAAATTCTTTTTTTTAATGTTTTTCGAAAATAGATAGTATATTGAACTTTGATTAGTCTACTTTTTTTTCCACATTAACTGTGTATATTGAACATTAATTGGTCTATCTTTTAACAATAACATATTTTAATTGAGAAACTATTATTTCGTGATGATCTCTTATTAAGAATTATTAAATCAGGTGACCCATATTATTTATCATTTAACAAAAGATATTATTTAATTTTTTTTCATTTCATTGAGTTAATTGAAATAGTTTGTGTTACATCCGTAAAAAGAGTGTTTAATGATATATCAAATAATTTATTAGTCTACTTACCTTTATTACAATAGTTGTTTTTTTACATAAAATTGTATAATTACTATAATGATATATAAGATAGTTTCTTAAATCTTACAATTTGTTGTTTCCCTACTCGGGGGGGAAGAGGCTTTTGTTTTCAAGTTTGTGAATTATGTGTTATATATCAAATATCTAAGACTTTGGAATGAATTGTATGATTATACAAAGTAATTTATTTGATTGATTAAATAAGTAAATTGATAATTTGATAAATAAAACTTGTACAAAACTTGTGGTATTTGAGCTAAAAACAAATTTTAGATAAGAGGGAGGGGAATACTTGTGGGCCATTTTGGCTTAAGGTAGGGATGAAGAACATAGAGAGATGCCTCGTTTGGGCGATAAACCTGCATAATGTTTATATAGAACTTAATTAGAATAGAGTCAAATGACAAAGGAAACGTGCTATAAGGGAGGGGCCCCACCCACGGACACCACGTGCCCTTAAGAAGACACAAGTCCTTCCTCCCTCCCTCCCCACCAACAAACCTTCGACATTCCTCGCTGTCCTTTCTTCTTCCTCAACAAACTCAGATGATGCAAGAAGCCCTCATCCTTTTCCTTCTCACGAGAAGTCCGTGCCCCTTCATTTCTTTCTCTCTCCCCCCTTCCTTTCTCAACCCTGCATGGCCATCTACCTCCTTCATATATGTATATGTATATATTTTTTTTTTATATAATCTCCCCCTCTCCATTCCTTCCTTAACTCCAATCCAAACCCCTTCATCTTTACTTCCCACATCACTGCACTTCCACTTCTCTACCTTGTCGAAGCCATGAACATCTCCACCATTTCCTCTTCCATCTTCCTCCCTCTACGCTGGCCGACCACAGCCAACCTGGCCGGCGCCGCCTCCGCCGCCCGCTTAACGGATGCCTTCCTCCGCCCAACCATTCCCACCACCCTCTTCCTCATCCTCGCCTCCTTCCTATTCTTCCTCATCGAGTCCCGCCGAAAACAGTACTCCAAGTTAGGCCACGTCTCCCTCCCTCCCGGCCCTTCTCCCTGGCCTATTGTGGGCAACCTCCCCGAGTTGTGGATGAACAAGCCGGCGTATCGGTGGATACTCGGCATGATGAAGGAGATGGACACCAAGATTGCATGCATTCGCCTCGGCAACGTCCACGTGATCCCCGTGACATGCCCCGAGATCGGGCGCGAGTTCCTCAAGAAGAACGACGCCGTCTTCGCTTCGCGGCCGCTCACGATGGGCACCGAGTACTCCAGCCGGGGGTTTCTGTCCATCGCCGTCGCCCCCTGGGGCGACCAGTGGAAGAAGATGAGGAAGGTGGTCGCCTCCGAGGTGATAAACCCCGCCAGGCTTCGATGGATGCAGCGCAAGCGTATCGAGGAGGCCGATAACCTCGTCTATTACCTCTACAACCAGTGCACTGGTGGTGCAACTCGACCTGCTCCGGCTGTTATCGACGTCCGGATGGCCGTCCGTCAGTACAGCGGCAACGTCATCAGGAAGATGATGTTTGGTAAGAGGTACTTTGGCCAAGGGAGGGAAGACGGCGGCCCTGGCAGGGAGGAAGTAGAGCACGTAGATGCACTGTTCAATGTGTTGTCGTTGCTCTATGCGTTCTGTGTTTCCGACTACATGCCATGCTTGAGACGGCTCGATCTGGATGGGCACGAGAGAATGATGAAGAAGGCAATCGAGATTGTTAACAAGTACCATGAGCCCGTAATTGACGAGAGGATCAAGAAATGGAGAGGTGAAAATAACCATCATAACGGCACCAAGGAAGTGATTGACCTGTTAGATGTATTGGTTTCTGCGAAGGATGTAGACGGGAAGCCATTGTTGAACTCAGAGGAGATCAAGGCCCAAGCTTCGGTAAGATACACCAGCTTAATTTACTCTAACGGATCTGATTTATCATCCTAACTTGTTAATTTAATTGTTTATGCGGTACTAATCATGAAAGTTTCATGGGTTTGGTTGGGTGATTTGAGTTCATAAGCTCCACTGATGATGAGTTGGAACAAGTTGATTATATATATGATAAAGACCTTCACAAAGATGAAAATCAAGCTCAGCTCCCCAAGAAAAGCAAAATTAGAAAACAAAAAGTTTTTTTCCTCCACAATGATAAAATTAGAAAACCAAATTGTTTTCCCACTTTGTCCTAACAAGGGCAACGTACTACGGTTGAAAAATGTGGTATACGTGTGTGCATGTATATCCTATGCTAGTTTAGTTCACTAGTTCTTAGCTAGCAACTTATAAGATATGATCTCTTAATATGAAAAGCCTTGTTTTTTTTTTTTCATATTCATAGGCATTGAACATGTATGAATTGCATCAACGTGTATAGGGAACATATGTATTCATATTTTTGCTTTTCTTCTAAATCCAACTTCTAAAATTGAGTTGTAGAAGATATTAGCATGTGAATTACTTAATTAATCAGAAATAATCTGCTTTGTACCAAATAATCTGCTTTGTCTCAGCACATTTTGTTGGTCCAAAAATCAATAGCTAAAAAGTTATAAAATTGTGTAAGGTTTTTTTTAAGGTTTGGTAAAAAAAAGGACAAAATGTCCATTCTTTGGGGAAGTTTGATGTCTTAATTAGAATTACACCTCAACCTGAAATTACAAAGAAATTTCAGTTCCACTTTTCATTTGAGCTTGATAATTTAAAATTTTGATTATAGAATTAAACATGGATTCTTTGATGAAAAAGGAATTAAATTTTATGATTTATGAACTAAAATCTTCATGCCTTGTACCTCAAAGAGAGATGAAAAAAAAAATCTGAAATTCCATAATCGTAATTCTACCCCATAAAGTGAGATCATCATAATTCTAGAATTTTGGTTTTGGATTGAGTCCAATCAAAATTCTTTGTTTAATAACGCAATTCTAATTTTAAAGATTGAAAATAATGATTCTAGAATTTCTTTGTTATGATGTCGAACACATTTACACCGTTGAATCAAACTCTCTCCCATTGATAATGACGCGTGATTGATTGGGACGACTTCAGGATCTGATCTACGCTGCGGTGGACAACCCGTCAAACGCGATCGAGTGGGCGATGGCCGAGATGCTGAACCGACCCGAGATCCTGGAGAAGGCCACCGAGGAATTGGATCGGGTCGTGGGCAAGGACCGGTGGGTCCAGGAGTCCGACTTCCCCCACCTGAACTACGTCAAGTCCATCGCCCGCGAGGCCTTCCGTCTCCACCCCATCGCCCCCTTCAACCTCCCCCACGTCTCCTCCGACGACGCCACCGTCGCCGGCTACTTCATCCCCAAGGGCTCCCACGTCCTGCTCAGCCGCCTCGGCCTCGGCCGCAACCCCGACGTCTGGCCCGACCCCCTCCGCTTTGACCCCGACAGGCACCTCTCCGCCGGCCCCACCGTCGAGGTCGACCTCGCCGAGCCGGACCTCAGGTTCATCTCCTTCAGCACCGGCCGCCGCGGCTGCATGGGCGTCGCCCTCGGCACCTCCATGACCGTCATGCTGCTCGCCAGGATGCTGCAGGGCTTCGACTGGTCCTTGCCCGCCGGCGTCTCTGCCGTCGAGCTGCGCGAGTCGGCAACCGATCTCGGCCTCGTGGCGCCGCTTATGGCGGCGGCTCGGCCCCGCCTCCAGCCCCACCTCTATATGCAGAGTGCATGAGAACCAGGCAGCATTACTATCTCTTTCTGGGGACATCCTTCCTGCAGCTGAAGCTGACTAGTGGAAGTACTCCATCTCATGTGTACGTATGCACCGAGTGGCAGCAACTCCAGAGGCTTATTTGTATAAGTATTTTCTTTCTCTTCCTTTTTCATCCTTCTTACATATAAAGAGGTTTTCGTGAGAGGTCAAAGAATATTGCAGGAGTTGAACTCTGTCGTTTGGCCCACTGAGGTTTCTCTGCATCATTTTTTTTTCTTTTTCTCTTCAATGTCTTGCCAAGAAATAAAAGGACTATGGTGCCTTCTCTGAATCATGTTGCCATCTTTGTTCTATTACTTTTTCCCCAATCGTCGTCTTACATGAGTGACAACTTTCAAAAATTAATTCCGGCAGACGACAGGGAGATTCCGGGCCCCGGCCATCCAATATATATGTAAGGATGGACGTCTTCTAGCTGCGGTCCGGCTGGATTTCCAGCTGTCGCAAACCGACCACGCGGATATGGTTGGATTGTTCAAAAACCGTCCTTTTAAGGAAGAAGCATGAGGATCTGATGTATATAACGACGGCCATGTAAAAGCATCGATTTTAATAGTTTTTTTTTTTTTTTAAAGGAACATACATTGGAGTTCAGTGATTTTTTTTCTTTAACAGATGGTATGGACAATCGGATGACGTCCCAATTATTCCACGAATGTATCTAATATATCGAATTATCTTTAAAGTTTTTAAGTTGTCTTTAATCATCTGAGCCGCATAAATAGGTTATAGATGCACCATTTGAAAAGAAATCGTGAATCTTTAATATCTGATTTGAGATTTTTAGAGGTTCAAAAATCAGTGGTATTAATGGATTTATTAGCTCCTCGTATGACTCGCATCTAATCTAAACATAGAGAAAACCTAATTTTTTTGCTCTTATCTTTTTCGGTATTCCAAGACCATCCACGATCTTGGATTTTTCTAGAGGAAAACGAAAATTACTGGCCTGTACACGAGACGGCCGTTTTGTAGGAAACTCGAATCCACGCAGGCATCCATGGTGTACATGTGTATTGGATAAATATGTACATCGGATTCTATAATAAGAATTTGCTTTTGAGTTTTTCTACGCTATCAAACAAATGGTTATGCACACCAATGCGGTAGCAAGTAGTTAAGTGCATAGTGTTTGCCATCCCAAAGGATCTAAGCCAGCGACTGATTGAAAGCTAATGAGCGTCGACCTCGTCAAAATAGCCAAAAGAGCAGCAGGATCGGTAGCATCGGGATTGCACGCCAACACTGTCAGCAGCGACGAAGTCTCTCAATCCAAATGCAATTTCTTCTGGTAAGAAAGGATGCCATGCAACATACTGGTCAAGAACAATGACAGATCAATCACATCCTTTTCCTCAACAGCATATTCTTACTTTTACAAACAAATGAAACAGCCACCCGGATACCAAAGCTAAGACACTACAGATTCCCTCGAAAAAATATTAATAACAATAATTAAGCCGATATTTCAAAAAGAAATCATAAACCTATTACAAGGGGAAGAATAAGCAATACAAGCATTATTCCTTCACGTAGCACCGTTTTTCATTTGATCCACAGCGGGACAGGCATCTTCTGCTGCAGCCTCCTGTTCTTGAGCTGGAGGGGCAAACTGACTCTCACCCGGCTTGCCTTCGCTTCCAGTACCAGGCAACACAAGCTCGCTTGGGCTTGCTCGTTCATCATCAGCCAAGCTAGAGAGGCCATGCTGCTTCAGATATGTCTCAAGCGGCAAGCTTGCTACCTGAAGAAGAGTGGTCATGCTAACACGAGAAGCACCAGCTCCCATTAACAGATCATCTTCTCGATCTGGATCACAATTTAAATCTATTTGTCCCTTCACCTCCTCTTTGCCTGAGACTTTCAGGCTGTTGCTCATCTCTTCCTTTTCATTTGCAATCATGTGGCTGCTGGCTTCTGGTGAGTTTGCCTGTTTTGCGTCATTCTCAGCTGTATCAAGTTGCATTGAGCATTTTGATGCATCATCAACATCACCTTCCTCCTTTGTCCAGGCATTCTTCTTTCTAGATGCCTCAGCTTCCTGCTCAGATTGGCGTTTTTTCCTTCGCATCATGAGCGTCTTGAAACGCCTTCTCACAGTCATGCAGACATTGCATGTACATGTGGGCTTGTGCTTTGGACCTTTGCCACTGGGTGGCTGGATGCACACGATGCATGAGCAACCAGGACGATGGCGTGGATGTTTGGTGGTGGCTGTTGATGGTGTAGCGGTATCACAGCTCTCACCCAGAACAGCAATGGTAGCCAGTGCATCAAGGGCAGAAACATCTTGTGGCATCCGTTTTGGACTGTCAATGGCCTTACGCTTTTTAAGGTCTGCATAATTAGAACATGAAGTGAAACACTGATTCCGTAGGTTGATAGAACAACAAATCCCACACTAAACAGGTCAAATGAAAAATCAATCTGCCAAAAAACTGCCATGATCCAGGGAGTAAAAGGGCAAAATATTACACAAACCCACAACAAAGGCACATTGGCACAAGTTCTCTTGAAATATGTTATGGCAAAGTTGTAAAAGAGAACCACAAACAGTTTAGAAGAACGATAAAGTTCAAAAGAGATCCAAAAATGCAAATTGCACCCATTGATAACTTTCAAATACTGTAAAGTGAATCAAACATTTCAGAAATAAAACACAGTTGATTCAGTCGCTCTATCAAGACAAATTTATTGTATTTGATATATGTGTGTCCGACTGTGTTTGTGTGCATAACAGTCAAGAACTTAAGCATGGCCGTCAGCCGGTCTTTCTTTCTGCAAGCACTTAATGCAGAAATCTAATTTCCGACCAGCCAAGGATCATTGTAGAATTGCCCTCATCTTCTCCATATAACCAACTATGAATGAAAAAAAAAAAACAATCCAGAAGTATCCTGTCCCTTTTGTTCATTTTCTACAGAAAATGAACAAGGATTGTCCCTTGCCCACATTTTGCTATGTTTTAATTACTTTAAATCTGATAGTGGCTCAGGCGAGAACAGTGAATTTTAGAGTGACATGTCAAGCACCATGAGCTAGCGAAAATCCTCATTTCCCAAAACTATCGGATAGGACTAGTAAATATTTATCAGTACAATGAAAATTGAGAAAAAAAAACAACCACTCATTTTCAATCATAAACATGCCTATACATAACTAGGTGTTTGTAATTTTTTTCTTTAACTGCAAATAATCTAGCCTAGCATTCTCTTGAATCACATATCACTTCCTATTCAGGGGAACCAACTTTTACCTTTTATTCATCTATTCTTCTGTAGTTGCATAAAAAATTTTGTTTATTGTAGCCTCCAATTAAAACACTCGTTGATATCTTCTTCCCTCGTCTAGGAATCAGTTTCGTTAAACCAAAAAAGAAAAAGACAAATGTTACACGAAGAAATATTACCTTAACAGTAAACATGTAGAAAAAACTAACTAAATAAACAAGTTAGTCTCAAGAGATTTGTAGATGAGACCACAAATTAGTTTCAAGAGGATCATAGACAAATCCAAATATCATCTATTACTGGAAGCAACAATACCTCTGTTCAACCTGAGAAGATCCTGAAGTGCTTGTGAGCTCATCTCATCAGGTGCAGAACATGAACATCTGCAAGACACATTATGACTTACGAGCATATGCCAAGAGATGTGCATAAGAAAAGGCACAAGGATGAACAAGGAGCCCAAAAACTAAATTAAAGCACTTTCATGAGTTACCCTTTCATTAGCAACATATTGTTCTGCATTTACTTACAGATTTTTTTCTCTTGCAGAATATAAACACCTTTTTCACTTTGTAATACAATATTCATCACAAAATTGTTTGTGCATGAACAAATCTGAAGTATCTTTGCAAAAAAAAAAAGTGAACAACCACATAGAGGTCACATTTATCTTATGCACATAACGAGGCAAATTTGGTATGTCCAACTTGTTCTTAAGAATGGTTCCAATGATATATTGAGTATGATGTTTCTTGCTCAATTATGGAGGCAAACATACAGATGCTAAATTGTAATTAAACAGATGGTAAATTGTTGCCTGGTCGAATAAAGCTAGCACATGTATGGATACTGTTATGCACGAATGATGCCAACTGAGATAGTTGGTGACATTAGAATGTCACGTAGAGGAGAGAACATGAAAATGCTTATCATTTATCGTTTTGACTTTTTCAAATTTCATCATGTCGCTATGTGTATGCATTTGTGGCTTGATTTGGCTTGGTGAAATCATCCATACTTTTGAACCATGTGCATGTTTGTGATCATTATGTCGGCCTACGAGACTAATTTGGTTAGGTTAGCTGTTAAATAAAGCCAAAAAAGCATTTTGTGCCGTTTTTAAAGCTTCTAAGCTTACTACCACCTCTCCTTCTTCAGATAACATTGTTCAACAGCAAAAGATATTCCTTGCCAACAACAATCCTAAGCATGATGATTTAGTTGACAGTTTTTAGAAATGTAATACTGCAAATAGCCTATGTCACATGGGTGTGGGGTGCGGGTGCAAGTGCAGATGCAAAATGTGGCAAAGTTAAAAAAAAAAAGAAGGGTGCGGAGTTAGAATATTTGTGCATACATCCGTATCTATAAATGTCCTGTCATATATTGCTGAAATTTACATACATGTTTGTAGTTTATACATATATATGCATAGCGCTTTTGTCAATATATGATTTGTCAATATATGATTCATGATTTGTATATATACTTGTATATATTGTGCACATAGGTTCTTATGTAATTTTTTATTTATATTCAGTTTTATTTTGTGTTGTTTGGTTCAGCAGAAGTTACAGCTGAATAGGAACTAGCTGTTGGACAGTTCCAATGCTAGAATTCTAGCCATTGGAACTAGTCCGACTTGCTAGTTCTTTCTCCCTTCTTGTATGCTATTGCTATCTCCATAAATAAGGGACAAGGAGCCATATCCCATGTATGGCCTGTACGCCCATTTTATATGAGTTTCACATCAATACGAAGTTCTGGAGAGTAGAGTTCTGGGTTCCAAATCACTGTTTTGCCCTTCTTAAGGCAGTGTGTCTACATTGCAATATATGTTTGGTGCCTGATTTTCATGGTGTCAGAGCTTGGTCTTACGACATTTTCTTGATGCTTTCTTAGCTACAAATGTCTCAAGAAATTCAGTCATTGCTGCCAAAAAGGTCTACTGCTAACCAACTGTTTGCTAATATTCCTGAAGATTTCTCAAATTGCTGATCTTGGGATGTGACATGATTTTATCACAAGAAAAATGTTTTATACAGCACCATGCTTCCAAGAAGATCATTGGGGAAGGCTATAGAAGAGATGACCTGGACTTTTTGGACCTCTCCAAACAGTTGTAATCTTGCCAAAAAACAATTGATGGAAAATTTGGCAACAAAGACTACGACATTCAAGTATCGGAAAAATGTCATGTACCCCATTTTTGAAGGATTTTTGTAATGAAAGTTTTATGTGTTAATTATTCAAGTGTATGAATTAATAGATTAAATAAAATTTTTCAAGAAAAGAAGGACTAATAGATTAGCAGCCTTCTTGTCAGTTTCAAACTTATAAGCAACTTAAACTAGACTAACACTGTAACACAACCTTGACCAGATTTTTCTTATTTTTTAAATTATGAGAAACCACCAAGTTCATGGATTACTGAAGCTAATGATTTTCTTGTTGGATTTGAATCTATAAGAAACCTAAACTAGATCAACTCAACCTTGTCCAGCCTTCTTCTCTTCTTTTTTCAAATGATGAGAGACCACCAATTTCAAGGATCATGAAAGTCACAATGTCTTAACAGCTCCAATAGACCCATGAGCATGAAACGACTGACTATTTGGACCCTAAAAGGTTTTGTATGCAGCTGCATATAAGCTGATCTGATTCTTGAAACAACTGCATTTGTTCAAATTTAATCATGAAATCTTGGAAATATGATTATAGATAAAACATTAGCAAGTGGACATTTACCTCTAAATCTTTAACAAACATTAGGTAATTTGTTATAGTACTTTGAGTTGTCATCCTAAAAATATGAGAAGTGCATTCTGTTCTCAAAAATTCAGGGAGACAAGAAAATATGTCTGAACCATTAGGGGTCGCACTATCTAGTAGCAGATTGCTTATGCTAAAATGGATGGCTGCCATTTTCTGAGCAAAGTATAATATTAATAAAAAACTGAAATTGTAAACAACTGACCTTTTGGGATCCCACGAATTTTCTGCACATGTCCATCTTGGAGGAAGAAGTGCATCTATAGGCAACCTGCGCCACTTTAAGCAATTATCACATTGAGCCCATTGGTCATGTCCCCTGAAATATCACATAACCAAGTTAATACCAGATTATGTGTCTAATTAGTTTGGTTTAAATTAGATATAAGATATGAGATAGAGATACATGATCTACCCAATCTGAGTATGCGTATGGAGGAAACTTAGACAAGCTTGCAAGATAAGTTATCCACAAAAACCCACGAATTCCAAAGGGAAATGCTGTGCATGATATTAAAACTATAAAAGCTCATGAAAGACCATTTTAAAAAGATTCAGGAAAAGGAAAAAGAAACCAACAAAATTCTGCAGCAGTATGAAGCATATTTTAGATCTCCATGCAGATCCGGTGTTATGGTTGCAGACATTCTAGATATTGAATCAGCGAGACACATTGAAACAAAGATCAGATCCAGATATGGCATAGCCAAAAAAAATGAAAGCATACATACAAATCACAGACATTCTGACTGGCCATATATTTCAATTGCAACGTTTAAGTGCCCTGTTATATGATGCCTGAGATCTTATGACATTTTAACAAATAAATAGAGAAAGTTCAAAATAGCATATGGAGTTACAATACAAAGATGAAAAGAGAAATTTCAATGCACATCAGTTTTTATAGTTGCAACCCCAGCTGACAAATCTATAAAATCATATGCTTACCCAGACGGACTGGAAGTGAAAATAGTCCTCTTTCCAAACACAGGTGGCTCCTGACAATGACAATGCACAAGAAAATGTAAGAAGAGTAAAATGGCCTCAATCCAGCAGCATGACAAACTTTACAATCATCATTGTCCATCAAAACATTAGGCAGTTCACAATCTATGAGTTAGCCAGAGATTAATACTCAAGAAAATCGATGTTTCCTTATATGCCCCCTAGCATAAAACACAAAATAAATTTTTTTTGTTGAATATTTTTACATCCTTTTTAGTGTTATCTAAGATAATTAAAGTGATGATGTCAGACAGATTTCCAGTAATCAAATATGTGGACCATAGGGACACACATGCCCATGTTAACACATGCTAAGTCACAAGGGCACGCCAAATATGGTGGCACACCTGCATCGATGCAGGTGCGGATGCAGCCCGACACGGCACCCAACAAACCGAATCAGGTGGTGCTGACCGCACCCGTTCTTCTTTTCTCTTGTTTTTATTTTCATTTTTTTTTCTTCTCTTATCTTTCCCTCTTCTTTTTCCAATCTTCTCTCCCTCCTCCCATTTTATTTAATAAAACTTTGAATTTTATATGAGATTAAGGTAACCTTGATTAAAAAAAAAAAAGTTAAAAATATAGACAAATAAAATTACTTATATAACAGATAACATATATATGTATATATATATGTTATCTATTATAAACTTATATCTATGACTATGACACATGGGTGCAGGGTCCGGGTGTGGGTGCACATGTATATATATATATATATATATATATATATATATATATATATATATATATATATATATAGTTTATATGCTCTTGCCGCACCCGCATCCAATTTTTCTGGAAGCTTGCCGCATCCCACACCCGCTATATATATATATGCTCTTGCCGCACCCGCATCCAATTTTTCTAGGAACTTGCCGCACCTTGCACCCATGTGACATATAAGATAGAACACAATGTACTTTTAAGTTTTTAACCATATCCACAAGCGCATGCACATAAACATGCTTAAATGCAATAAACATATACATGTCTGTCAGTATGTCGATATATGTTTGCTACAATCATCTACATATGTAACATACTTGATCTTTTGTCATTCACTTCTAAATCCAACCCTATAAACAAGCGTGTGTTGATTTGGTTGAACAGAAATCAGCTTCTGAACTCCTGTCCTGTAGTCTGAAATCAAGGTTTTCTTAGTGTTCTAAAAAACATCAAACTTTGTAGACTGAAGAAAACATATTTGTTGGGAGAAGAAACTCAAATAAAGAGTCGATTTATAGGTTCACCTCATGCTGAACACATCTACATTGTTGTATTGGGTCAAACCAACTCAGATTGTACAATAAAAAGTAAAAACTATATTATCTATGCAATTCATGTAGCAAATTTTTGGTTACTTTGTGCATGTGAAGATTCGCATATGTTAAAGAAGACACAGTCTAGGCTTACGCTGCTCTACAAAGAGCGAAAGCATGTTTCACTAAAGCATGTTGGACAGGGAATATGGACCATCCAACCACTAGTTGTTGGGTATCCTGCAAAGACAGCAGTTCTTCATGGCAATCTTGTTAGACAAGTTTCTATCTCGATATCTTACTCTACATCAATGGTTTATGCGTAGGCAGCAGATATGTATGATCTATACATTTCTGTTCCATTATAGGCTTGATTAAGTTAACAAGAGAAGTGAATGAAAAGTGGACAACCTTGCAGTCAACCCTTGAAGTCCTCAAACTTCATGTCATTCAAACTTGCACTTCTCTCCATTGATTACAGTATTACACCAATGTCACCACTCCATGTAGTTATCAGTTTTATCACTCTAAGGAGAAAAACATTCTCCTAAAAGTCTATTAGTAGCAGTACACTTTTCAAAAGTTTCAAACAAATTACAGCAATCAGGAATCAAGTCCATTCATCATCCCATAACTATATACCGATTGGTGAATAATGTTCCCAAATATCACTTTTTTGCCAGGTAAGTATAGTTATTTTATATGGAAAAGAGACAAAATAACAGTATCAGTAAAAGAATAGAAACACAAATTGCACCGACAATAATTTAGTATTACATTTCATCAGAAAAGTATCAACCAAGATTGATAAGACTAGAGAGAGTTGCACCTCATATTCTTCAAACTCATGGTCCTCAATCATGACAATGCTTGGTTTGATACTTGGAGGAGGGCGAAGCAAATCCTGAGCCTCCTCCCATGTAAGTTTTAACTCCATGGCATCTGCGCTATCAATGTGCAACCTCTTGCTTTTGGAACCCAGATTACGACTTCTCTTCTTCTCCTGACCTCCCAGGGACTGCAACCCAAGTTCTTCTTTTGATTTGCTTCCATTCTTCTCATTTTGATGCCAGCCAACACAGTCATCAGAGATGTTCAAGCTTTTAGTAGTTGCTCACATAAGTACTTGCCTTGAGAAAGACTAGTAAATGAGAAAGACTAAGTAGCAACTTACGGAAGGTAGGCTCTCAATAACACCAGAAATATATCCATCACCAGCACCCACCCCATTTCCTTTTGCAGAAATTTGGGGCTCCTGGTCCAAACAAGAGTATGAAGAACACCAACCAAGCTTAGTACTTCTGAAGTTTTAAGCATTACATAATTAAGTCCCTACGAAACACTAGCCATAACAATAAGATGTACATATTTTCTGTTGATGTTTGGTTACAGGACTACATTGAAGGCAGACAATGTAGTTCAAGAATAAGAGGATTTCTTACAGCATTATGTGCAGAGTTGTTAGCCTTTCGGAATCCCATAACCAGCTTCCCTTCTGGATCAATCCTGCTAAAAGTTACTGAAAAGATCCACCACAAAAATGGTTAGCAAGATCCAGACAAGCAATTCAAACATCATAAAGATCATGAATGATGATGGTATCACAGGAAATGTGCAACCTACAAAAATTCTGACAACATATCATTTGACATATATTATCATATAGTGATGATAATGCATTTGGTTTTTGCTTTTTAGTACCTTTTTCCTTCACTATTCTTCTCTAATTCCAGCCACTTTTATTCTAATGTATAACGTTTTCCTGTTAGTTTCAAGAAAAACAACTCTTCTGAATGCAATGCCATTCTTTCCCAAGAAAACTAAAACCAAGATTTTTGTACAGAATCCAAAACAATGTCTCTTCTTCAGAAAGAGTGTGAAGTCCAAGGACATGTAAAGTTGTACAGATGAGAAACAGGATTAATAGAACATTTGAGAACTTACCAGTATCCCCAGCTTGTAGCTGCATAGCCTGTATGCAAGGGGTCACACCTTCTAAGACATACATTCTGCTGTTGTTGTTGGGCCAAAATCTAAATTGGAAAACCCAATCTCTACCCTTGGCATCCTGAATCGTGAGTGGACGACCTTCTGGTATAGATATTGGAGGAAAATAAGCCTGTTGAAATAACTATAGTGCTTAGACAGTCGAATTACTCTGCAAGAGAATAGGAAATAAACAGGAAAATGTGCAACATGAGAACAATTTCAGAAATGCATCCCCAAGAGGATATTGTGTAGCAAGTACAAAACGACTACAGGAATCTCCCCAGATTTTATAGGAATCATGTAAAGGCTAACTCAACATAAGCGCCAACTTAAATGTCAATTTCAGCAGCATTCTAGATAGCTAGCTTGACTCTTAACTAGTTTTTTGCAGTTTCCACCAGAGATATCACTTGCCTTGTTAAGCAAATTGGAGGATTAACTTGCATAACAAGCTTGTACAAACCAACAAAATAATCTGCTGTGATGGCATGAACCAAAATTTATACCACAGTCTGCAAAGAATTATGCATCATAACTGAAAGCAGCCAATAAAACAAGGAGAGTACCATTAGGAAATTTTCCACCAAAAGGAAATAATTAATAGGGTAAATTTCCCCTCCCTATCTTATGGGGCCTCTGGTACTGCTCATGAATGATAGACTAAATGAGTTGGTTGAACAAGCACTTAATGTTGATGTGATGGTCATTCCATTCGAGGTAGGAGGAAGAAGAGAGAGAAACAAAAGAAGAGAATGGAGAATTTACTTCAGCACATGCTTTTGGGAGCACCAACCGACCAATTCTTCCAGCATCACTGGCACTCAACACCTTCTCAAACAGTGGGACAATTTTTGAATTTGAGCTTGAAGATTGCAAGGTTAAGTGAAATCCATGAGCAATCCAATCAAAACAACAGTCATGTGTGAGCAGATCAATTCAAACAGTTTTCAACATAAACAAAATCATTGAAACAAAATCATAAGGCAATAAAAATATCAAGTTAAGCAACAATGGATACTCTCCAGATATCTGTTGGAGCTCTTGATCTGTAATCCTTGGCCAGTAACGGGGTAGCAGCTGATTTCGACCCCTCCCTTCACCTGGGGGTCGTGCAACCCTTATCTGTGGAGGTGCATCTTTTGTTGAGTCAGAACCTGTGCTGGAGCCTGCATTAGCTGGCTTTACCAAAAAGTGACGTGACCTTTGCCCTTGTAGAAATGAAGAGGTTGCCCTATTCTGCTGCCTAATTTCTGCAGCAAAGCCAGGACTAGCTAATGGAGGCTTTGCATTATTTTGTAAATTACTGGCTTCTACTGCACTGCCAGAATTAGGAGCTCCCAAGCTGATATTCAAGTATGTATTACCTGATGGTTCGTAGCCATTTGCCACTGAATCTTTATGAGCTTTCTGATTGACTAATTTAGAAGATCCACTTGACATAGTTGGATGACTAAAACTTCCAGTTCCCACAAGAGAAACAGCACCTTGCTCCTTCTTGATCCTCTCTATAGATATGTTATAGCTTTGTTCTTCATGCTTGCCACTTCGTATATTCCCTTGGGCATCTCTACTCGACTGCCTATATTCACCTCTCTTCATGGAACTACCATCTACTTTAGAATCCAAAACAGGGGATATAAGTTCACCAGCATCATTCAGTTGTGAGGTGGCCATCCCATTCTTTCTTTCCTCACTAGGACTTTTTGAAGGCAAATACACTGCTGTATGAAGAGGAGATGAAAACACTAGTTGACCTGTTTGATGAGCCTGCAACAACCAGCAGACACAGGGGATTCAGAAAAAATGGAAACACAAACTTAAAAGCCACTAACTGATTAGTCAAACTAGTCGGATGACTAGTCGAGACCTTGACAACTAACATTATAGTTCCACAGGCAACAACTCTTTCACTATTTCCCACTAGTGCATAATAAATCCACAATAAAACTCATGAAATCACTGTGTTATTATTAGATACTGTAGCAGTTAGCATACATTTTGTTCATTCATAGTATCAGCTTGTGAGATATCTAGATATCCACACACTCCATAGTTGCATGTTCCTTCCCATGGTACAAGCCGGAACTGTGAAAGTCACAGTAAGTTCAATTTTGTATAATGGGATAAGCATGTATTTCAGCATCCTCGTTTTCATGTTTGTTCTTGTAAAGTCAGACTCTACATAAACCTAAGAAAATATAAACTACCTCCATAAAATTGTTAGTACTTAGTAGATGAAAGCAAACATTTGACTTGATAGGGAAAAAAATAGAAAATGCTTGTGAAACTTTGCAGTATGGCACCTGCATCATTAGCCATTAGTCACACAGTATCAAATTACCCATCACCAATGGAATTTGGAGTCTTGGACCCCCATGTTTGTCAACCTTTATGCAATCTTTTCATTTTTCATGACTAATGATCTTGCTCCATCTGCTGCTCCTTTATGACGGTTTTTTTGCTAATTTGTTCAGTAAAGAATAGATTTGTGTGATATGTACGTTCTTCTCAAATGCTAATCTTCACTTACCTTAGCCAAATGAGACAAGTTTGTGTCTAATATGTTGCACCCGTACTAGGTTCTAGTAATAGAAATCTGATACCCCACACCTTGATGTTCAAACAACAATTGAAAATCTACCCGTGCTTATCAAAAAAGGGTGAATAAGAATACAATAACAAGCTTCAAGATGTTCTTACAGGAGAATGATTTGAACTCTTTGTGCACTTCAAACATTCTACCCCTCCACCATCAAGGAGTTCAACCAAGGATTTTGATGCAATACATCCACAGTGAAGACCCTGCAGTACAAAGGTACCAGATCAGGTAAAAGAACCTAGGGTAAGTGATACGCAAATTTGGCAAAGCTTACCTTGCCACATGAGTTGCAGTCTCTCCATCCAGTTTCATTTACATGGAACATCTCACAAAAAATGGATTGTTCATATGCAACCCTGCGATCATTGCCATGAATAGATCATAAGGAATGTTCTTTTCCTTATAACATGCAAATAATAAGGCAGAACAGGAAAGCAAACTGATTATTTTATTCATTTATTATCCTTTTTAGATTCAATCATGCATTTATATGAGATTCTCGACAATCACAAGCAAAAGTGAAGCCTACAATTGCCAAAAGGCAAAGTACTACACGTTGCCTGCCTAAATTAAACAAGAATGTCACATACTGCAAGATGCAGAAACATGTTAAAGGTAAACACTTAGAATGCTAGACAGAGCATATTCATAGAATACCACATACAATATCAAGCATGTGTCCCAAAATGAAAGCATTATGCTGTGTCTAGGCAGTAGGCATTAATCTCTCCAAGGAGCTAGCCATCACCAAGGCAGTCTGAGAACCGAAAAAACATACAAGCTTGTCATGTTCCATCTCACGCACTGGCAACCTCCCCAAAGTGGTAGACACCACCAAGGCTATTAACCCGCCGAACCAACAAAATTACAATAATAACTCAGAATATAAAAATATTAAACTAAGAAAACTGAAAAACCTTCGGTATTGAAAAGATTTCTGGAACAAGATTTCAAGTTGAAGAATTTTCCAAAAATCTGGGCACTCACTTAGGCGACAAGGTACTAAAGAATTCCAGAAGGTATATTTCATAATTTCAAATTTCCCCAAAAGTTAGAAGCTTATGTTGGAAAGGCTTTTCCAACTTAGATAAAGGTATGAATGTCATATGCCCTTTTCCAAGTTAAATGGATAAAATTTCTAAACAGTAGCCAAGAATAGATGCTTTGAATAGGCTACTGGATATCCCTGTTTCATTCACACGATTTCCAAAGATTACCATGACTCCTCTATTTGTGCATAAAATATGCATCAATTAGTACTCTTTTTTTCTGGTATGAAAATAAAAACATTTAAATTAAATAGAAAAAATATATCACATGGGACACATTATGATCACACAAACAAAACCAAGCACAAGGAAGAGAAGGCGTCAATAGGAAGGGAGCCCCTTCATATTAGCTTCTTCCTCCCCGCAACAAATCGTGAATCTTACTTGATTCTGATCATATACAAAGTTACTAACTGTAAGTTACGGGATTCCACGTATTGCATGGAAGTAAATAAACAATTTTTACACTTAGACCCATTTACTAACTAAGTTCATTTATGTCAACCAATTAATGTGTCATCTTTAAGAAGTTTCGAATTGAAGTCTTCTTGTCATGAATAGATCCAATGTTCAACAAACAGAAGAAGCGAGACAAGCGTACATGACTCAGACTCAGTTTTGGGAAATAAAAAGATCCAGTACTCGACCAGGTCCAGGTGCAACGCTCACATCATGAATTGCAGTTTCACCTAGACGAAATCTAATTCATAGGCATGCCCTGTTTCCGTTGCATGCAAACGTAGTAGCCATAGATTCGTACGTTTGCTTTCAAAAATAAGAGCTCCATACGCTAAACCAGAAGTAGCGACACGAACCCCAAGAGATATAACGATGAAAATCACAAATACACTTTCTACCGCTGAATACCCAAATCAGATAGGAACAAAAAACTCCATAATCTCTCAAAAACAACAAAATCACAGGTCAATATCGTCCGGAACACAAGCTCTTTTCTCTAATGGAATCACACGGAAAATCCGATCCACTCCACAGGCGACCTAAGGCAAAGGACCACAAAAGAGGATTCTCGCAGAAAGAAAACCACCAACCAACTGAAGATCAAGGCACGAAGACTACATACCCACAAGTATCACACAGATTAGCAACACCACCGGTCCTCAGCGGCCATCCAGGCCTCCACCTGCTCGTCGTCGTCGTCCCACACCTCGAGTTCATGCATGCCCTCGATTCCATGACGCCCCACCGCCCTATTCCCTTCAGCACGCCGCAAAATAGGCGCCATTCTCATCGCACGACGGCCAGACAAAGCATAAACCCAGTCTTTCCATCATTGCCTACGAGACGATTCTTATCCAGGAACATCAGAAAAGAACACAACAAAGGCACCCATGTCCCCTTTTCCTCGATCCCACCATCGGCTCTCCCACCTTCCTTGCCTCCCTCCGGAACCCAGGACCACCGACGGCTCCGATTTCTCCGACGACTCAAGATCTGGCGCAGGCGTGTAGTTTCCGGCAGCCTATCACCGGAATGATAGCCAATCCCCTCACGATTTGGAGGGCGAGGAAGCGTGTGCATGCATGCACGCACGATCAAAGCTCAACAAGAACATCGAGAGAGAGAGAGTAGCGTTTTATTGGTTTTCCTTTCTATTACACTGCGGTAAAAAACAATTACCATCTTCCGTTTGCTAGTCAAAGAAAGCAGTACCACACTCTTCGATTTGGGGAGAGATTCTTCTTCCCTTTTTTTCCTGAATTGAGGAAATAATTTGGACGACCTCATCTTCTGTGGAGTCAAACAAGAAGTGATTATCAAATTCTAGTAAATCTCATCTGAAACTGAGGGTAGCCTTGTCATTTTCGAAAAGTCAACCCCTCCAAAGTTTATTTTGAAGGTTTTAGGGTTTTTTTTCTCTTGAGGTTGGTTCGCTGGTCCCACTAGTTTCGCCCTCCCCCACCCACTTTTATTACTTCCTTGCCTCTCCTTCTTTCTTACCCATAAATTTAGGGCTTCCTCTTTTTTTTCTTCATTTTTAAGGAGGAACTTTGTGGATTCTCTCTAGTCACTGAGCAGGAAGGAGCTTTGACTCTTGGAAGTTGGGGGATGAAATTTTTTATTTTTCTCCTGAAATGGCAATTACCCATTTATGATAACAATAATTTTAAAAATGTCCATGAGTTACTAAATTTAGATATTCAAAAAAGCACCAATAGAAGTTTCTATTTTACTCCCCATCTCACTTAAGGTTGAGTTTCCACTTTCCAATCCTCTCAAATTATGGGGTTCTAGAAATTAGGCAGCAATCACCTAAGTGTGCATAATTGTTTGTTGTAAATGCATTATAAGAGTTCATTATGTTGGTCAACTATTAAAGTATAACCATGTTCGCTGCACCTCTTCCCCTCTCCTACATACATAAAGCACGTGTACCACTTGCCCAAGTTTAGTTGTTCATAAAATAATGTGTAGCATTTCAATATCTTGAATGATCAATGACCTAGAATGTGTTAATTTTGAAGATACAAAAGTGTACTTCATTTATGCTTCAAATGACATGAACCAAGAACCTCTTTTTCCTGTTAAATAACCCATGCAAGATGTATTCAGGAGGTCCCACTGCAATAATGCACTCTTCAGCTACTATTTTAAGAGCAAAGACAGATAAGTTGTTATGATTAGATCTTTTTTATTGTCATGGTTTAGAAGCCCTCTCCAACACTATTCTTTAACTTTGTAGAAAGTGAAAATACAGAAAAACTCTAGGGGAATAAGGAGTTGCATATGAGCTTCGACTCTCTGTCAGGTAGTGGGTCTCCCTGGGCATCTGGAAAAGACGGAAGAACTAACACATGAGGAAGTTAGCATGAGGGTGAGCCTAGAAATGTTCACCAAATTTTTAGAGTGTTTGGAAAACTGCCACCTTAACTTATTAAAAAAAAAGTCCATTTAAGTTCAGCAGTTATGTCAAGTATGAAGTCACATTCTCACCCTTCAAATGGTTATTTCATCACTTCTTCCTTCGACCTTGTCAGTTTTTCTCAATTTCATTATTATCTTATACCTCTGTTTGAATCTTTTGTTTCTCACGACACCGATCGAAACCAGTCATAGTGAATGGATTTGAAGTTGTTTTCTTAGTGAAAATTCATCATATTTGGTGTCCTTTTCAACATCATCAAAAAAACTGTTTTTTTTTTCTTGTTGAAAGTATGACTTAAGAATCAAGTCATATATAAACAACCATATTGGATCGTTTGCTTGAATCCATTGGTACAGTCTATTTTAATTAAAGTAGCATGCAACTACGAGATTATGGAAAAGAATAGGAGGATTCGGGTCATTTGGCATTACAATCTTTGTCTTAAGTTAAAGATCAAGGGAAACGCAGTAAATTGGTATGTCAAGTGGGGGGTGTTATTTCGTCGGCAAGATCCGACTGCTGGCTCATATCGGATCCTTTAAATCGGATCCGATAAAGAAAAATGGGTATGAATACTAACCAGTAACCAGTTTCTGGCTTAGTATGTGGTTTAGGTGTTCGGATGCAAACTCAGCATAAAAAAGATCCGACATTATTATATGTGAAGTTTGGATCTTGCCCCTGCTGGATCTGAATTTCGTTCCAGAAATTAAAGTCTGAAATCTAGTTCGAAGTTATCCAATCCGAATCTTAGCTATTTACATCCCTTGTGACATCGTAAGGTATGCACATGTTTCGGATGTAGGAAAGAAAAGTGCATTGGAAGCCTAGCAAAGATGAATCGCATTACTCATACAACCAAAAAATGATAAAGTATAGCACCTTGGTTAAGTCTCAATTCTACCATTTTGTTTTGTTTGAGCTTTCTCATGGTGTTCTTCTAGAAAGGCTTGATATGAACTCCTCCTCTGATGTGCGTTCGAACTTAGGATCGATAAAGTTAGTGGCGGAGACACATGGAGGCTAGTGTGGGCGACTGCCCACATCAGCCCATGAAAGTTTTGTTTGGAAAGATATATATTAACACTATGATGACTCATAAACTACGTAGAATGTCTAAATCAGGCTTGTACTAGTGCTTATCAGCGAAAAAAATCTTGCTTCGGCCACTGCCCAAAAACCCACTGGTTCTAATCAATTTGAGGTCCACAAATTTCCTAGCTCCAACTCTCATAAAGTGGTTGGCCCTTCGATTCTCAAACCTGGAATCGAAGATCCTGGGGAAGTACACGTTTCGATCGGAAATGATGGGAGCTAGGCTTGCTACCTTTATTCAGATAAAATAAAGGGCAAAAAATTGGAGATGCTAAGCATCAGAACCCATTAAGAAAGCAACAAAACTACCTGCTAAAAACACAGCAGGTAAACAAACCAGTAGGTACTAATGCCGTTAACTCCTTAAGAAAACAAACCCAAAAAAGATCACACAAAAATGCTACTGCAGTTCACCTGTGGTAGCAAGAACAAAACAGGTCACCCCACATCATTTCTTTCATCCAAAACCCCAAATCTACATAACAAGAGACCAGCATTTAAAGTCGGAGGTTGATTAGCAATGACAATTTGCTTTCTGTAATTACAGATTTCTGCCCATTTCTGCTGCCGATTACGTCTGCCCTCCAGCATTTGTTTCAGAAGAGGCTTCCATCCTCTGTTAGTGGCAATTATCCTTTGTTCTCTCCTTCAGATGGTGAAGTGATCTGAAACTAAAACTAAGAATCACAAGACTTCTTAGAAGGATATGAAGTTGGGCGTCTGACCAGCAGCATATGGACACTCGAGCATTGCCCATGTTTGTCAGATGAAGACCTTGGCCTTTAGAGTTTAGACAAACTCCCAAAAGCCGCTTCATTGCCCGGAAATTTTGCCTGGACAAGATACTTGGACAAAATTAAGGGGGGGCCATTCTATTTCTATCTTGAATCCAACATGGGGAATCTTTTCAATTGGACATTGCCAATTTTGACAGTTTCTGCAAGAGACAAAAAATGGGAACTTTTACAAATCCATTCTTCATTCTACCCATTTTTTGTTTCTGGAAAAACACCTTTTAGCATGTTTAGAAATGGTTTGTTCCTCAGACATCCAAAAGATGGATTTGAATAACGAAATGACTCTCACTCCATTCCCGTCAAAGCGAAGATTCCGATCTACATCCACCAAAAACGGAAAGACCTAAATTTCCACCGCTTTTGTCCCATCATCAGAGCTCAATATTTAATATCAAAGTGTTGGTGAGAGAGGAAGGAGACCTTTTGGTGTTAGAACCTTGACATGCTCACCTCAACTGAATTGGAAAACCATAATTAAACGCCGTCATAAATCAATAGGTATATGTATACAGTACATTCCATTCTGAGAATCTGATACAGAAATATCAAGCTGCCCACATGAGATTAGAGATGAGAGCACCACCCACCCAATTCACCTTTACTAAGTCACCCAGTCTGTTACAAGTGTACTCTTTCAGTGAGATGATCATGACGTATGGCCCTAACCAAAGCAGTGAAGCACTCCTCTCTTGGCATCTATGCCAGTTTCTTCCTCTGAAGAAGTCTTTGACGACTGCACCCTCCTTAGTAGGTGAAAGTTAATCCGGTTGAGTTTTACGGAGGTGTCTGTACTACCGAGTTCCTCACCAGCAGAGGGTGAAAGAAAATTTGCTAGCCACGGTTTTCCTTCAACCCCGTTTGGGTGGAAGGGGAAGGAAAACCACTGTTCACCAAATGAAGTGCAATTCAAATAACTAAACAGATTCTCCAGTGAGTTAATATCTCGTCGTATTGAAAAGACAATGGTTATAGAATTGAGATCAAATCACCACCTAACTGTGTCAGTCAGCAACCTGAACCAGTATAACTGATCCCGTAAGAATTGTCACGGTACTGGTAACAGTATAATTAGAGGGCTCTGGTTAAAGGACTTGGATGGAATGGGCTGCTACGTCATCTCGAGCATGATCCCATAACTGAACTCCATTGCCAACACGATCTGATATTTGTTGTGTACAAATTTATTTGAAGAGAGAAGAGAGAGCATGTAAATAGCAGCTGCCAACCTTCTTTTTCTTGAAGTGATGGAAAGTCACGTCCTTTGCGCCAAGCAATGGCAAAATGTTCCAACTTTCTCCGCATGGGCATCATTGAGGGACGTGATTTTCCACATCCATGTTTTCCTGACGTAAAAAGCTTCATATCCTCAATCTCCTCAGGGCAACAGTACTGACCTGCTCAACCGTATATATAAGCAACAAACTTGCTTGGAAGAATGCAGTCCCAGACCAGAATATTCTTTTCATTTTATACATTGAACCCTGCAGGCTGCCATCTGCTAAGAGGAACTGCTTGTTTCTGTTGAAAGGTTGTTAATCAAGTGAAAGCATAAAGCTGGCTGAATAAAATTCTGCTATCGACTACGCACTCGGTTCTCTGTCGTCCGATGAATTAATCAAGTCGGGGACGACTATTTTATGTTGCTAAGCGATTGTTTCTTCTCATTTAGTTTCAATAAGTATCTTTCATGTGGAGTTTAGCAAATAGCAATCAATGCTTCAGCCGCCTTCAGTCATTGTCTCATGTTTATAAGACTCACATCGCTTAGCAAAGAACGTACTGGTAAAAAGTAAATCTTTAGTTTGGAGTCTTATGAAGATAAATACATTGTTAGGTTGCAATATGACGGTCAGATTAAGTTTCTTCTGCTTGAACTCCATAAAGTTTGTCATCTACCATTGGATGGCATCAACTTGTCCGGTCCAATCCTTCTTTTCTTTAATTTAATTGTGGACCATCGTTATAATTAATTTATGATTGAATTGATTCGTTAATTTCTTCTATGTGGTGCATGCAATATCTTTAATAGCCCACTGACCATTGTCTTCGATCTTTTGGTTGGTTGGTCTCATTATTTTGAGATTATCTGTCCGACGAGAACCGAAGATGAAAATGATCATGTATAATTCTTAGTATATGTTACAGTTGAATAAAGATCTGCACTGGCCTATTACAGAAACCAAAGGTTAAGTCCCATCATGCTACAATTGCACAAAATGAGATTTTTTCTCTTTGATTCAATACCGCATTGAATCGGCCGTATTTTGCAAAGAAATTTTTTTGCAGATGATGGGACAGCAAGTTAAGATGGTTTTCAAATGGAATTGTTGATGGCTGCCCGACTATCCAGTTCTGTTGATCTCCGAATCTTTCCGGCTAGATGGCGTAACAGTTCAAACAAGCCAAGAAATTATTGTCTTTTCTGGTATGGAGAGTTGCCCTCTTCCCACACATAAAGTATCCAATGTTGAGAATTTCATGGATTGCACTCCACGGCTTTGTTTTTCAATTTGGTGTTTGAGATTAAACTGGCCCCAAAACATTTTTTTCCCCTAAAAAAGTAACATAAATAGCTTCAAAGAGACGATCCCATTTGAACGACACGCGTTTTTTTTTTTTTTTCTAAAATGCAAAATCCAACTTGCTGGCAACATGCCAATCGTATCCGCCACTGCTAACCACATTTCAAAACGTTAAAAGAATGGATTCGTCTTCAAAGTGCAAAGATCAGGAATAGTTATCTCAATCACAACCAAACAGATGTAGATTTGCCAACCTTCTATAAGCAGGGAATGAAAAGAAAATGACTTGATCCGACCAATCAGGAATTCGCAACCACCTAATTCAGAAACCACTTTTACCTAACCGGTGATAAGCCCCAACTCATCTTTATCCACAGTATCGTACTTCTTACTTTTTTCGGATGCATGACAGCAGACCTACCAAACCTTTCACTCGTAAGCGTTTGATCTATAAATGCAGTTTGTTTGGAATTTAACACTAGCAATTGCAGAGTCGGTGAGGCGACATGTTTGAAATTTGGGTGCACTGGATATATTTATATGTCATATTTTCAACAACAGTAGAATGTGTCGGCAGCTTATACTTGTCACCAGGCTGAATGGCTGTCTCCAATTCAACGAAGCAAAGATATGATGCCAGGGCTTCCTATATATTTCCATGGAGTTGTGCCCATTGAAATTTTTTTAGTTGTGCAGTCGGTGGCGAGGATGATCTTATTTATTTCGATCATAATGATAATAAAAATCTGCTTGGGAGACATGTTATAAGGAAAGTTATCGTATCTTGCATTCCTTTAAAGGGGAATGATCTGGTGAAGCCATTTCGGGGGGTGTTTGGTAGGAAATAGGAATAAGAGGTTGGTCACTTGCTCGGCGGCCAGAGCTTCGGACAAGGACCTTTTTGCTTGAACTGCTCCCCAAACATACAATGGAAAAGATGTTCGCCTTGCTTACAACTTTCACCTTTCTTTAAAGAAATTAGCTATTCCAATTTTGTTCTCTCTCATGAAGGTCAAACTTTTCTGGACTCTTCAGTGATTTAAGCATTTAGATCAGGTGTCAACAAGAGCTGCACGGACCTCGAAGATATTAAATTAGACGATGTTAAGGGTTCAAAAGAGGAAGCAAAGCCTCTTGTTGACATAGTTTAGTTAAAGGACGGTTCCACAACTCAAGGCTGTCTGCCCAACACATGGAAAGGGAAAAAAAAAATCACCAGTATGACCCCCGTGAAACACATAACCAAGACCGAACGATTATCGATCGAGCATATTTGAAATACAATTCTAAAAGTAGAACCAGCGCGCCAAGAACATTCGCAAAAGATACAACATTCGGCAACCTCATGAAATTATACTTTGAAGTTCTCGTGAAATAATATTAGCTTCAGCAGAAAGACAGTTGAATGCTATCATAGTTTCCTGTAAGAATTTTGCATAAATCTACTCAGTGAAAAGTTACAACACGATCTCCTTTGTACAGACAAAACAGTACACAGAGGCACCTTGACAACTTAAGAGGAATTGGCAACCGTGCCATGGACACATGGAATCATGAAGCTACATGAGGTTGTTGCCACATACTAATTAAGCGTAGTGCTTTTTTTCTGCATGTTACCTGTTTCTTCAATTCCTGCTCTAACATCTCAACATAAACGTTACAAGGCCATCGATGATCAAGCCACATATGAGAACAGGAAACGTGGGCTATTTTACATAATCACACTGCCGATGGAGCTGCAAACTATGTACAGTCAGAGCCAGTTTGGAACCACCGCCACAGCCTTACTTGACATTCCATTAGAGGGAGGACGAGTCCCAACTTTTGACAGAGAACGATACTGTAATTTTACACTTTCTGCATTATCGAGTGTCTTAACCACGTACCTGAAATATGAACAAGGATCATGAGAACAACAGTACTACTGTCCAATCAGAGAGAACAGTCCTAACTATTGATGATGTGGACAGTGCACAATGCTAAAAATAACACCAGTTGTTTGATTCTCACATAAAATTATTAGGGCACTCAATCGGCTAGAATATGAAAATTGACAACTTTGGTGAGCCAGACATGCAAAAAAGATTAAAAGCTACCTGCTCACAGAGGCAAGTTTTTTCTATAGAGCAATATCTCGAAATACATGACTAAAGGGTTAGCATAATCACTGGGTCTTAACCAAGGTCTCGGTTGCCATGAGTCTCATCCTCATTATCATTTCTTCTAGTGTGGCGCCCAGACATCTTGGTCAGGTGAAGATTCCTGAGCTCAACACCTTTGGGAGAATGCCCAAAAAAAAAGAAGACGGAAAACCTCTTTCTTTTAACATACACTCATTTTAGCTAATAAAACATGGTGACGCTGGTATGCATCTGGCCATCCACATCCCATTTTTTCTCCTGTGAACTACAGAAGAACCATTTTTCTTTTCTTTTCTTTTTTTTTTCCCTGTTAAGGGGGAAGGGGGGGCAGGGGAGTAGTGTTGCCAACAGCAGAACAGCTTCTTCATTTTCCAATTGGATGAACTACGTTTGGTGGAACTTTAGCAAGAACACTCATTAATTTGTCTTGCTCATGATTTAGTGAAACTCTGGGGTATTCTAGCCCCAAAGGAGTTTTGGCAATCAAGAAAGCAGACAGAATTCAAATCCCATGGAGAACACCCTCTGCAGAAGCCTAAGCAGGTACAGGCCTTGGGGAAGGGTACAAGCGATGGGGTTTCACATTAACTAAAGTGCCAACTATGTTAATCTGTTGTTTTGAGTCTTGACATGTTAGAATTTAGAAACAAAAAAAGCTTATGAATGCTCATTTGTTCAATCTTGCTTATGACAATTGTCATGGTTATCATGCTTCTGTCTTGCCATTTGAAAAGGTTCCCATGCTTTTCGGAGATTTATTTAGCAGACTTGCCCAAGAGAATAACAAATTCCAGCCAGCTGTTGGGCAGGAGAGGCATGGAGAGAAAGAGAGAGAAAAGAGAGACTTTATTTTATAGCTACTATCAAGTATCAATCAGACAATATTACCCAGTAGAAATGAAAGTAGTTGCATTTCATGAAAATCAGACAATGTGCTGCATTTAGCATAGCTTGTTTGCTAAGCAAGAGAGAGAGAGAGAGAGAGAGCGATTATATTTCACCACTATAAATCAGACAATATTGATATTACCTAGAAATGAATTTGTGGCCATCTTTATGAAATCAGACAATTTGCTACTATCAATCAGACAATATTACCTAGAAATGAAATTTGTGGTCGTCTTTATGACATTTGACAATGTGAAGTGTGAACAACAGCTTGTTTGCTAAGCAAGATTGTTGGATCTCACATATTTCAGGAAACTAGCTTTAGGTATTCGAACATTGTGCATTCCAGGCAAATTTTTGGAATCATGCAACTTATACAAACTTCCCCCTAATCTGATGAAACACATCCATTCAAAATATAAGAATAGAAGATCACATTATTGTCTGTCTTCAAGGTCATTTATTGAATTAAATTCACAAAATGCTTCCATTGGCTTTTGTTTAGCTGCTGTCCATGGAAGACATACACTTGGGCATGAGCACATGCACGTGCATACATCAAAAAGCCTTAAGGCTAACATCTCTCAGTTTCTAATTTTCTGGGACCTATCCCAATCAACTATCTTGATTTTTGTGTTTTAATAACATGGAAACAAATAGACACAGGTTTAACCTTAGGTGTCCTTCAATTTCTGCTTTGCTACAACCTTGCCATCATGCGCCTCAAGATTTATGTCCTTGTAGTCTTATCGTGGATTATGAACAATATCACCTTTCAAGACTAAAAGAAGCTCCGGCTAGACGAATCACTTCTTCACTATCAGACTATTATTTCAGTTATATTAAATCCTACCAATCACCTTTGCGAAAGATTGTACAAACATATGTGCATGCACAAACTACACCAGAAAAGATTCTATTTTGAGATGCATAGGATTCCAATGTTGACTAGTCGATGGTGCTAACACATTATCAGTAGGAATGTTAAAACATCAAATGAGATGTCATTGCTGAAAAAAAACTAAAAAAGGACTTCCGGGAAATTGAAAATAAAATGTAACAACCCGTAGAAATAAATGAACATTCATAGATACCACAACTGTGGTCAACTAACCATCCATTTAAGCACTGGGTTGTCACAACAGCCTCTCGTCCAACAAACCGCTGTGGAGTTCTCTTGTTTCCCTAGACAAAATTATTCAGGAAATTGATTTCAATATTCAAATAAGCAAGAAGTAAAACAATCAATTGTCATACCTTGATAATGACCCGATCACTGACAGCAAATGGAAACTGAACACCTCTGCTTCTTGAACCATCTAAAAGAAGTTCACCAAAACTACCCTTTTCCTGTAGATCTCATGAATCAGAACAGTATAGGGATTCAGAGATAGGCAGGTGATTTCATCCGCAAAAAAGGCAAACAATCCAGACCTGTTCAAATCTTTCCCTTCTTCTTTTAGATGCTTTTGATAATTGAAACTCCTCCTCACGTCGATAGGCCTGAACGGCAGAACGAAGTGCTTCACAATTATAAACAAAAATCAGTAAACCAGAAATTGAGCTATTAGCCATAACATGGAATAAATAAGTAGCAATACAAGATGAAGTAAGTCCAAGCAGAAATGGGCAAATTTTCTTTTCATCTAATAAAATTTGTTCACAGAAAGACAAAAAGGATTGCAGCCTTTGCATGATAACAGCACTATTAGTAAGAGGTCTATATAACTGCTCCTCATGTTGAAACAGAAAAACACTCTTGGCGCAACTTTTTCAACACAATACCATTATTTTCAAAAGATAAAAATAATTTGGAAAGCTAATAAAAGGATGATGAGTCCTGCCCTAAATTTCATAAGCTGACAAAGCTACTACAACAGTCACAATTATGAAAGGCACTAGGAATAATATCAAATACTTTGGTTCAGTATACAAGAAATAATAATTCTGTAGCCCTTACAAAGATTTGGTGCCATAGAATCAGCAGAAATCGCTTGTCCACAGGTATAGCAAGCTTGCTGCACGATACCAGAGCAAATAATTATATTAGGTGTCAGATCATTAATAGCAAGGAAAAAAAAATACTTACAACAAAGGGAATCAACGACTAGCATATTCAAAGCACGTTATAAGCACATCAACAGATAACTTACCAAAGAAAATTATTGACACAGACTAGGGAAGATACTCAAGAACTAGCTGCATTTTATGGATATAACCAGGTTCCACCAATAAAAATGAAAGTATCATATAAATAATAAATTATATTTTCACTAAAAAACAGCCACACAATGGCATTAGCAATGGCTTATAGTATAGCAACCGTTTATGGTCGTCTTAGCAACAATATGAGTTTTTTCAGCCACGGTTTTAAAAACTTTGGCCATATAGTAGCCGGCAGATTAATTCTCCCTATATGTATGTGTGTGTGTGTGTCTGCATGCATGACATATCTAATAAAAAAAGAGTACCGACCTAACTCAAAGCAGATGCAAATAAGGAATGCAGTTTCTAGGATCCTACATCACATGGCTAAGTGATTTTTTGTCGTGCACCCATGTATGTATGACATTTTTGGAATGCAGAAACTTGTAGGCGTAGCTTAATGGGCATGACTTGGATGGGATCCAGATTCAATTCCAACCCTTTTCTCATCAATGTCCTTCAGAAACATTAACTCTGAATATCTCATCTGCTGTGATCCCTCTACCACACCAGCACCACCTCCAATGACCAGCAACCAACCCCGCCAATAATGCTGACAGCAACCTTCAAGTAAGGCTCATAAGTAACATAACACTATTTTACTCTTCATCTATTTTTGTTATGTTTACTGTTTAGAGTTTGACCTTTTGTGCTTTTCCTCCCACAAAGGATTTAACTGTTTCTTTGGGTCACTTTCTATAATTTTATAGGACCTGAGTAGTTTTATCATTTTCTAGTTTCAACCATTTCTTTCTTCTTTCTTTTTGAGGTATACAGTTGATCTGTTTCAAACCCCTTTCATCTGCACAATGTTGGCGTTCTTGAAATATAGAGTTAGCTTTTTTCTTTTCCTGTCATCATACACGTCATTATTTTGTCTGTTGTTTTCTCTCTGCCCTTGTTTTTCTTTATTATGTATGCCTTTTGCTGTTTGTGAACCATTATGCTCATTTTGTGTACCTCCATGTTCCTACACCAGGAACTCTCTGTATTGCACTATTTCTCTGTCAAGTGATAACAGCTCTATTTTCTAATGTGCAGGAAGAGGAAGGGAGGAGGTGGAGACGGAAGTTCTATGGCAATGATGAATATAGATTATGAATATTTTTTTTTATCTTTAATTGCTGTAGGTATCATTTATGAATTTTCAGCTTCAATGTCTTGATGAATGAATGCTTTATATATGAGTTTACAAATTATTCGACTTGAACCTTGTAACTGCAATAGATTATCATTATATATGAACTCATAAACTATTTTGATTGAATTTTTGGATGGCTGCAATGTGTTAATTTGAACTTATGTTGAAACTCTGACAACGAAATATTATGTGTTAATCCAAAAGGACCATCTTATTCTAACCTAAGTGATAGAAGTGGACCTTCTTCGGGGCCAAGGCACAATAGAGAACAAACAGGCATTGTTTCTCCAGTAAAGGTGTTAATCTTTCTCAATAGGTAGATAATAATGTAGATTCCAGGACACACAGGAAATCACAGCCTCAACTAGGGCTTCGTTGTAAGGATCAGACGAGCACCCCTCTCTCATGACAGCAAGAACTCACTACTCAGTGGTCAGAGCTTGCCTATATGATATTTGCAGCTTTCATGAAGTGGGTAGACACATAACATATATATTCAGGATCCGACCTCACTATCAGTCTATCATGATCATACAATGTAACAACGCATAACAAATCATAGATAAAAACTCCTGGCCTCCTTCAGCTTGAAGTTCTTCAGTCTATCTCCCCATACAAGCAGATCAGATGCTTGATCACTGGCAATTTATAAATATTAACAAGCAACCTACAAAATTAAACTCCTAATGAGTTTTAAAAATTATAGCCCTTTGACTTGGATTGTTACCAACCAGTTACAAAACAAAACCCTTAAAAGTTTGTTTGAATAATTTGAAAGTACAGATTGTCATTGCATCTCTGCTGCAGCAACAGAAAAATTGATAGCTGCAGTATTTGATAAATTTTTAACCAAAAATCACCAAGGATATTCTCAACTATTAGAACATATAAGCACAACATTAATCCTCAAAAAAAGGGAAAAGAATTTACTAACCATTCTAAGAACCTGTTGTATGCCACCACTGCCAAATGAATGACCGCAAGGTAGTATCATTGCATCATCCATGAGAGCACCTCTACACAAGAAAATAATACAACAATCAAGATTCAAGACTAATAATTGTTTCAACCGTATTAATAGTTTAGACAGTTAAAAGAACAGCAAAGCGAAAGCCTATTCCTATAACCTTGATAGTAGACAAAATACTAGATAACCATTTACGATACACATGAAGGTTAAAGCACTGACCTCCCAGCAAATTCCAGACTAATTGACAATTGATATTCAATGCTGGTAGCTTAAGTACCAGCCAAAAAGCCTTCTACCTAAGCCGTCCACCTAGATATCAGCAAATTAAGATACCAGTAGGTCCAGTACACATGTATCTGCGTGGATCCTAATTCCAAACTTTGAAGGATGTTCACATCCACATGGTAGGCAATAACAACGAGTTGGTTCACAATGTCTCCATGTGAACGAACAGTCAGCAGCAGAAATTGTCATGTGGTGCACCCAGAGGTGTACGTCATGCATGTTAGACTGGGAGACCATTACATGCATGCACCATGTCAATAAACAACAGCAGAATAATATAAGCTGCATTCAGCTTGACAATATAAGGAAAAACAATGACAAGGTAACACAGGTAATAATGCTTCTTCAAAGGAAGACCGCATTGAAAGCCAAAATAATCTTTGAAATCAATACTCAGTAGATGAAGAAGAATACTAATAGGCTCGGAGTTGGAGCCTGACTTACGTGAGTGGATCAGAAAGAATAGCCCTCAAAGAATCCCCTGGTTCACCAGACAATGGCGCATCTTTTCTCCCATTGAATCCACAACCATTCTCCCCTCCGGCTTCTTTATGTGCTGAAGAGATACTGGTTCCTTGCAAAATATGTGGATAGTAACTATCCGGTTCAGCAACTGTAACTGCATTCTTATAGCGCGTTGAACTACAATCATCAGGTCTACCTGGTTGGCATTCATTTAAACCCACTGCAGCACTGTTTGTAACAGTAGGATCCTTCCCCAGCAGCCCTCTTCCCATACCTAGCAGATCAAAATAAAAGTGAAAAAACAAAAAGAGACACCAGATAATCACGTTTAAATAGAAAAGAGCAACGACCCACCATCCTCAAGAGAAAGGAGTTCATCAAGATCCAAACATCAAAGGCCATTTGGTTTTACTTAGGTAGTACTTTTCCTTCAAGCTAGCGGAAGTACGACAAAAAAATGGAAATCATGATAGACAATCGCCCAATATAAGAAAACTGTACTCCCAGGGAAATGAGTCGCTAAAATGTCGGATGCACAAAATTGAAACACCAAAATATGATAGATAGGCCAGCAGCATTTCATCATCAACGTCACCAAGTGAAGCCACAAGAGGCCAGACGCAACGTACCAATAGAACTTTAACAACTCGGATTCTTCCGTTTATCCAACAATAAAAGATCGACTATACACGTTAACGCCTATTAACCATGCCAGAAACCTGAACCAAAATTTGTTCGAACCAACAAAAAAATATGAAATAAGGCGTACCAAAAGAGGGAAGGTGTTTCTCCGAATTTCCCTTGTTCCCGCCGTTCTCCCTCTCTAAATTCCCCTCGCGAACCTTCTCTGAAACACTCAGTAAACTGCCACCACTAGTACTATTGTCACCACCACCACTTCCATTGTTACTACTAACGTGAATATTTGTGTCCTTGGCGCCGTCATTCCCCGGCATGATCGGCTTGCTCCCTCCTTTCCCGTTTACCAACGCCTCCATTTCCCCTTCTCCCCCGTCGTCATCCTCCTCCTCGTCCTCATCATCGTCCTCATCGTCATCATCATCGTCGTCACAGTCCGATTCACCCCTCTGGCGCCAATCCCGCCCGTCGGAACGCCTGCTTTGGCCGACCTCCTGGCCGCTGCCAGACGCCCCGCTCCGACGCTCCTCTTCCGAGCAGAACATGCCCCGTCGGAAATCACTCTGCCCGCGAAAATAACGTTCCCGATCATCGGAAAACAACTTCTGGTCCACAAAAGCGCCAACAGGGGCGGTTTTCCGGCTTGATCCAAAGGCCGCGGCCCCATCGTCGTGGAACACGATTGCCGGGCTTAACCCGTTCCCCATCCCCTCGGAGACCATTTTCCGGTCACCGGAAAAGCCCCCTTTCCGAGAAAGAAAGTGCTGAATCTCCAATGGCGAAACCCTAGTCCCCAAAAAGCGAGGGATTTTTTTTATTTTTAAATAAAGCGAAATATCTTTTTCCGCCTCCGCACCGTTTACTCGCCTTTTCCCCTGCATTTCCTTTCCATCGGCATACGCCCTCTCCTCATGGGAAATTCACGTAACTGCCACCTTCCTCGATGATGCCATGCAACAAAGCCATCAAACCCCTTTCCCCTCGTTAGGGGAGGGGGGCGTTTGATGGCCCAGTATTTCACTGTAGCATCAGAAATATTATTCAAATTTTCAAAAAAATTCCAGCGTATCAAACGCGGAATTTTTTTTGTCGATTTCGGAAACATTATTCCACCCGGAGGGGTGAACAATATTTCTGGATTTATTTTTCTGACCGTTAAGGAGGCGTTTGGTTTGATAAGTTGGAAATGCACTGTAGCATGGGAGATATTTTTCAAATTTAAAAACTTTTCCTCTTTTGATCAAACGCACCCTCATCCTCTCTCTCGTCCTCTCACTGTCCTGCTCCCTCACCAGAACGCATCTTGCTCCCGCCACCGTCTCTATCGCCAGATCTGTGCAGCTCCGCTCCTCCATCTTAGGTAACCATCTCTCTCCCTCTCTCTGTCGATGTCTGTTCGTCCGTGAAAAGCAGCCCAATCCCTTGTGCAGTTCTGTGAAAGGCGGAGGAGTGACGCCGGAAGAGTGAAAAGCAGCCACTCCACGTTTGATCATTAGAGTCTAAGCATCGTGATCAAGACCCTGTCCAAACAAATGAATCCAATATGGTAGGCGCTGAAGAAACCGGAGTCTGATTTATTTTGGATCCAAGTATATGACCTCGCTGCCTCTTCCTCTCCGTCGAAACCCTCCGTCGCTGCCTCTTCCTCTCCGTCAAAGTGGTCCATCGAAGCTCTCCGTCGCTGCTTCTTCCTCTCTATCGAAGCTCCTCATCCCCTCTGTCGCTGCCTCTTCCTCTCCGTTGCTGCCTCTTCCTCTTCCGGAATTGTCAAGCCCTTTCTTCCTCTCCATCTTCCTCTTCCTCCTTGGCGCTGCGTCCTAAGACACGGTAAGATCCCCCTTTCTTTTTCCCCCTCTCCCTCTGTTTCTGCTATACGGTACCCTAATCCCTTTCTCCTCTCTCCCTCTGCAGGGTTGGCTGAAAAAAGCTGCATTTCCAGTCTGATACGGAGGTAATTCGTGTCTTTTCTCGTCGTATTCCCTTCCCTGAATTGCCGTTTAAACTGCTGAACTTACCCTCTCCAGCCGTGAATTAAGTTGATTGTTAATCTTGCTCTGGACTTTTTCTATGTTTGTTGCTTTTTATTGCTGCTGACTACATGTCCTATCGAATGTGGGACTGATTTCTCATTGCTGTTGTGGATCTTTAGTGCACATTACACGGAGTTATCTCTGCTGCATCTGAATTAAAATCAGTCGACCTGATATTTCCGTATTCCTTAGTGCTGATGTTTCTTGATTTTTGATTTCTTGCAGACTGAGTTTTATTTTACATGAATTATGTTTTAATTTCCCAAACTGCATCTATATATAGAGCAGATGTTCCTGTTTTCTGTCTAGTGTATTTTCTGTTCTCTGGTGTTAGATATTTCATTCTTTACCTGTTAGTTCGCTCTTTTGCTACTTTGATGCATATGTTTTCCTGTTACTATAAATATATATGATTGTATGTTGTATATATGATTACAATGAGCAGGGCAAGTTGTGGATGATAGTAGATGTAAGTCTTGGAAGCTTTGGCACACTCATGCTCCTCCATTTTTTGTCTTGCTCATTCACTTTTATGTCTCACGTGAAATTGGATTGTTGTTTAATCAATTAAATGGTTTTACATCATCTTCCAATTTCTACCCACGTGAAATTGGAGGAGAACAAAAAAAACAACTTCTAACGGTCAGGAAAAAAGTCTCATATTTTTTTCCCTGTGCACCAAACACAGTTAATTTTACCCTGCAAAAAACTTCTCTGCAATCAAACAGGGCCTTAGTGTTTTGTTATTGCATTTAATTACCCAGATTTTTACATATTTCAGGAGGAACACGCTTCGGTCCGAGGAGCCCCATGCCCGGCCATGAAACATACATTTTTTTAAATTTATTTTTGCTTTTCAAGAAAACTAAGCTGGAGAAGCGCTAGACTCTCTCTCTTTCTCTCTCTCTCTCTTTCTCTCTCTCTCTCTCTCTCTCTCTCTCTCTCTCTCTCTCTCTCTCTCTCTCTCTCATCGACACCAGAAAGCTTGCCGTCGGGAGGTCTTCACCGACGTCGGCACCCCGAAGGTCAGGCTCTCTCTCTGTCTCCTCTCCCCCCCTTTTCTCTGCTTCCCTCGTTTTTGCGTCCCTTTTTTCTGTTTCCCTCTTCCTTTCTGTTTCTGATTCCATTGTGGCTGGCATTTGATGGATGGGGTGGTTTTCTTTGGTCATTTCCTTTGTTAGGTACACTGTAATCTTAAGACTGTCATATACACGAGCGTAGGAAATCTAGTTTAGGCGCTTTCGCTCCCTTTGCTCTATTTCCTTCTTTTTCTCCATTGTTGGTTCCCTTCATTATAGCAGTGAATTACCCTGAATGAGAAAGCAATACCTTAGTTCAAAGGTTATAAATTGTTGTAATAGTTTCTCTTGAACATTTTGTGGTTCTATGTTAGCAGATGACTGAGAAATGAGATGAGTAAGAGCCATCAGATGGTGTTTGCTGCACATTGGTTATGCACACTTTAGTTATAAATTATATCAACTACGATTCTTCTGGTTTTTTATTTTTCTTCTGTTGTTTTTCTTTTCGCAGTTTGCGTGTATAATTCTCTATAGACGTAATTGGGAGCTGATGTACATCAACTCCTTTGGAAGCATTTGATGAAGCTTATGTTAGGCGTCCAGAATAGTTATTGACAAATAAGGCTTCGGGAGAGAGAATTAATGAAGTTGGCTTTCTTTACACATTTTATGAGGATTTGTTGCCTATAAACTTTCTGTACTGTGTGCAATGTGTGTGGCTCTTGCTACAGATTTGAAAAAAAAAGGCATTCGTGCTTGATTTTTGACATCCTTCATTAAGATCTTTAGAAAAGTTAACGGCCTTATTCTACAGTTTGTTTTGATGCCCACTCTTCTACTTTTTTCTTGCTTGTTGTTCATGTCATAATTCTTTAGTTGTCCTACATGAGTTTGCAAGAGAAAACAACTATTTATGGCTAGCCACTTCATTGGGCACTTATGAAAGGATTTCTTAAAATGACTCTTATAAAGTGGTTTATATCTTTGAGACATTGTGAGCTTTGAATAACCTATCTGCTTGAAAATTTGATAAAATGTTTAAACAACTCTTTGCTTCCATGTGTAAATGACTTTTCCTTTATTTAAGGAAGGCACTCAACAATTGGCTCTTTAGCCTCTTGTTTTGTTGGCTAAGTTGGCATTCATGTATCAAATCTCTATGGTGACCCTAGGGTGCATACGATTTGGCTTTTGTGTGCTCCATGTCTGAGGGTTGAAGCTTGAAAAAAATATCCAGCTTTTTCCCTGTCTGTGCACATTATTTTGGACATGTCTTGAAGATTGTCATCTCTGTTTTATTTGTTATTTTTTTTTCTCATTCATAAGAAGCTTATCTCCACTTTTGAATAATATTTTTTTCGAAACATCAAATGCCTTTTTACTGTGGTTATCTGAATTCTGTTAGGATAATTTTTTTTAGGACGATTTTGAGGATGACCCCATGTTTGTTTGATACTACATTTAGAAGGTTTTGCTGGAACATGTCGATTTGGGGGATTTGAGGATGCCCCCACATCTGTTTGAGTCACTTTCAAAATGATTTTGTGATTGTGGATGTAATTTGATTTGTCTTGCATTTTGAATATAATTTGATTGTGGTTTTCATGTGAACATATAAGTAAGGATGATGATTAACACAAGTTCAAGAAGTAACTATTTTACATTGTTGTCTAATTGTACTGTTTTTCAATTTTATCATTATTTTCATTAATATTATATACTTTGATATTCTGATTCTGAAGCTTATGCTTCAATGCCTCGGGGCTTATGCCTCACCTCATGATAGGCTCAATGGCTCACTTCACTTCATCACCTTTAACAAACTTGTGTTTTCTCTGTTGCCCTTGCTCCAATGCCACCACATGATTGAGTTGACATCAAGCATGCTGGAGATCGATAGAGATCCGAGGGCTTCTCCATGTGGTACTGGTTGCACCCAACCTCCACATTCTTCACCTTACAGCAAGAAAGCAAAGAAAACATGATTAATGCAATCTTCATCTCTGAGATGAGTTAACCTAAAACTTCTCATTATCATCATGTAAGATAGGGATCGCCCATCGCCAATATTGATATGGGTGATTGCAGTTTGGATTCAAACTCTTGAAGAAACCTGAGGTCCAAACCTTGTTAAGCCTATTGCTTCTTTGTTGATATATTTACAGATTGGTACTTTGGATTCTTCACAACTAGCATGTACTGTTGTTTTCTCCTCTTTCACTTCTTCTTTTTCCATGTGTGTCTGCGCTTTCTCTTCCTCCGCGACCAATAACTCTCTCTCTCTCTCTCTGACATGCACGCACATAGAATGACAAGGGATTTGGCTTTTAAAAAATGGTCCAGTTAGCCACCTCAGGCCTTTCACCTTTGTTTCCCTTCAACCTGTCTTTTTTTTTTCTCTTACATGCGTTGGTTTCTTTTCGCCATCTTCTTATCCTTTTTTTGTTCTCTTTTTTCTTTCAAAATGTAAGAGAGTGATCTGGTATGGACACTTTTCTTCACTCCGGTTATGCCCTAGTTCCAATGATCTTTCCTCTTGTGTTAAGATTGCTTATTTTCTTTTCCTTTTCACTGAAATATAAGTGGTATATCCTTGTAATATAATCGGGCATCAAGATGTTAGAATTAGAGTTTAGAACCTTGGTACATAACTATGATGGTCGAATGAGAATCAGAATTCTTTGAATGACATTTGGTGAAATTTCCCTTCTTTTCTCTCACTTATGGCCCCTAAATGGTGGTTAATTGTTGTTGTCGTGCATTATTCTACCTATGTGACCACTGGAACACATTGTGATGATTCTGGACAAGATACCCGATTACTAAAATAAACCACAACATCAGCACATTGTGATGATAAAGGAAGCAGTACATGAAGCACAAACAGTTTTTAGAGTTACTATATCAGCATAGGTGGATATGGGAAAATGGGATGAAGCCAGAATTAAATTACAATCTGAGAAGGAAATTTTGAAAAGAGAAGTGGCAAGTGTAAGTTAATCAACAGAGTGAATAGACATTCATTAAGGCATCTCAAGGACCATGGATTGTGTAAGGGGGTGTCTTCACATGCTTGTCCACTTGAAATAGCACTGATGCTGATCCATGAAGCTGCTTGGCCCTTCATAGATTGCCTGCCCATGTTGATTTTGTATACGTTTGCACTTTGCAGTTTTGCATATAAGAGCAACAAATTTGTGATATTTTGTGGACGTGGAGAAAAGTTGTACCAAAGGGGAATATTGTATGTGGCATCTATTACTAATTGTTATGGAAGCTAAAATCAGTAATTGCCTCAAACCTCGGTGGAAACCATCTTGCCCTTTCAGGGCTCCTAATCCTTCAGTTATCCCAGTCCCTGCAAAACGGAAGCCATTGATACACTTCCCATCAGGGAAAGTATGCCAAGTATGTGTCTTTGAGAAGAGACTTGTTTCATGTTAGTACGGTAATCTCAAGTTCTGCTTGTAGCTTTCCTGTGCAGCTGTTAATTAGATCTTCTATTTTTTATTGTTCAAATTTTGACGTACTTGATTCACCCTTTATGGCTCCTTTCTTGCCATTCTGTTCCCCAGGCTTGACCATGGCCTTGTTATTGTAATGCTTGAACTCATCCTCATCCTCTTCATAAAGGAAAAAAAATGTATAAAAGTATAAAACCAAATATCTAATTTAGTGATGGTAAGCAGTTGGATGCTTTAAAAGAAAAGAGTGGCATGTCTGTTCATTCTGATTCCTTTTGAGATGAATGCAGTGTTGACTAGAGCTTGTGGTGTGGTTTTTTCCAGTTTGTTTTCTTTTCATTTATCCAATCTTCTGGATTTCTTTCAGGTTCTTGTTGCTCTTCTATTCATATTTCTCAGTATCATTTTTGTCTCGTCTCACATGTAAGAATATGGTAGTGGAAATGCTTCATTATTATTACTTACTTTGGTGACCTTCATAGGACTCTTTTTCTTCATGTAGCATGTAGCTACTATGTTATGCTGGAATTACTTCATCATTTACACTTGCTAGATGTTATCAGGTTTGTGGACGATGTTTTCTTGAACTAATAACTTGTGCATTTGAATGACATGCTAGGAAAACAAGTTAGATACCTTTTATTTGGAAGTTAAGAACGATAAAAGTTAAAAAAAAGGTGTCCTTCCTCCAATGCAGTGATGGGTTTATGGACATTATTTGAAGGCTTTCTTCTTCTTGCAAATGCATTTGCTATACTGAATGAAGAGCGTTTCCTTGCACCTCGAGGATGGAGCTTCGCAGAGGTTTCTGCAGCAGGGAGGACAAAGTCCCTTAAGGGCCAACTTGTGGGCCTTATCTATGCAGTTCAATACATGAGGGTGCCTCTTATAGCGCTCAATGCAATTACCATTATTGTCAAGGTTGTGTCCGGTTAGGGTTTAGTGGGCCAAGTGAAACATAGTGTTCGACAATGGAATCTCAAATGGTTGATAGCGGGCATCTTGTGACTACAATTCGTTGTTCCATAAACACATCTGTTAGTGGAAAATTTGTGGTGGCTAGAGCTAATGCCTTGACCTGCACAGAGTAATGGGGCTTGTAGCTTTATTGATGTTCTGAATATCTTTAGTTCACGGTGTACTTTGAAGCAACAGACTGCTAAAATTGTGGTTTAATCTGGTTCTCTAAAATCTTCTCACAATCAGTTTATTTCTGCTTTTTCTGTTTTAATCACCGGTATGTAATAACTATGTGCGGTGGTACTGCAAAACTAATATTTAAGTGGTGTATGATCCTTTCCTTAATTGCAGACGACGAGTAGAATTACTGATCCTGCTTGAGACCCATATGATTATTGTTTGCATACATCGGGAAAAAGGGCTTGATCTTCATCCATCTAGGTTTCTCAGTTTGGAATTGGTGCAGAAAGCATCATAACTTGGATTGAAGAGGTACAGCAAGGGGTTTTAGTACTGCTTACAAGAGGGTTCAAGCTGGAATTCTATCAAAACTAGAGTGAAAGGAGATAATAAGGACCCATAAATGCCTATTAGTGAATGGTGCGGCGCTGAAGACTGCTCTCTTAACAGGGCCTTAGCGTATCCCTTTGTTGCTTTCTGAACCAACCCCTGGTGTAGCATGGTCTCATATAAATTTCGCATTACTATTTGTGTTTGTGGCGACGTTCTAGCATGATGAAAATATACGAAAATTATGCTTGGAGTGAAAGGAGATAAAAAGGACACATAAATGCCTAGCACTACATTGTTAAACTGACTTCAACTTGTACTTTTCCGATGCATATCTGCCGGCAGAACTTGTGCTTTTCCTCTTGTCCCACTGGAAAGTAACAAAAGATAGTGGGAAGGTTTGTAGGGGGAATAACTATTCCTCCCTCGGCAATTGTTTGCAGCTCTACATCTCAAAAGCCGTTCACCTCAATTTGAAGAAATATCATCCGCACAAAAGCTTTGTCATTGACCTGCACGCAGTTCCTTCTTCCCCCCTTGTTTCCGGTTTAAAGAGGCCATTTTTCGAGTCGGAACCGTAAAAGTAGATTTTTCAAAAAACAAAAAAATAAAAATATCTGAAGAAGATTCATAAAAATGTCATTTTTTCAACTTAATAAATTGTGTACAATATAACTCAATCGTGAATGCATCATATTTCTGTTCATTCAACCCAAATTAGCAAATTCAAATTGATTTTGATGGCACGAATTTCCCCTTACAGCGAATAATCGAATGCAACCAGTAGGAAGAGAAATACCTAAAACAACGCATCCAGTTTATCCATATGTAGTATATATTTTTCTATTTCTGGTCTGATAATGTAATTATAGGTCACTGCAATATGTACTTCTAGTCTTATTCGATGCGGAATCATCATACTGGAGAAATAACTAAAGCCCAACAATTTGATCGTAGAGCAACCCTGTCAAGTGTCAACCCACCAAGCCTTACTATTTTGGCCATGTGGAGGGGCGCCCTCTTTCTGAAAAACTGGTTCAAACCAGGAGCCTTCCTTCCTGTCTCAATGGATCGAAGGCATGATTGCAACCTTTTGAAACCAATATTTCAACTTACATCCTTTATATTCTTATGCACCAGGAACTTGGACTGTTGTGAATGCGACTTTTCTTGTGAAACATTCTTCTCGCACTAAACAAATACCAATTCCACAGGTTGTTCACTTGTTTGTACTCTGAAACTTGAATTTCCGTAGAAAAGGTTAATATATAATACATAAAGTCCTTCAACCAATGCATTAAATTCACAAAAGGAGTAATACTGTCCCTTACACATTTTCAGGAGATTAAAGTGCTGGCATTATTTTTGCTCTTTCTATTCCTATACGGTGATCATCGATCTGAAAGTTCATCAAATTACATTGTATATAGTACACTCTGCTCCAAGTGTAGAAAACAGAGAACATTATTACGTACCATGAGTAATCTTTCGTTACTCATGAGCTTGGTCTACTACAGGGAATCTCACTGGCCATCACATAATTGATCTGAACTAAGGGGCTTTTGGGCAACAATTATAGAATTAATAACATCATTGGTAGGATGAAAAACCTGAAGAATTCGAAAGGAGGACAAGTCTTCGTCCTCAACCACCGGATACAGGAAGGCTCTAGTACCATTTTCACTCCTCACGAGCAGGAATCCACCAACCTTCATGTACTTGCCTATGTGCCTCAGAATCTTCACCTTCTCATCCTTGGTCATTCCCACCAATGCAGCTAAAAATATGCAGTCGAATTCTGCAAGCTCTTCCCTGGCATTCCTTATATCACAGCTCCTGAATGCCATCCTCCTTGCCAGATCTTGGTCTGTCGATACCAGGAGCTGCGCCATATCATTTGCAGATGCATCAATATCATAGTTAGCAAAAGAAGTTGACAGCATATGTTGGGTAGCCAGAACTATGGATTTCAGAGGCATGGGACCAGAGCCTACGAAGGCGACGTGCTTGGGCTGCAACAGGCCATGGTTGGTCAGGATCTTGTATTCCAGGCCGGCGAGTTCAATGTAGTTGGAGTAGTAAGGGAACAGATGGAGACAGTTCAACGGCCGGGGGATCTTCGATAGCAGCGTGGAAAACTTGAGCTCCAGGAGGCCTTCTGCGCGTGCACATACGCCTATCAGATCCTGCCGGATTTGCTGCAGCTCAGGGGACAAGAGTTTGATGTCTATGGAAGATGGAAGGGTGCACAACTTCACCAATTGAGTGAACAGGCCATTGACATGCATGGAAGGTTTGAGGCATTCGAGCTCGCAGAGGCTTATATATATATATATATATATATATATATGCATGCACGCGTCTGCTTGCTGCACCTGCAAACTAGTTTTTCTGAAAAATGTCGCATACTGCATCCATGTGAGATTGCCATTTGCATTGTGTTGTTCTAATTCTGGTAGTTGAGAACATGACTTGTTCTTTGGACTCTTCGAAATCTACCAGAGGAAATGATCTAACATGGATGGATCATGGCCATTTTGTAAACCAAAGATGGATTATAATAAGTTAGGTGCTTGCACAGATGCTTCTTCAAGTCAATGTCTTTCTTGTTCTGATATGTTTGAATAGAATGCTTTTGGGGTCTTAGACAAGTTATTACTGTGATAATTTTCGTATATGGGAAAGTATCTACTGTAAATATGACTTTCCATTAACGATTCTAAAACTAAACTTATCGCGTTATTATCGTGCCTTTACTTAAATTGATTATAAAGATGCTGATATGTGTTTGCTAGATTATATGGTAATGTACTCTATGTGTTCGATCTTATATAATTAACACTTACATTACTTTAACATAATGTACATATATATATATATATATATATGAGCGATGAAGTTGATATTAACGAATGTTGGGGTGATGGTGGCAGATGTTGTTGAAAGTATCACTAAGTGATGCCAGTTATGGAAGATGGTGATGATGGAACATGAGCAAAAGTAGATAATGATATCGACTCATGGCGATACAGTGGTAAATAGTGGACTTCATAATGATGAAGACGATGAATGTGACTTATAAATTATGTGTAATCATTTTCAACCCTATTAAAAGTAAGGTAGAGGCCTTTTCAGTCCCAATAATGTGCATATTTTATTTTTCATGGTATTAAAGATTAACTATCTTAGAAAACCCACACTATTTAAATGTGAATATTAAAGTGTTATTTTTTACAATGTAACCTTCTATGTATGATTTTAAGAACGAGTTGATGGGAAACATATAGAAATCGTCGTTTGAGTTTAGGAAACAAGAGCCAACAAAAAAAGAGAGAAAGACAGTATTGAAATGCATACGTAACTATTGATGAAAATGTAAATATCACTTGATACAATGATGACGATACAATTGACCTTTAATTGTAACAAGGAAACAATTCTGGTAACATTCATCCAAGAACAAACAGGCAGCTCTGTAGAATTGAGTCAAGAAAAAAAAAAAGGAAAAGAGATTATAGTTCGTCAAGCTACTAAAAGATGGTTTTTACCAGGTAGGAATTGCATTCAGCATTGTTTAATTATTTTATCTTTAAGAATTACATAGTCAAATAACATCTCATAGTATTAAACGATAAGGTTTTTCTCGAGTATAATATGACGAGCTTGAAAAAAATGAAAAAAAATACAAAAAACTTTTAAACAACTAAAAATAGGAGAAAATAAAACAAATAAAAAATTAATAACACAAACATCACAAAATAAGTAGATTTGCAACAACTAAAAAATAGAAAAAAAAAAAACTGTTTGGCATTAAAAAAACTGAAGAAGTAAAAAAAAGTTTTAAAAACGTGTTTTTTTCATTTTTAACGTTGTTTTCAAAAAACGTATGTTTTTAAGTCTTAAATAACCATTTAATTTATTGCAAATTTTCACTTTTTTTTCAAAAAAATGTGTTTTCTGTGAGTATAGTAAGAAATAATTGAAGATACACGACAATTTAGCCCAAACACGAAGGGTTTTTCACATTAGAACATGAGAGAACATTTAGAAAAAAATATGATTGTTTTGTAATGTCAATTTCATTGACATATACACCAGGGATAGAACATTGATCAACTTCTCAGTTCACTGCTCCATAAGGATTAAGGACCATGTTTTTGAAGCCAGTTGATGAGTCTAGCCAAATTAAGATGCAAACCTACTTTACAAGCTTCTCGAATAACTTATTTGTTCAATGTTAGCAGACTTGTTGTTCAATTATTCATACCATTGGATATCTTTTGTAACGTATTAGTTGATTGGTTGATTTCTTATGGCATTGGATGTCATGAACTCCAAATATTTACTATACAAGTGTTGGGCTTTACATATAGCACTTATAATTGCGAACGTAATTGGAGCATTTTTTAACAAATATTGAAGGTAAATAAGTTTAATTGTTTTTTATAGATTCATTTAAATTATAATAAGAAATGTAGTCATCATCATATAAAAAAGCAAAATAGGCATTTGAGTTGAGAAGACACACCAAATAAGCAACCTTTGAATTCGTATAGAAATAATTGCAAGTAAACATGAGTACCTGGTTATCGGCATGCACAGCAACTTGTCGGGAACCGATAATATTGCGTTAAGACATGGCGATGTTTTCGGTCACACCAGATAGGCGCTCCGCGGGCGTTTCCTTTTGGCGCGAGGCTTCTCCACGTTCAGTCGTTCACCCCTCGCAAGAAAACCCCATCGTCTCCCTGCCTCTACACTCCCTGTTGGTTCTGCGGCTTGCCAATGGCGGGTCTTCAGTTCTCTCTGAATGTTTCCTTTCGTTCTGCAACCGTTCCTCCCTCTTCAATGCTTCGCTTCCGTCCGCCTCTCTCCTTCCCCAAGTCGTTCACCCGCCTCAAGACCTCTAGTAAGATCATGAACACTCGTCGAATATGTGTTTCTTTATGGTTGACGATATTGGTTTTATGTTTTTCGGTAGATGGGTTTCTGAAATTTCAACTCCGTGTTCAGGAATAGTTGCCTTCACGAGCAATGACATCAAGGTGGGGTCGAATGTTGAAGTGGATGGTGCTCCATGGCGTGTTTTAGGTGTAAATTTCGTTTCCCATCATGCTACATTTTGTGTTTATTCTTTCGTTTCCTTCTCGTGTTTACATGAACATTCATTTTCAATGTCCACAGCTGCTTGATATTTGTGACATCTAATGTTAATCCATTTCCTTTCTTCTGTTTCTTTTTATTCTTTTACTTTTTTGCCAGGTTTTAGTTCTTCACATATTTCTATGGCATTGCGAAACTCATCAATAAAATAACACGCTAATTTGCAGTTATACTTTGTTGAAGTTAGAGTACGATGACATTAATTACTCTTCTTGCAAACGGTCATGGTTTCTTTTGATGATTTAGCTCACAATCGGTTCTAGAATGCGGCGATCTGTTCGACAGATGGCCTGCTAAACGGCTGTTTCTTGACACAAGCTAATACACTTTCCCATTTGGTGGAAGTATCAGATTGTGTCGGGCATTTACTCACTCGACAGGATGTCTGTTTTGACTACCCTTTTCTTGTTTAATTTATCTATCTGTAATGAACAACTTATTAGCTGTTGTTGTTGTGTTGATGAAGAATTTCTCCACGTAAAGCCTGGAAAGGGAGCAGCATTTGTCAGGACCAAAATGCGCAACTACTTGACAGGAAACACAGTCGAGAAAACATTCCGTGCTGGAACTACAGTATGGTCTGATCTTTGTTGATTTGTACTGCTGTTACTCAACATGATGTTCCTATGCTTTATGATTCTTTTCACTTGCCAATCCCAGTACTTTTCCATGTTTATTTGAACCTCTATGTGATTCTTAAATTTGGAACGACTTCTGCAGCTCCATCATCACCGGAATTTAAGTTAGCAATTTCCGTGAAGGAAATCAGTAGATGGCATACATTAATTATTTTGTCGCGTTCTTCTAGTTGCTAGTTGGGTCTATGGCAGAGGAGGGAGAGTTTGAATTGTGAACTGCTGTTTTGTATATGATATTATAGATTTAAGTTCTGCGTATGTCTAAAAGTAGGGAACTTTTTAAGTACATTTCCAGTAGAATTTGAGCTTGTATTCATGTATGTGACACACACAAGCAAGCCTTGACATGTACTTTCCACTCAATCGACAGTTCAGTTTCCAGCACACTTTCTTTAGAGCATACTGTTTCACTTCATATAGCAAGAAAAGAAGGATAAAGGAATGGCTCTAACACATTTGTAACTTTGAATCTTTTTTTTTTTTTTCTGTTAATCATCAACAGTCAACATGCCATTTGGAAGACGGGAATAACAAATACCAGATTCTTGCAATGGAACTGGATAACTTTAGTTTGGTATGTGCATATGATCATTGGATAAGTAAATGTGACTATTGGGGTTTTGTAGCTGAGTTGTCTTAGGTAGGAATATTTCAGTTCAAGTACCTCCCAGGTTAAATTTTGTAGTTTGCTGGATGAAAAGGCAAGTACGTCTGGTCAGATAAACCTTTGGTGACTAGTAGTATACTTTAATCATTCAGACCATGTAGATTCCTTTCCACCGTCCTTTGCTCAAGGAAACATATGTGATGACCAAACTCCAGTTTCTGGATACATGAAAAAGCAGGCCCTTTCTATCATTATCTTAACAATTTTTTCCTAGAGATTCTTTATGCCTTTTGGTTGGTGAGATGGAGATATCTTGCAGTGAGGTCTCAGAGATGTAGCTAATCCTTGCAATGAGTGCTGTGCCATCCTTGTGTGCTCAGAAGCTTATGCATCTTCTGTATGGTCAAGCCCTCTGAAATAATATCCTATTTGTGTTCTGTGTTTTGCCAAAACTTGTTCCTTTCAATTTAGATTTGAAATTTTACCCAAGGAGGGTTGTGTATAAGGGAAAGGGAGAAAGACAAAGTTTGGAGATGGTGGAATTCCACCCTCAAATGGAAATGGTTGAACTTCTATCTATGTGTTGCTGAATCCTATTTATCTTATGTATTTTATGAAAAGATCTTAGAAAACATGTCTCAAGCCATTCCATATTTTCAAACTGTCTTGCACGACAAAATCATTTATCTTCTTGATATGTGCCAAAAACCTTGTTAAAGGTTCTCTATTTGGTTGAAACCTCAGGTATTTGCTTCATGTTCATTTAAGTATGTTAGAAAGACAGATAATTGGCGTCAGTGAATGGTCAAACCATTAGACTCTAATTGACACTGATTCTTCAAGAAGGTTGCTGCACCCAAGCCGTGTCTGCAGGTGTGGCTCGTGTTAAGCTTAGGTGCACAACAGGCAACTTGCTTCTTCGTTTGATTAGCATCATAGCCTAGTCATCAATATATATATATATATATATATATATATATATATATATATATATATATATATATATATATATATATATATATATATATGTATATATATATATAATACGCTGCTTGGTCTGCTCCATACAGGGGTATATCATACTTGGTCCAAGATCACATTGGATAACTTATAACCGTTGGTCTACTGGATTTCGAACCTGATAATAATTATCTCAAAATATCCTGTCTATTAAAATTTGGATGTGGTGTTCTTCTTTAGTTGTCTTTAAAAGGTGCACTCTAAACTCGGATTATAGAAATAAAAAAATCACTTTTTTTTTGTGTCTGTCCAGTTTCTTATATCTGAATTCTAGAAGCATTAGCCATTCACATCCATATCTATTTTCACGATGGAAGCTGATTTAAATTGCACTAAATTGTTCTATGAGTGTGACTTGCAAGACATGCAATAGTGAATGGATATGCATATTTATCTGATTGATGTTATAACTTTGATCTGATTTTGTGGCACTACGACGTTCAGATAAATGAGGCAGACATTATGAAGGAAACCAAACAATTCACATACAAAGATGGTTCTCAGTACGTGTTTATGGATCTGGTACTCAATTTATCCTTTTGTGATCATGTTGAGATTTCATTGAAGAATTTGTCAAAGTTTCTCATATCCTTGTCCTGATGTTTTGTCAAAGTTGTTGGTACCATAGTTCCATATTGTACTAGTTATCCTTTGGCTTATATGGCATTGGGCATACTCTTGCAGCATTTTGCTTGCCACACCGAACATTTCAGTGTATGAATTTTAAACTAATGCTAGGGTTGTTTGGTTCATCATTGGAGTTTTAATTGATTATCTTGTTTTGCCTTTGTCTCTGTTCAGGGTCAAAATTAATTGTTCAATAATATATCATCCTACTCATGGACTCGTGGAGAACATTTTTGTTTATTGTCAATTGAAGAGGAAGTGATTATTTTTGTTTCTTTTGCAAAGAATGATTCCTTTTGTCCCTCAGCCCCTCACTAGTTCATTCTTTGTCCTGCACAGTCATCTTTTGAAGAAAGCCGTATAAGTGAAGCAGAAATTGGCGACAAAAGGAAATGGCTAAAAGAGGGAATGGACTGTAGTGTGCTCCTTTGGAATGGAAAGGCATGTTTACTACCATTTTATCTACTTTTTACAAGCAAATATTTGATCTGAAACCTGTGTTGCTATTTTCCCTTTTTAAATCTACATCACCCAGCAGGTTTGTATTGGAAATCTACATCAGACTAAAACTCACTGAGCGTTTGGTGTAGGTTATTGATTGTGAGCTTCCCATTACTGTTAAGCTTTCTGTGGTTGAGGTTGATCCTGGACTAAGGGGTGATACTGCTCAAGGTAACCAAGCCTCATATGCAGTCTTTTTAATTTTTGGCTGCACAAGCCACAAGCATTCTTTCCAGTTGATAACATGCATGTAGGGTGATGAAGCAATTTGCTTTCTTCCTGCACATTTGTTTGGTAATCATCATTGATATTAATACTTGAATTTGTTATTCGTACTGAATTAAAAAGGTCATTGGGTTCATGTATTCAGGTTATCTGTCTTGACTCGGAGCATTGTCATGCATTTTTTTACTGATCACAAGTTGTGAAGTCCCTTGACTAAAAATAATTGCTTTCCATGCTTTAGTAGTTATCTGAGTTTGGTTGAACTCATTCCTACATTACCTTGCAAGAAAATTCTGTGGCTTTTTCGTCAAATTTCACCGTGTATTGCTTGAACCAGTCTCGTAATCAGATTTCTTCTTCCCAAGGTGGTGCTATTGACTTTTGGGTAAACAAAAGGGACTCCCATCTCTCATTTGAAAAGTAAACATAAATCTAACTCATTTTTCCTTTTTTTAATGTTTATAAGTTCAAATTTTTCTCTGCGTCGCTTAGGGAAGAAATCTGAGCCTTTCTTTCCTCATTTTTCTTGTCATTTTAATTTGTTTATGTGTGGAAATGCTAATGCCTTCTGTCAGTTAGAAAACTGGTACATCATCGTCACAAATGTCACATTATTTTTAAAACTATCTCTATGTTAATGTAAACAATAAAAAAGACGAAAAGAAAACAAGAAAACACCTGTTTGTGGAAAAAAACGGGAAAATAAATTTATCACAATATCAGCACGGATTCAAGTGTAAAGTTCATCATGGGTTATTTGCCTTCATTTGTCGTCATTAGAACATTATTTTTATCATTTTGTCTAGTTTTTTAATACCTTTTTAACTGTTTTTCGTTTATTTCGGTTTTACCTAATATTTAGATTTTTTTCATGTTTTTGAGATTTTCTTGAGAAAAACAACTTTGCCAACAGAAAAGTTTTGCCCTTGAAAACTTGAGAATTATATTTGGGACAATGCTGGGACCGAACACTAAAACTTATAAAACGCCTCCCGTATGTGTATGTGGATGTATGATTATGAACAATTTTTAAATTTTCTTGTTGGTGAGTGTTGTTTCAGGTGGATCGAAGCCTGCAACGGTCGACACGGGTGCTGTTGTGAACGTGCCATTGTTTGTGAATATTGGCGATGAGATTTTGGTGGACACCAGAACAGGGGAATACATGAGCAGGGCCTAGGGAAAGATTTTTCAACCTCCTTTTTCTCCTTGCCCTTTGACCTTTATGCGTTCTCGAGGGGTAGACATGACTAAGGATCTTGAGCGAACTTTGAGTTATCAAGGTTGTTGGCTGTGGTTCCGGGGGGCTAGGCATGTATGAGTGTATAATGTTAATTTTTTTCTTTTTATCCTTTTTTGATTAAAAAAAGGGAAATTCTGCAAGGCACTCTTTCACTCTCTCCATTCACTCACTAAAATCATGCAACATTTTCCAAAATGAAAGATTTGCAACTCAACTATTGGATTTTTTGTGGGGGAGAGAAACGTCATGTATTATTAACAGAAGGCTCCCTTTCTTTATGTTGAACTTGTGGCTGTAATCACAATTCCATTTTGGCTGTCAATCAAAACACCTTCTTGCTTTAAGTCATTTTATTTGCCAGGGTGAATGAGAGGTTAACAATTCACTGTCTAAAAAAGAGACGGTTTAGAAAAGAGACTGAAGATTCTTGGGTGGGCGGTGGGCTGCTTTCAGTTCAACAGAGCATTTATACCTTTTTGTGGTTCAGGGGAGCAGCATCCACGAGAGTCAAAGCAGGAACACATGCTGTTTATTTGTCCGCACCCTGACTAACTATGCTACGTCTGTTGAGGCGAAGCTCTTGACAAAGCAAGATGCAGTGCATTTATCCATTCTATACACCTTCAAAGTTTTATCCAAGACGTCCATATATATTAAACAATCCAATGCAGTTGGCAACATGACAGTCTTCTCGTCTTCTCAAATCCTACTTGAAACACAACAGTGCATTGACATGCTCTGTTAAAACAAATGTGTTTTATATCTGGGGGCAATAATGCAGCTAGTGAGGAAATCCGATGTTTAGGGTAATGAGGCAGCTAGTGAGATAAATCCTATCCGCTGAAGCAACTGGTGAGGTGTAACTGTGGCTGATCAATTGCTGGTCGACTGTGAAAATACAGTAAGTGCTTTTAGAACACTACAGGTGGATCAGACATTTTCCCCGTGACATTGCTGCTGGTATTAAGAGATATATGGTTGTCATTGTTCTGTTCTAGCAATCAGAAGGCGCCTTTAGGTCATTCATACCCACCAAATAATTCTGTTAACGTGGTGCTGGGGATCAAAGTCGATGAACTGCCAACCATTCACCATACAAATGCGATAGTCTAGATAAAACAGTTTACATCTCAGTTTCCCATGAATTCTCTTCCAGCTTCTTCAGAAATGCAACAAGCAGGAAAAGAAGAAAGGATGCAAGAGGGGAACGCAGTTGACAGTGTTCCATGTACATATCAAACAACAGAGACATACCAACAGCCATACAACAGTAACTAGAAGCAGCAAGAAAGCAGAGAAACAACGTCTCAATGTTGTTTCCGGCAGCCATGATCTTCCAATTCTGGAGCCTTCTCAGGTTGATGGTGATGAGCAAAGAGGGGACGTAACAGCTTCTTCAAAGCCCTTGGGAGCCCCCACCTTGGTCGCCGAACCGCTTCGGTGAATTGCGATGGTGCACTGAAGAACCGAGCTGGGTTCGGTGTCGAATAGCTGCGGCCCATTATGGCCAGGTTCAGTTGCATCTGCAATGAGACCAGCTCGAATGGATCAAGAAGTGAGCTATCACCCTCCTCAAATCTCACAACAACGTATTGCTTCACTTCTTCCATACCGACAAGCTGCAAAACTAATCTGCAGTCAGAGTCAGTCCTGCCTACGGACATCCGAATACAACCTTCTGATAAGATCCAAAACTTGAACAAGCAAACTCCCACGATCAGTAAAAACCCTTTTCAAACGCTGTCTCTTTCTCTGATGTTGGAGCGTCTCCACATACATATATCTTCCCCATTTTCATGGCCAGTTTGTGGATGCTGTTTTGGTCAAGAGCAACTAAATACGTTGCCTTGAAAGTGTAATAAAAATCATTGGTCGTATCCTAAGCTAATAAATAAGAAATAAATGATGAGCAATAATTAAACTATCTCCTCTCCCATTGATTTCTATCTGTGGGCTCGTGGCCTCCATTTTAGAAATTCGAAACTAAAGTCATTTGGTATTCAAATGGAGAGTTATTTCATCTTTGAATTTTTTGAAATTTAAAGTAGGTGGTGTTCCAGAGCCAGAGGGGCAATTATTTGATTTTTGAATTTAAAAAAAATCAAATTTTCGAAAGGGCAGTTAGGAAAGTTTGAAAAAAGTTGCACTCCGGCGACTCTGGCCAACCTTTGGCTTTGAGGGTAAGGGATACAACCGGGTCGGATCTAAACAATATCAGGTTTTACCCCGTTATTCCTACTACAAGAACCTCACACTAATGTGATAAACTCCACTCCCCAACTGAGTCGAGTCGAGTCGAGTCGAGTCGAGCTGAGTCGAGCCGAGCTGCTTGATTCAATTCTTAGATTCTAAATGCAGGGGTTTGTTTTGGTACGCTATATCAACTTTGAAGCATAAGCGTTACTCACCTTGTGCTCATCTACCTGAATATAACGGAAGGGCTATAAATTAAAAACATCAAAATGGAAGGTTGAAACGGACGATAAAAAAGTAAATTTGATCTGGAAAGCGTAAATTAAGGCTTCATAGTGCCATATCCGCCTGCCCAATTTCAAAATATCGCCGTTACTTTTTCCGGTAAATACAGAACCAGAAGGCATATTCGTCATTTGATGAAAAGGTCGGAGCGAGTTTCCGTCGTCAGAAACGGTCGTCTTTTACCACCGACCTACACGGCTCCGCCGCAGCTTTAAAACTTTTGAACCGTTGGAAGAGAGCCGTTGGGTAGAAAAGTTTTGGGTTGCTCCGATATTTAAAATTTGAAACCTTGCGTCCTTAACCCGCGGTCCAACAGAGCACAGAAGAAACCACCATCGATTCTTCATCAGGGAAAAGCATCCAAAGAAACTTTGCAGCACGGAAGTATGGCACTCAGGGCACTCGATAACACGCCGGAGCATACGCCGGAGAGGCCTAAAAAGGCTCCCAAGAAATCAGTTTGTGCTGGAATTGAAAATCATCTCGCCGGGAATGAAGAGAACACCGTGCCGGGCAGCCGATCCCCTGCCATTGAGAAGGCACAGGAGGAGCGGGTAGATTACATTGCCTCGGCAGATCTTCAGCCACTGCTGGATCCTGAAAAGATAGCACAGGTAAAAGTGAAATTTGGAAATCCCAAATATTTAAGCCAAAATTGTTCTTGTTTCCAGGTCAAGTTCTTAGGCTGCCGTTCTGTTTTTTCTTAAAAGGAACATCGAATTGTATCCCGTTAGGAATTGTAAATTCCTGATATTGTTTTGGTAATTTGGCTCTGTGATTCCTATGGCACAGAATTTGTTGCAAAGATTGGAGTCGAAGGATTGGATTAAGGTGTGTGAGGCTCTGAACGACGTGCGCAGATTGGCGATCTATCACTCTGCTTCACTGACATCACTCTTGTAAGTCCTTATGGGTTGCTAAATCTCCTATTTCTCATCATTGTAAACAGGGTTCAAGTTATAAATGATCTTAGGGGCACTCAGAAACTCATTTCTGTGGTGCAAGTCAACTTAAAAGATTATGGAAATTTGGACTTGAAAGCATTAGCATCGGTTCTCTTCGCAATTGCTGATATGCTTCTGATAAGTAGCTAGAGCAAACTTTGGGGAATTATTGAGGGCCTGGTTTTTTTCATTTAAATAGGGATAGGGTCGTATTGTTGCTCGTGAAGGCAATGAAGAATCCAAGGAGTGCACTTTGCAAGACATCCATTATGACCTCCACTGACCTCTTTAATGGATTTGGACATGTCTTCCTCTCTCCTCCCATGTCAGATGTCATTGACACCTTGGTACTCTCTCTCCCCCTTCTGTCTTGATGTAATCAGGTCACAGGCCTGGTCACTGTTCTTATTTCAATTTGGTCCTGCCGATTGAATTTTATCAGCCAATCAACCAAGTTGCTATAAAGAAACGCAAAGAGTTTTCTTAAGAACAGCAACGTTGATCAGAGATTACTGTGGTATCTGATCATTTACTTCCTCTTTCCAGCTACTGCAACTGCTGCTGAAGGCTTCTCAAGACAAGCGGTTTGTATGCGAAGAAGCAGAAATGACCTTGAATGCCATGGTGAAGTCCTCCCCTGCACTTCCTCTATTGAGGAAGCTGGAGCATTATGTGAACCATTCCAATCTCAGAGTGAGAGCAAAGGCTGCCGTTTCCATCTCTAACTGCATCGCCAAATTGGTAACCACTTGTTCTTGTTCTTGCTCTCTAACTGCCAAACAGAATTGCCAAACATTTTTAGTCATCCATGAGATGGAACTCCATTCTTTTGAGCATATCAAACGACAAGCAACTTGGTTTGAGGGTACTTGAAACATTAAGTTGTGGATGGCTCCCAGATCATCAATCTGCATGGCTAACTAGTTTGAGAAATTACGGTGAAGACTGATTTTGCTGACTTAGAGATGTTTACCAAGATTTTTGACCTCTGTGCTAGGAAATGGAACCGATGAAAGAATATGGATTCTCAAAAATCTTACACATTGCTGCCGACTTGCTTAATGACCGGCTCCCAGTAGCACGAGATTCAGCTCGTAGCATTATCGCGTCAGTTCATGCTGCATTCTCAAAGGATCATGGACAACACGATGAAGAGGGACCATTACCTGAGGATTCATGGAAGAGTTTTTGCGCCACTAGTCTGCCACCCATTGCTGCACAAGCAGTGGAAAAGATAGTTCAGCAGCAGTAGATTTCCGAAATTGACGTCTGTTGACAGAGAAAGTTGAGAACAAGGTTTTTTGTTCTTGACTGGATATTCCATATTTCCAAGCGATACTTGATTTCTTTTTCCGTTAAAACAATTCTCGACTTTGTTTGATGAATCTTTTGTAAAGTTTTAGCTGGCTGCTGTGTTACACATTTCAATTGATACGGCTTGGTGTTTCTAGCGATATGCGATAAAAATTTACGGGTTATTGCATTTTTAAAATCTTGTTATGCCGACCAAATACTGATATGTATGCACATTTTGCCTTGCAAAACGGTTGTGGCCATCTTCCCATTCAAAACATTTAATTGTTGTTCAGGCGTTCATCATCCTCGCAAGCACTGACTCCGCAAATTTGCCACAAAAAGTGTCATTCGGGTGGAAACTAAATTCTGCATCTTTCAATTTGGTCGAAAAAATTGGCCAAAATCAATATGAATATCCTCCAGTTGCATTTTTCAATATGAAAAAATTTGGTCGGCGACTGTGCTGTTGTTTCAGAAACCCAATCATTTAAAAAAAAAAAATCATCATAATAGTTAGTGAAAAAAATCATAAAAATCAAGTGCGAATCAAATTGTATGAACTCTTTGGACAACATATTTCATCTTTTAAAAGTATTTTGACATCCACTTTCACGATCAGGCTTATGTGAGGGAAACGTAACACTCACACACATGCCAGCACATAAACTGCTGACACTCAATCCATCAAAGCCAGGCTAAGGAATCCACCAGCTAAATCAGATAAGTCGAGGTTGGTGAACTTGCCAAGGCTGGATCAGACGAACAAAAAAGGCCACGCTCTGATTAAAGTTGTCTGCAGGCTCCGTGCGTGAGAGTTTGTGCGCATGCGTGTGTGAATGTATTAGAAAGTTAGAAGTTGCTGAAATCAAGTTTGCTTCTGTCAACAGATATCTTAAAACATTAGCTGGCTAAAGGAGTAGCTGGTTAAACAGGTGGCTAGGTTGAAATCAAGTTTGGCTCTGTCAACAGATTTCTTCAAACATTAGCTGGCTAAAGGAGCAGCTGGTTAAACGGGTGGTGGGTAGGTGAAAATCTAATAGTTTTTTGGACTCAAAACTGTAGATGCGTGACACTATAGTTGACAAATATATCAATCTCAATAGCCCTGAACACCAAAAGTAGGGGGAAAGGGAGTAGAGAGTTTCGACCTACATAAAGTCCATCCGCTCAAAGGAATGACTTGTTTATGTAATGTATGCTACTGCTTCCTAGGAAAAAAATGCAATATCGATGCCCATGCCAAATATGACCAAATAATATGCTGATAGAATACTCAAATAATTAGTGTACCGCAGACAAGTGTTTTCCTGTAGAAAGTTTACCAACAGAAAGAATACAACATCTTAGCATTTTTTCCAAAGAAAATGCCCTAGGGTTTCTGATCCAACAATCGGTTAGTCCACTAATGGCTCCCTCTTCAGGCGCTTGGAGCCTGTTCTTTATCAGCAGCAGCGTCCGCCTTTTCAGCTTCTTGACCTACACATGGTGAAAACAAGGAAACACATGACAAAACATGAGAAACTCTCCTGGTTGAGAACCTTCACGGATGTTTTGATGACCATAACATCAGCAGAGAAGCAAGCAATAATAGCTGGCTAGGTACAAGAATGTCTACACGATTTAGACAAACGGTAAGCCACAGAATGGCTCACAAGCATTTTGGCCAATCAACAAAACATTATTTGTTGAAATATTGGAGGCAAAACCAAAAAGTGAGATCAGATCACTAGCATCTCATATGAAACACCACGGCTATACACATGGACATGGCCCTAGCAGGCTTGTCAAAGTACTGATGCTGGTCGACCAACCAAGACACATGCTGTCGTGGTGGGGTTTTACGTTGACAAGGTACACCAATCTAAAGCTTCAAAAACCCGCAAAACCTGATGACAACAAAAATACCTTCATCGTCACTTTCATCAAGGTCATCACCCATGCCATCCCCATCACCCATGCCATCCCCAAAGCCTGCCGGATCACCAAATTTCTGCAGAATATCATCAATTTTATCAGGCAAAAATTTCATAGAGATCAAAACAAATAAAAAAGAAAACTCCTCCCAACAAAAAGACTCATTTAAGGTTTGTAAAGTCATACCGAGAAATCCATCCCTCCTAAATCCATGTCGTTTCCTGTTCCAAAACCACACACCTCAGACATGGTTTTCAACCCAAGACAAATAATGAAAGACAAGAACAGGTAAGAATAACAGACCAACTTCATCATCATCTTCATCTACCCATTTGTCCCAGTCCACCTTCAGGTAATGAGGTGCCTTAGCATCACCACGTAATAGTTTCTTCCACCATCCCAATTCTGATTTCTGTACCACACAGAAGATGCTGCGAACACCAATATTTATCTTGCTGTCCTGGATTAATAAGAGTTAAAATAACAGATTAGTCTGATGACAAAAATGCAAAAGTATAATCTTTTCTAGATAACAATAAAATGGGTCACGCATTTACCTCTACATTTACTTTTTCATAAAGGTCCAACTTCAATTCATATGGGGCATTGTCAGGTCCAGCAGTTGCAGAGAAATTTAGGACGCCATCAGGTTCAAGATTGACCGCCACGTTTTTTGCATCAGCTAACTGTATTGTGACATAGACCTTGTCATCTCTCTGAGCCCACTTCACTTCAGGATGACGGCTACCGCATGTACAAAATGGCTATGTTAGTTGTGCTAAGAAACAAGCTATAGCCAAAGATGCATAATGGATTACTTCTCTGATATGTCATTGAACAGAAATGACGACACTTTAATACTCAAGATTTAGACAACCTAAGCCCATCAGGAATTACCAGAAACGGACATTTTTAAGGAGGCAGAAATGCATTATTATCACATTGCGGAAAACACAATCTACATCAGGAGTAGCTATATCATAAAACACTCACGCTAAGATTTAATCCGACTACTAGAAAAAATCAAACAGATCTAAGTGGAGAAAAAGGATGATCCTAGTCAACATCTTGCCTAAGCGTATTCCAGTTGTTAGCTCGTTGCAATTCACTGCCCCAAAAAAAAAAAAAAATCCCCTAGAATGCAATGCTACTCCTAAGGAACAGATGACAGTACAGAATCAGACTTTGATCTATCTATGCGCATGACCTTCAGCTAAGAGAGTCAACGGGTCGTCAAAAGGACTATTTGAGCATCTACCGTAGTTGATAGCTCAGAGGAGTACGAATTCTGCATTCAAAATTGAACACAAGAGCTACCTACTGCAATATAAACATTGTCCAATTGTGCTCCAGTAACTGAGGACACAAACGGGCTTTGTATGTATCACAAAATTCTTAGCTTGTTACTAAATAAATACAATTCATGCTCGTACAAAAATCTGAAGATACGTCGAAACACAAAAAGGATGGGAACGTTAGAAGCACGTCAGCGTAGTCTCAAAGCACAAGCCTTTAATCGATCTGTCAAAAGATGGCGCAATAAATCCCAAACCCCATTTCAGTCAAAACCGTAACCTAAATGAGAATAACCACGGAATGATATCTAAAAAGATAAAACTACATTGAAATAACCACCCAAACCCTAACCATCTGTTTCCAACCAAACACATATGGAACTCCAAGACAACCGAAAAAAGAAAAAAAAAAAGAACTATTATGCAAAAGATGGAAAAAGATATTCCCACAACCAGATCAACGCCATTTTGATGAGATGAAAACAGAGGCATGAGAATCTAAAGGGCAACCCACAAAACTAAAGGAAAACAACATATAGAGCGAAAACATCGAGCAACATGCTCATTGTTGCTGAGAAAATAATGGAGGCTGAGAGTGTGAGAAATTTACCTCATGTTAAATGAAACCCTAGAAAGCCGGAGCCTAGGAAAAACCCTAAAATGGCGATGGAGGTGGCTCACTCTCTCTCCGCTGATCTGGGGTTTTAGGAAGTGGAAGAGGAAATAAAAAGGGGGCACAATTTTTACTACCATAACCCAAAATCCTTTGAATAATTTCCTTTCAGCCCACACAAGTTTTAAAAAGTTTAATAAGTGTGTCAATCTTTTCGGAGCAAACTCTCTTTTCAAGAAACACAATATGATTGTGTCCATCATTTAATATTAAACTAATTTCCAATTCTATCATATCTTTAGATAAAATATAAATAGTTAGAATAGTGTTTTAATAATATGTCATAGTTTAGGTAAGCTAAACTTAGGGGAATCCAAGAATGAAGTGAGTTGTATTTCCTCTGTCCTGTTCAGGGGCCAAAAAAAATCAGTTGTTCTGCAAATTGACCATTTTAAGTTGATCAATAAACCTATTCATATTTCCAGTTAATCATGAAAACTTTAGTTATGTCTTTACTAATATGAAAAATAGGTGTTTTTTGTTATTGCAAAATGTGTCATGTATTTGAAAATTGGAAAGAAGGTTTCCAAAACTTTATAAGGACCTGGAGAAGAAGGCCGATGGGATATGGAATTCCCATAATACTTGAATCCAGATCTACATCCAAGTAGATTCAGTTTATGACAGTTGAACTCAGATCTAGAAGTAGAACTGAACCTTGCATGTATGAACATCTTCCTAGGAAGAACATGCAATTAAGATATAAAAACTATATAAGGAAGAAAGAAAAGCCTATATAGCTTGTCGGAAGGGGCGGAGCCAAGAATTCTGTCGTAAGGACCAAACTATAGTTTCAAAATTTTAACACGCACCACAATAGAAAATTTCAAATTTTATATATGTATTAAACTAAATTTTTTTAGATTTACATATAAACTTTTAAAGTTTTTAAAATCTAAATGGGGAGAGGAAGGCCCCTGCCGGTATTAAATCCATTGGATCCCATGACACTTCATATGTTTCAAATCCAGATTCGAAACGATCCTGGTTGCTTTCAGATCTTGTGGAACAAGTTTCATACAATATCACAATAAGAATGGTATCGCTTGATCACTGACGTAGAAAATTCAAAGCAAGCATTGGTAAAAGACGATAAGAGAGATCCATGGCCGCCACCATCCCTGCCAGATGGGCAGCATATAGATGCTGAGAAATTTGTCATGAATTAATGGAACCCCACACGCCCAAGCCCAAGACATAAATGGATGTCCTGCTTTTTGTTGGCAAAAGCCAAAAATGTTGTCCCAGACAAAAATTTCACCAAGCTCAAGTAAGTGGAAGCATCCTCTCTTCAGTACAATCAGTACAATGTTAGAAGTAAGGGTGGGCAATGGGCCCGGTATCCGATGGGTACTCGGCCTGTAATGGGCTGGACTTAGGCTGGTTTTCTTACACTTAAGCTGGCCCAATTAAAAAGGTTTGTCCGGCCGGGTTGGCCTAATTCCGGTATTGGAGGCCCAACTTAGCCCTATATATATATACTTAAAACTCATCTATCTACTTTTTTTTTTATCAGCCCGATATATATATACTTAAAAGTTATTCGTTCTCACACACACACATAAAACTTTTGGTGCATCTTGGATGACTCTCTCACATAATCTTCATGTAAAGCTGATGGCACCCTTAAAAGCTCTTCATATGTCGCCGATGACATTCTTAAAAGTTTTTAGCACGTCACTAAGGGTTTTTGACATATTAAAATATAAAATATTAAGGGTTTCAAATGTGAGTGGATATCGAAAAGGGTACTCGACATGATGGGTATGAAGTACATGATCGAGTTGACCCGGTAACTAAGTGGGCCGAACTTGAACCACCGACAAAGGTTAAAGCCCAACCTTAATTGGAACCTGTCAGCGACTGACACCCTCACCCTTGGGGCCGTCAAATATTGGGGGTCTCATCTCGCTTGAAATGATCAGGTCGTCCAATTACACCAGAAATTTCACCCTAAGTTTCCAAATGCACTCTTGCCATACAAACACAACAAAATTTTATTACAAAGATAACTTGCCATTAGGCAACTACTTCCACTCAAAATAAGTTATTAAAAAAAAAAGTTAAATAAAAACTGCCGGCAATAGATTGCCATTCAGTCAATAAGGTAACTTTCAACCCAAAAATAAAAAAAAAAAGAAAAAAAACGAAAGAAAAATGATTTAAATGAGCTAAGTGTTACTGTAAAAGTGATGCATTTCTTTCAACTTTTTCAACTCCCACAGCGTCAACCTTTTGTGTTACAAAAGAAAAACATTCATATGCAAATAGTGTATAGTTAGAGTGTAGGCGATGACATTCTTAGAAGTTTTTAGCACATCACTAAGGGTTTTTTTTTTTTGAGATATTAAAATATGAAATATGAAGAGTTTCAAATATGAGTGGGTATCGAACAGGGTACTCGACGGGTATAAAGAACATGATCGGGTTAAGTGGGCCGAGCTTGAACCATCGACAAAGGTTTCGCACCAACCCGAGCCCGATTTTGTTAAGCCTCAGGCATAAAAAAAACGAAAGAAAAAAGATTTAAAGGAGCTATTATTAATTGTTTTGGTGGGTCTCACGCAAGATTGAACCAATATTGTTGGAATTGATGTCTTTCATGTCATTTAGGTCAAGCTTGGCGACTCAATGAAAAATCCGAAGTAGAAAAAGTAGGTCACAGTTGAACCAGGGTGGGTTCCATGCAAATGTCAAAAAAAAAAAAAAACCATCAAACTTGCCCTCAATATGTGCTTGAGGTTGCATTTTCATTTCTGGCAGATCTCAGGTCCGAAGAGAGCAAAGATCTACGAGATCTCTGAAACAAACTATAACTTTCAGCTAAGTCACCCAGATTCTTCTATTTTACTGCCACACTCGACTCGCATCGAGTCAGGTGTGCACCGGACATGGGTGCCGCAATGGACGCATTTAGAAGCAGAGAAAAGAAAAAATGTCAAAGAGAAAATGATATGAGCATAATTGATGAGATTTGAGTGCACAATGTCAAACTATATAAGTTAAATTGTTCTTATTTTTATTATAAAGCTTCCTGCATGCATATATTATTGTCATTGCTATAGTTTCAATTACGCGACTATTTTTTGGAAAAGATTGACGCTGCTAGCTGAGTTGATTTGGAGTCTTCTGCAAAGTGATTCGCTTTGGATACTGATATTGACGACGGGGGCACAGGGACAAGGAAACTCTGGGGCCGTTTGTTTGCAAACATCACTCGTGACATCACTGAGTGTAGCTTGCCCTCCAAGGGTCGCCCTGCGACTAAAAGTCTCTGGTCCAAAAATGGGCTACGCCCTAAATTCCTCGGCATCGTTTTCACAATCGCTTCAACATCGATCTCTCTCTGCGTCTTGTCTTCTTCAATATTAACTCTTTGTTTTATGTAGTTCAATCAATTGGTACCCTTTCTTTCTTTTCATGTTAGAATTGGCATCCTTCTTGTGGCGTATCGGATCCCATGTGTTCATAAAAAAAAGAAAAAGAAAATATTATCATGATTTGACTGCAGAAAATGTGAAAATTTTAATTAGCTTCAAAATATTATTCAAATAAAGTAACAAAAATGATGAGATATAACAAGCTAAGCAATAAAGGGTGGGTATCGGGTCGGGCCGGCCCGGCCCGGCCAGGTTTTCCCCGGCCCGGGTCGGCCCGTCGGGCCTGAAGCCCGGGCCCGGCCCATAATATTGCTGGGCCGGGTCGGGTACCGGGCCGAGGCACCGAAAATTCGGCCCAGCCCGGCCCGTTTGGCGGGCCGGGCCGGTGCCGTCGTCGCAAGTCCAGGATGCCACAAGGATGAAAAAGTTCTTCGACTGCAGGAAAATTAAGAAAAGCATCGACTGCTTGCTGGAGAAGCAAAAACCATCTCGCAAATACGCTCGGGGCGCCACAAATCTTTGTGGAGATCGCTATGAATATGAAGACATGAGAGGGAAAGCGACTCGAAAGAGCCCGAGACATCTCGGGGGAGCCTTCCTTCGAACGGAGGAAGGAATGGGGACGCAGGGATGACAGANTATATATATATATATATATATATATATATATATATATATATATATATATATATATATATATATATATATATATATATATATATATATATATATATATATATATATATATATATATATATATATATATATATATATATATATATATATATATATATATATATATATATATATATATATATATATATATATATATATACACTAAAGCTTAATCATAAATTACTTGATATCAGATTTACTATATAAAACAAAAAAGAAAAGGTGCAAAATTTAAAAATAATGGCCGTTGGTGTTCCTTTCTGGAATTGACGTAACGGGAAGCAAATAAGAAAATTATGGATGGAGCAATAAAGGGTGTACTTGTTTCACCAATAATTTGTGTGGAGATGCGCACCGCTATCCATCTAAAATGGGGCACCTTTGGATACCCTTCCATTATCTTTGGACATATGTTTTAGCTCTCGACAATCTTGATGACAGCGATAGTGACAATTAAAATGTGATAATAACAATTTACTTGTTAATTCTATATACATTATATGCTAGCAATGTACATGACACTAAACTAAACCAACTTGAGAATATATATTCTTTTATTAAAATTGATAAAGTCGATTCTTAGCATAGTATGAATTTCAAACATTGATCAATTGTTAATGCATAGAGGCCACAATGTTGATAATCGAGACAAATTGATGGCAAGAAACGGAACAAGTGGGCAAAAAAAAATACAAGGCTGGATTTTTTGCACCTGTGTGGCCACCCGCTGCTCTCTCTCCCTCACTTTGTAGGGATTGAGCGAGAAGGAGAGAGCCGGCTGCACTCGTACACAAAGAATGAGAATGAGAATGAGAGATTGAATGGCAAGACCGATTGAGAAGATCAAGAAAGAGACCTTCTAGCATCGATGGTAGAGTTGATTTCGGTGGTGGCTCCACCAGCAGCAACAACAGCTCTAAGCTTGGCAATAGATGAAAAAGAGGGGAACAGTACAATACCAATGAGTTCATCATAACAGTGCCAGTTTTTAGTTTTTTTTTTTTTGTTAATTTTCGATTTTAAACCATAAAAAATGGCTTTGTCCTTGAGGCATATGCCTTACATAGAAGCATATTGAGACATACGCTTTATAGACACCTGCGTTTCACCCTTGTTCTTTGAAGCATTTTTCAAAAAAAAAAGCCTCAAAGAAATGTTATTCGGGCAGTAGGTGTAACAACTTGACCCATCCTGGGCTCAAGCCCTTAGTTTGGCGGATCACAACCCGCCTCTTACCAGTTTTGGCTTTAATCTTAAAAAAAAGCTAGAAACCAGGATAATATCTTTTTTAAGATCATCATAATCTTTAGTACGAGACTAAATTTTTGAAGTGTGAAATAGATGCATTTTTTTCAACCTTTTTCAATTCTGGTAAGGTCAACCTTTTGTGTTATAAAAGAAAGCATTCTTATACAAATAGTGTATAGTTAAATAGTGTATAGTTAGAGTGTCACTTCCTAACATTGTAAATAAAAAGAAAAAAGAAAAGTTGAATCAACCTTTTACTCACTCGAAAACAAGTAGAACGGAAAATACAATGGGGCCAACTAGGCCCTCTGCTAAAAAGTAAGAATCCGACCAAAGATTGCTGCTACACATTTCTTACAAATTCGTACGATATTATATAATAATTCATATAAAAATGAAAGGGATTCATAAAAAAATATGCTGAAAAGACTGTCTTGTTCAGCTACAAACGCCCACGCAACATGCTCTGGATGGTTTTGAAAACAACATTTTCAATAAATTTCTTTCGAAAAAAGTTTCTTGAGAGAAAAATTAATTTCAACATTGATTGAAGGATGAAGAACATTTATTTATTTTTTTCATTGAAAGCAAAAAAAGAATTTAAGAATGGAGGTCCTGAGGTCTACCGGTTGACAAAAAGGAGGCAGACGATCGAAGAGCAGATCTCGTTCTCAGCCACATGAAGGGCCAACCGCCAATGCCATTAAGACAATCAAGACGGACTCGCTGTGGGTTCCACACTTTGCTTCTCATTTTCAGTACTTTTAAGAGACTTCTTCTCTTAAAATTTTTGTTATGCATTCTCTCTATTTTTTTCTCTGAAGTCTAGAGATAGAGAGGAAGGAGCGTGGCGGCTCGCTCTCCACGTCTCCGTTGTCTAAACGCCGTGTGGCGTGTGCCCGTCTCTCTGTCTCTCTCTCTCGTCTGCAACTCCTCGAACCAGGTCTACTGCTCTCTCTCTCTCTCTCTCTCCTCTCAGCAACTCGCGTCTTCTCTACGAACCAGCTGGTTCGCTCTCTTGGGGGCCAGGAGTTGCGGTGAGCGTTCTATTTAAGTGGAAGAAAACGTGTTTTTCTAAAGACGTCTGCTCTGTTACATGAACGACGTCGAGCTACAGCCGATCAAAGAATAATGATGGGCTGATGATGCTCCTTCAGCCTTTTATAAAGTCGTTCTGTCTTTCCTTCTGGTTGTATTTCCCACGGGTACGGACGCCGGTGGTTGTTTTTCGTGCTGGTGGATACAGATGCATCTGGCGTTTGCCCTTTATGTCTCTGCTTGTCCTTCCACCTTTACTGCAACTGTTTATTGTCTTCCCTTTTATTACGTCCGTCAGAAATCATTTTTATATTGCCAAGCTTTTTCGGGAGTTGCTCCTGTTACATGTAGCAGGTTATTAACTTATTATGTTTGTAAATGTTTTGGACACCAATCTTTTTCTTCATTTCTTTGTTTAAGATTTTATAATATTTTATTTAACCTGTGGCCATAATTTAGTACCGTGTCCTTCCTTGTTTTTTTACATCTGCATGTGGTGGAGCTACGAATTTAACTAGCTGGCCTTTTCTTCCTTCTGCATTTGAGCGACTTTGGTCTGCTTCATTTATATAAGCACGGGCGTCTTCCTTTCTTTTTATTTTTGGTTGGTTCATTTGTCTTCTATACTTCTCCTTTGCTGGTCTGTGCTCGAACTTTCTTTTGTGTAGTTTCTGGTGCTTGTTCGCGCTTTGGTGTCTCTAAAAAACTGGCCTGTAATACCAAGCCATATATTGACTTACTTGTCTTCTCTTCCGAGTGATTCGTTCTTTGCAAGATCAAGCAGTTTTTTTTTTTTTTTGTTGTACTTAGCCTCTTCGAAATCTGTTGTGGAATTGACAAAATCTTGAAGTGCCCACTTGCTCAATGTCGTCCTGCCTGAAAGTTTTGTGTTTGGAAGCTTTTATGGAGCACTGGTGTCTTGGTTTCTATATTTAGCGTTCCTATTGAGGGAAACAAGAAAATTGATTTTCCTGCTGATCATATAGATCTTAGCGCGTCCGAATTTGCTGGCCATTTGTTTTATGGTTTCGTTTATTATGGTTGTTTCTGAAGTGCCTTTGGTTCTGTTCTCTTTGCAGTGCTACAATCGAAGACAAGGCTGTTGCAGGTGGTCTTTTACTGTAATATAATTGCCAGCAGACATGTCTTCTTCCTCTTGGATCACATCTTTGGCATGCTCCCCTAGCTTCATCGTGCAGAAGCCTAATGGCATCTTTTCCTTCTTGTTTCAATGGTTGAGATTCATCTTCCTCTCACCCTGTCCTCAGAGGCTTCTAGTCTCCGCCATTAATCTCATTTTCCTTCTCACAATTTTCGGCTTTGCCCTTCGGAAGCTATGTTCAAAATTTTGGTTCTCTGGCGAGTCTTCTTCTAAATCAATCGAAAAAATTCAAACAAGGACGGGGTTTAAGTTCAAAACCACGCTGGTGTTGACATGTCTGTTAGCCATACTCAATGCTGCCCTCTGCATAAAATATTTTACAGAGAGGAACCACACATTTTGGAACCTTCAGCTTGCCATCTTTAGGTTGATAGAATTTTTCGGCTGCCTCGCAGCATCTATGATCGTAGCCCATGAGAAGAAGTTCAAGGCACTGCATCATCCGGTGTCTCTTCGTAGTTGGTGGGTAGCCAGCTTTGTGCTATGCTGTTTCATGTCCATCTCTGCAATCTTCAGGTCGAACGAGAGCATCGATCAAGATCTGAGAATTGAGGACATTTGCTCTGTGGTCGCCCTTGTTCCGACAATAGTTCTTCTTTTCTTTGCTGTAAATGGATCAACCGGTTTGGAATTAATAGATGAAGATGAAGAAGTTGAATCAATAGATAGAAAATTACGAGAGCCACTTCTAGAAAAGTCAGCCCTTGAAGGCAGCACAACAGCTTATGAGTCCGCCAACTTGTTCTACAGATTGACATTTACATGGTTGAATCCGCTTCTTAAGAAAGGCTACAGTTCTCCGCTTAAACTTCAAGATGTGCCTTCACTTGCCTCCTTTGACAGAGCTGATGTAATGTACGACCGCTTCCAATCGAAATGGCCAAGCACTAATGTGAAAAATCCAGTTAGAGTCACCTTGTTCAAGTGCTTTTGGCCAAATTTATCTTTGACAGCAACACTTGCCATCCTCAGGGTCTGTGTTATGTATGTTGGTCCAACTCTGATACAGAGATTTGTAGATTTCACCTCTGGTAAGCGCGAGTCTGCTTATGAAGGCTATTATCTTGTTATCATCCTCCTTGTCGCAAAATCCATAGAAGTTATGTGTTCCCACCAGTATAATTTTCATTGTCAGAGGTTGGGCACGCTCATTCGGTCGACCTTGCTAACTTCTCTCTACCAAAAGGGTCTTAGACTCTCCTGCGCTGCTCGGCAATCTCATGGAGTTGGTCAAATTGTCAATTACATGGCCGTCGATGCACAACAGCTTTCTGACATGATGCTTCAGCTTCATTACATATGGCTAACCCCTCTTCAGATTGGAGTTGCATTAGGCCTTCTCTACGGTTTCTTAGGGTTGTCCATGACTTCTGCTACTGTTGGTATAGTAGCGGTTATAGTTTTTGTAGCATTGGGAACCCGAAGGAACAACCGCTTTCAGTTCAATTTGATGAAGATGAGGGATTCACGGATGAAATCAATGAATGAAATGCTGAATTACATGAGGGTGATAAAGTTTCAAGCGTGGGAAGAACATTTCAACAAGAGGGTGCAGTCGTTTAGGGAGTCTGAGTATGGGTGGTTGAGCCAATTCATGTATTCTGTTTCAGGTAACATAGTTGTGCTGTGGAGTACTCCTATTCTAGTTTCGTCATTGACATTTGGAACCTGTGTGTTGCTGGGAGAGGAATTGACAGCAGCAAAAGTTTTCACTGCCACTTCTTTCTTCAAGATCTTGCAAGAACCAATTCGAAGCTTTCCACAGGCACTAATCTCTTTGTCGCAGGCTATGATTTCTTTAGATCGGCTGGATAGGTACATGACAAGTAAAGAATTGGATAAGGAGGCAATGGAAAGGCTGTCAATTGGAGAAATGGGAGATACTGCAGTGCAGATTGAAGATGGTACATTCAGTTGGGATGATGAAGAGCGTGCTGGGGTACTCAGGAACATCAACATGGAGATCAAGAGAGGATGGCTCGCTGCTGTTGTGGGAACTGTCGGATCTGGCAAGTCATCACTTGTTTCTTGCATTCTTGGTGAGATGGCTAAGATCTCTGGGACGGTATGACCTCTCTAACTCTTTCAAGTTTCAACTTGTGCAAGAAATATGGTGGTTTTCCTTCTCCTCCTTCTAGAGAGTGGGCGGGCGAATTTTTAGCATGACTTACAGTTCATTATATATGATGGAATAAGTCTGCAAGATGAGTCTATGTAGGCATTAATTTTGATTTGTTGAATGCGTAATCTGTGAATGTAAGACAGAAGCTAGGCCAAACCACAAAAACCTGCGACATGGGAGTGACATGTAAAAATGGACAGTCCCATGTAGATAACACCATGTTAACGTTCTTGTAAGCTGATGCCTTAACAGACTCAAGACTGTCTATAGAAACTCCGACCTATTTGCATTGCTTCTTTTACATTTTCATTCATATGTATTAATTGTTTACAAATCACAGGTGAGAGTGAGCGGCACTACTGCTTATGTTGCTCAAACAGCATGGATACAGAATGGGACCATCCAAGATAACATCCTCTTTGGAAAACCAATGGATGTGGGCAGATACAGAGAGGTATTGAGGGTATGCTGCCTTGAGAAGGATTTAGACATGATGGAGTTTGGCGACCAGACTGAGATTGGAGAACGAGGGATCAACCTTAGCGGAGGCCAGAAGCAGAGGATCCAGCTAGCTCGGGCTGTTTACCAAGATTCAGACATCTACATACTTGATGACATCTTTAGTGCAGTTGATGCACACACAGGTTCAGACATCTTCAAGGTAATGAACCAAATCCTCCCTGGTCAAGTATCTGTTATCTCTTCTTAACCCTTTGAAAGTTACACATCTAACTTCAATGGATTATCGGCCTAATCATTTTATAATAATGATTTGCATAAACTGACTAATTAACACGAAAAACATTGATCATAGGAGACACGTATTCATTTTTTGAAATGCAGCAAACATGTTACTTGTGACATTAATGTGCCCATCTTTGACTTGCACAGAGCATAACCTGGGGCCTACTATTTCCTTTAACCTGGGGCCTACTATTTCCTTTGGAATGAGACTGCCTCCTCAGGATTAAGTAGATTTGTCAGGGAAATTTTGCACTTGAGATTCGTAATAGATTTCATTCAAATCTTCAATTAAACTATAGCCTGTAAACTTGCATAAACTTTATCTGATATCATAGACCCTGAGAAAAGGCCCTCCATTAATGAAAAATGAATTTATTGTGAACGGATATATAAGGAATGCTCACAAGTTGATCCTGTTAAGGTTATATGTGCCAATGTCGCCTAGAATATGATATATGATTGGTTACTGTTGATCATTTCCAAACACAAATTCATGCATTAAAGTTGAACTGGTTATGCTTAACTGCTAGTTTTTTATGGTGGCAGGAGTGTGTTCGAGGGGTTTTGAAGAACAAGACAATTTTGCTTGTAACTCACCAGGTGGACTTCCTCCACAATGTTGATATCATCATGGTAAGATTGGTGCTCTCAGAAATCAAATGGTTTGTCCCCACTCCTATAACTGTATAATATTAAAAAAAAAATTAGGGTTTCTATGTAAATATTATCTTTATATATTTATTTATATTACATGAAAATACATATATGGATTTGCAACCCTGCATTATATCTGTAAATTCGTTGCTAGGTTAATTTTGCAATGTCCGCTTTCCCCAAAGAAACGCACAACATGTGAACAATTCTGACACTGGAATTTAGAAAAAATTGCTCCATATTTGCACCTTTACTCCTATCGAGTGACAGACACAAGACTTGAGAAGTTGTGCTTAACAGAGTTTATTTTTGAAGTTCTGCCCCGTTGGTGGTTCAACTCAGAGTTTGAAAGAGGTTCTGTTCACAACAGATTCTGAGGTTCATATAACATCACATGCTGCACAAAGCCATAACAACGGATTGTATGTTTTCTATCTGAGGTAGAATGCCAATGCAACACAGAATACAATAAGGGGTGCACCTTTCAATTTTGACGTGTCAACTAATAGACCGTTATAAGCTGAGATAAACTGATTCCCAAACTGCTTCTGTTTTGTAACCTAGGAACATGTTTGGCAACTTTTAGCTTTAAATACAGTGTATGTCTGCATGATAAGGAACTGATTCAAACTTTTTCAAATATTAAAACTTTTCAATCTGTTCTATACCAGGTCATGCGTGAAGGGAAGATTGTTCAGTCTGGAAAGTACAATGACCTACTGGAATGTGGGACTGATTTTGAAGCATTGGTTTCTGCTCATGAAAATTCCATGGAGCTTGTGGAGAAAAGTGCCACTATTCTCAATGATCATCACAGTTCAAAGCCATCACATGACTCATTAACTAATGGACAAGAAAGGATGAAAGAAAATGAGTCCAAGAATTACTCTGACTCTTCCAAGGCAAATAGTAAAACATCTAAACTTATAGATGAAGAGCAGAGAGAGACTGGCCATGTCAGCTGGAACATATACAAGATGTATTTAACAGAAGCATATGGGTGGTATGGCATAATTGTGCTTCTCATATTTCAAGTTCTGTGGCAGGGATCGCTTGTGGTAGCTGACTACTGGCTTGCGCTTGAGACATCAAATACCAGCTCAGGCTCATTTAATGCGAGCATGTTTATTTCCGTATACTCTACTATTGCAGTAGCTTCATGTGTATTTGTGGTGCTCAGGATATTTTGCATGACATTTCTGGGACTCAAAACATCTCAGGTCTTCTTCAAACAGATTCTTAACAGCATACTTCATGCTCCAATGTCATTTTTTGACACAACACCTTCTGGAAGAGTTCTTAGCAGGGTATTTCCGTTGTTCTTTTGTCTGTTTATTTTTCTTTCTACCTGTTGCATTAAATAGTTCCCATTTTGTTACAATGACATGATATATTTATTTCTGTTACCTTCTTGAACTATCATCACGTGAAATTGAAAATTATCATAATCACCTGAATCTTTTGTTTGTTGAAAGTTAAAAACTCAAAACTACTCACACCCTCCTTTCACCTTCAAATTAAGTCAAGTTATTTTTTAGGGCATAATTTTGTTGCTTACTTTTGACACTTCTCCTAGGATATTTCAATTAAGACAGCTGAAAAAGAGGTAAATGTACAAATTGCTTAAAGTTTTTATGTTGAACTCTTACAGTTTTTATCAATCCAAGTTTGGATTTCTTTTTGTTTATTTTCTCCCTCTATTTTCTATTTAGGGATTATATTTTTTTATTTTATATATTTTCCTTTGGGGATTATAATCCTTAAATCCCAATTTTTCTTGTTTTGATGCAGGCATCCACGGACCAGACTAACATAGATCTTTTCCTTCCCTTCTTTGTGGGGATGTCAATCGCCATGTTCTTCACAGTTCTGAGCATCATTATTGTCACGTGCCAAGTCGCTTGGCCAACCATCTTAATTATTGCTCCACTTGCTTGGATGAATTTCTGGTACAGGGTAAGCAAGCTACCATGACATATTATTTTTCATCTATCTGCAAAAAATTGCATCTCTCCTTCTCAATTTGTGATATAGACCAATATGTAATGGCATTTACATGTTATGTATAAACAAATTTAAGTGTGTCCATTTGCTGTAACCATTCGGAAACTTAGGTATAAGGTATTAGTGCATCCTTTTTATTTTGTTTCTCTGTTGTGTAAATTTTAAATATTATTCAAATTTGAGAACATCAGTAGAGGGAAAAAAAAAATTTAACCAACCTTTTCAATTTTCGGATTCAATTTCCCATGGAGCAGTTTTCTCTATTTCTGAAACTCTTGAAGGTTCCATGTGTTGGTGCGAAACTCAGTTTTGTTAATCTTGATCCTTTTATATAGCTCGTGACAGCATATTTTTCCTAACTAGGCAGGCGTACATAACTTCCTAATACCATAACAAGTTGTACATTTTCCATCTAGTTCAACTTAATGCTATTTTGTTCATGAAGTTTGGATTGTTCCATGCAGGGATATTATCTCTCCACATCACGTGAATTAACTCGTCTTGACTCCATTACAAAAGCACCTGTAATTCATCATTTCTCAGAGACCATTGCTGGATTTATGACAATCAGATGCTTTAAGAAGGAAGAGATCTTTTCTCAGGATAACGTAAATAGAGTTAATTCAAACTTGCGCATGGACTTCCATAACTACTCTTCCAATGAGTGGTTGGGATACCGATTAGAAATGATTGGTAGCCTCATTCTTTGTGCATCAGCTTTGTTCATGGTGTTGCTTCCAAGCAATATAATCAAGCCAGGTGTCCTTTCAAACTTTGGTGCTTTTTTATTTCCAAGATTGTCGCTCTCTGTTTCTTAAAATTTGTGAAGCAAATGTTGTAAGCATGCCTTCGGTTTGACCAGACATGTTTTTCTATTGTAGGCATGGTGTTAACGATACGACAAAATTCACTTATTTCTTTGTCATTTTGATGAATTCATAATGGTTGTTTTACTAGAATCAATGCTTTGGGTCAAATTAGTTACGGCCTTTTATTATTGTGAGATTTTGATGCAGAGTTCTATCCTTGTGCATTTTTAGAGATCTTTGAAGCCTCAGAATTTCTTAGTCAATGACCTGTTTTATCCCTCTGTTGCAATATTTCAATCTCATGTTTTTGCTTACTATTGTGACGATATTTTTTAATAAGATATTAAGGTTATATACTGTTTGTTTCCTTCCTCAATGGCTCATTGTTGCCGTGTTTGGATACAGAGTTTGTTGGATTGTCTCTCTCATATGGTCTATCTCTGAATTCTGCACTCTTTTGGGCAATATTTGTAAGTTGCTTTGTGGAGAATAGAATGGTCTCCGTTGAAAGAATAAAACAGTTCACCAACATCCCATCGGAAGCACCATGGGTCATAGAACATTGTCTTCCCTCTCCAGATTGGCCTACTCATGGAAATGTGAATATCCACAGCCTGGAGGTATGAAATCATCCTTCAAGATCAGCAGTAAAGTTTAGTGGTGATAAATAGCATTCTTTTCGATTTTTGATGATGAACACCTGAATTGAATCTTAACTTTAGCTTTTACATAATATTGCAGGTCCGGTACCGGCCAAATACGCCTCTGGTCCTGAAAGGCATAAGTCTTAATATATATGGTGGTGAAAAGATAGGCATCGTTGGTAGAACTGGGAGTGGAAAATCCACGTTCATTCAAGCTCTGTTTAGGATTGTGGAACCTTCAAGTGGTAAAATAATTGTCGACAGCGTAGATATATCCAAACTTGGCCTGCATGACCTCCGATCTCGATTTGGTATAATACCTCAAGAACCTGTTCTGTTTGAGGGAACAGTAAGAAGCAATATTGACCCAATTGGACAGTATTCTGATGATGAGATCTGGAAGGTATGCACAATTGCTTGATTTAATGGTCCAGAACTAGCACATCATCTCTTTACCTAAGAGATGCATTATCCTATTCTCCTGCTTATGATATAATTGCCTGCAAATGAATGAAGCATCTGAATTTATGTAAGAAACATTTATGTGGTATTGTCATAACTTAGTCAAGAACGATCTACATGCTACTCTAGCCCTCCTGTGATGACATGGTTAAGCTTGTAATATACAGTTGGATCTTTATAGGCAATATGGGCAGTAAAACGTGACTTTTATAACCTTTCAGAATTACATTAGAATAAGAACAGCAAAACGTCAATACAGACAAGTTGTTCATGCATCTTTTAAGTATTGTACATAAACCTCTAAAGCATAACTTGTCCAATAAGCCGTTAATTGCAAGTTAATTCACTTTGTATCTATCTTGCAGAGCCTGGAAAGATGCCAACTGAAAGATGTTGTGGCCTCAAAACCTGATAAACTTGATTCACTTGGTAACGTTTTCTTATTTGATCGCTGAAGGTAATCTGAAAAATTTTACATGATTATTATCACTCTAACCATTATTTGGGTTTTCTCAGTTGTTGATAATGGAGAAAACTGGAGTATGGGGCAGAGGCAGCTTCTTTGCTTGGGTAGAGTCATGTTGAAACGTAGCCGAATTTTGTTCCTTGACGAAGCCACAGCTTCTGTTGACTCTCAAACAGATGGTGTCATTCAAAAGATAATCAGGGAAGACTTTTCTTCTTGTACAATCATCAGCATTGCTCATAGAATACCAACAGTCATGGACTGTGACAGAGTTCTGGTCATGGATGGAGGTAAGGTTTTTAGAACTCTGCACTATTAACATAGTGAAGCATAATATTCACCACGGCTTGTTAACTTAGCTTCTTCACCTTTTTGACCCAAAAATTAAAGGTTTCATTTGTTCATGCAGGGCTTGTAAAAGAATTTGATAAGCCATCTCTTTTGTTAGAGCGGCCAACGCTCTTTGGTGCTCTGGTTCAAGAGTATGCCAATCGATCGTCAGGTCTATAGTGCGTCAACTTGCTAGTTTCTGATTTTGCTTTGCTGGTGATTAACTTATGATGCTGCATCCATTACATCCATCGCGGCACAGCCATCCTCCAGAAGTATCATTGATAGCCATGGCTCAGTAATGTCTTTCAATCCTACAAAGAAGGAAATCTCAACTCTCACTTGAGATTATGAAACAGCAGCCTTTAACTGTCAAATTTCCTGACAAATAAAATTTGACAGGTTGTATCCGGTAACACAAATAATTGATGCACCCAATACATTATCAGTCATAGCTGTTAGCTCTGTAATTAATTATATCTAATTATGTCTTGATCAGCATTAGCACATTGTGTAATTTCATGTCTGCTAATAAAAGAGCATATTTCATCCCTGCTAATAAAAGTGCATTTATGCCTAAATTCCTCATGCTACACGCACACACAAAGAGAGAGAGAGAGAGAGTCAACTTGCTCCCAGAAGCCTAACACGATGAATCGAATATTAGTTATTCCTGCTTTAGTGGTTCTTATAAAAGTAAGATTTTTTTAATATTTAATTAGGGGAAACTTTTCAGCATAAAACCTCCAATGCTCTTGTTTCGGTGCTTGGGTGGACCTTTCCGATGCTTGGGTGCACCTATGGTTTCAATTTAAGTTTCAAAGAAGAAAGGCCTAAGGGGTCATCAATATGAGACCTGGCGATGCATGGCACTAATATGTAACAAGTAATTTGTTGAAGTTTCCGCATTCATGGGCACCTAGTCTTTGCATAAGCCAAGGCAAGTCTTTATCTTAATCACAACGAAGTAGCACCACGTGGTCATACTTGAAGGATCGATGATGTCTTTGAAGCCATATTCTGGTTTTCATGTGTAAAAATAAGAAAAGTCCTCAAAATAAGAAAGTGAATTTTATATCAAGTAGTGGATTTTATATCAAGTATGGACTAAATTTGGTTAGTTTCCATATATATGCTGGGAAAAAGGGGCACAAGTGCCTCCCATTTTCAAAAAACTTATATAATTGTATATCACACTCCTCAATTACAAAATTTTATACTTGTTCTCCTTGCATGCCAAAATTTTTACTACCACTAGCACATTGTGGTTTTTAAATGCCTAAGTTGCTATGTCATAGTCTTGAATTTTATCATGATTGAAAAGAAGATCCCCATATTAGAAGGAGAACATGCTTTCCTGGTAGATAGTTTCAACTAGTTGATGGGTGTACCATAACCCACCCAGGTTCTAAAGGAGCCCAGGAACCTAGGGCAGGGGGACCTTCAGGTTTTTTGCAGGTGATAGGTTGTTAACTTCGTGCTCAATTGGAAGAGACTCCCACGCTAGATTAAGTTGGAATCAAAAGGGCAACAATATTCAAAGTTTACGTGGGGACAACTTCTTGGAAGAAACATTTCATTTGATTGGATTGTTGCCACCTTTATCTATCTCACTAATTTGATAACTTCATAAGTTTGTTTCTCTAATTCCTTTTTAATTTTTTCAAAAACTTGACAAACGTATGATCTTTGAAATCATAAATAATAAAGATAATAAAGTACTTTTCACCTGTAGAGACATTTATATGGGCTATTTTGATCTCTCATTACTGTTAGTAGCACGTTAGTTATATGCGTAAGTTTTCTACATGGACTCGAATTTGTGAAACGATATGTCGATCTTTTATTTGACAAGGTTTAATTGGATTCCCCTCTTTATAATGCGTCCAAGTCTGCAATGTGAGAGCATGTTCATGAGGCTACGTCTATTGTGGGTCAATACATTCTCAGCGGTTAGGGACATTTGAGAACGGATTTTTCAATTTAACTGATATAAACTATCATATGCAAGGATAGCCAATTTCAATTGAAATTCTGTATATTAATATTTTAAGGTGTTCATATTTGAAACAAAAATCATAACAAACTGTGACATTAAAATTAAATTTATGCTACAAGGTTGTACATAAAAAGGTGTCAACAAAATCTAGTAAAACGCCCTATAAATCGGTTAAATTGATTGAATATATATATATATGTGGATCTTTTATACCAATAATCCAAAATCATACCACCTCATCATTCCATATCGGATAATTCAACTTACCAGCGTAGCGTTAATTCGATTTCTCTATAACCATTTCTCCGATCATTAGATTAGATTTAATATTCTCCTTGGGAAGGAAATAGAACCATCTGGGTAACTCGTCTACTGCTCGCTCTCCCTTCTGTTTCCTTCTCTTTTATTTGCTCTCTTGTCTTCTCTCTCCCATATCACGCCTTTCTCTTCGAACCTTCTGAATCCACGGTTTATTCTCTCTCCCATTTTCATTCCTCTGCGTCTTGTGGAGAATAGAATTATCTCTGTTGAAAGAATAAACGAGGTCACCAACATCCCATCGGAAGCATCACCGGTGATAGAACACCGCCTTCCCTCTCCAGATTGGCCTACTCATGGAATGTGAATGTCCACAGCCTGGAGGTATGTAGCCATTTTTTTTCATGATGAACATCTGAACTGAATCTTAATTTTTAGTTTTCACATAAATTGCAGGTCCGATACAGGCCAAACAGACCTCTAGGTTTGGCTTTGGCTTTGAAGTTTTGGGCGAGTCCCTGTCGTCTTCTTCACTGGACGCTTCTCACTCTCTCTGCGGCCGGCCATCGCTGTAGTGGATGCCGTTTCCCGGCGATCGGATAGCCCGTTCCAAAATGCCGGAAAAAAAAACATAAATCTCGAAAAATAACATGGAAAGAAGAAAATCACCTTGTCTTGACTCCTGCCGCCGGAGCAGGCTGAAACGCCGGTTGGGAACAATAAAACCGTCGACGGCACGAGAGAGGAGAGAGAAAATGAACGAGGAAAATGAGGGGAAAAACAAAAAGCGACAAGCCATATCTATACCCATTTGTGGAAAATCTCATGGCGGCCTCGAAGCTTGTTAGTGCCTAGTGTGGGCTAGATGTACCATCGACTACTACTGTATGCCCGGCTCATATGATGCAAAGGTATAGCATCCGCATGAATCAAATTGATGGCACTGTGGAGAATTATCTCCAGCTACCTATGGCTATGCTCGTTGATGTTGTTTTCTATAAATTGCTAAATAATTTCATTTTGACTTCAAGTTCATAATCTAAACATTTCAAAGATATTGCATCAAATCTTGCTAAAAGTCATTCGCTAGCCCTCCAAACTTTAAAATAGGGGTGAACATTAACTCCAACTGGACTCGATAAAGCTTGCCTTGAATCCGAGTTCGAGCTGACTCTTTCCACAAAGAGTTCAAGTGTTTACAATGGCTAATTTATTTGCCTCAGTGGAGATCAAGCTCACTAAACTTGACTCGATAAAGCTCGACTTGCTCAATTATTAAACCAATCCGATATATATATATATATATATATATATATGTGAACTAAACCCCCTGCAAGTCCTAAGTGAATCCACCTTCCATCTTTCTTCATGCGCACTTCTCTCTCTCTCTCTTGCTCCTCCTTCTTCTTCATCTGAGCATCTTCTCCATCGTTTTTTTTGTAAAGCTTGATGCAAATTTGATTTGGGGATCTAGAGTTTCATTGTTTTAGATGTGATTTGTGGATTTAGGGTTTGTATTGTATATGTGACTTGAGGATTGAGCCTTACATAGTCCAGTGGAGCTCCAAGACCTATTCTCAAGTCAACTTTGAGCCCAATTTATGGAGTTTGACTCGAGCTAAAGCTGAGTATTTTAGGTGTTGACCCTAGATCAACTCGAGCTCAACTCGGCTCGTGTTAAAGGCTGCTTCTATCTAACATAAATATGAGGTTTTGACTGAGGATCTAGAATCCTTTTTTTTTTCAATTAGTGGTAAAATTTTGTGTCTAACTCTACGCTATGAGTCCAAACGGGATTTTTATGTCAGCCTTGGATCTCGAACATGCATACATACGAGGGAATCAAACGGCACAATGGTATTGGTTGAGTCTAGTCAAAAAGTCTGGAGGAACCGATCCATAATAGTGGATCCAGATTTTCTAAGAGGACAAGCAACGACCGCGGTCCATCGCAGATGGGCTCGGCCTATAAAGGGCAATTCCGTCGGTCGTGGGAAGGCAAACCCGCCCGAGTCTCGTCGGCGCCTCGCAGTTTCGCTTTTGGGCGGGAAGAAACCCTCGATTCAACCGCGATTGCTTTTGATTTTGTCTCAATTCGTTCTCTCTCATGATTCGTGCGTCTTTGATCGAGCCGAAGGAATTCTGGCAGGATTTTGCTGGATATTCTCATCGTTTCCGCGTTTTATCGTGCGTTAATTTTCACCGAGTTGGTGGTTTCCTGGATCTTCCTTTCTCTTTCGGTGGACTCCAGGGTTTCTTTCCGTGCGAATTGAGAGGACTGCCGCTTGGGGGACGAGGTAAGAGCACCATCCTTTATCCGGAATGGTTTAAAATTCTCGTTTTCCTTTTATTTGAGGGTTTCAGGTTGTAGTTGTTGGTTTTTTGGCTTATTTTTCTGTATGCGACTTGTAGTTGTCATTTCTCCTCTATTTTTAGATGTTATCGTTCTTGTTTGATTTTAAACAGGTATTCCTAATTTGGACGTGTCTTTTCGCTTCCTTCAAGTCCTCGGTTGATTTACGAAGCGCTGGGATTTTGATTGTTAGTTTTCAGATGGGAGGTACCTTGGAATTCTGTGTCGATAGACCGTATTGAGGATGGGTGCATTGACAGATGGTAGGAAGAGAGTCCTTGAAGCTTCTTTAGTTTTGTGCGGTGGAAAATGGGAAAATGAGTTCTGCCCGTACGGTTCGGAGATAGAAATCCTGGATCGTTTTATGCCTGCGAAGAAGCAAAAAATTCAAACCGTGCAGCTTGTATCAGAGCCTGTTCGGGCAGCTCAGGCTTTGCAACCATCAGTTGTTGCCAATACGGCTGTGTCCAGACTAGCTAAATTGCCACCACCGCCTCCATTGCCCCGAGAGGTTCAGGGTCCGCAAAGATTGTTGAAATACATGGGACAATCAAATTCATCTACTAGCACCACAAAAACAGGTAAAGGGTCGATCAGAGATGACGAACGGGTCACGAATTCGACTTCCAATGCAACCTCTGGTAACATGAATCGGGAAAGTTGGTTAGTCAAATACAGGAGAGATGCACTTGATTTCATAAGTTCATCTAGAAAAGACAAAGCTAGTATTTATGAGTCTGGTCAATGTTCAAAAAGTACAATTGATAGATTAAACGAGATGCCTTCTCCAGTTTCAGCTGCTGAGGCTTTGGACGTTGAACAATATAGAAGAATGGTTGAAGATCGTGTAGGTGAGTCAAGTCATAGACTGTCTGACGTCATGGTTAGTGTCCGGTCCCCCAGGGTGAAGGAGTTCTCTGACACCGTTGTTGGTACACCTCAGAAGTCACTTGTCACCTCTTTGGTGGACCTGGAGGACTATTCTCAACCTTCTTCTCTGAAAGTCCAGATTGGTGAGGCTGAAGATGCAAAGACTACAGCAGCAAGCAGTAGTATTCATGAGCAGAGATGGAAGAGACCAGCATACAAGGAGTTGCAAGAATCTATAGCTAAAAATCGGGAGACATCACTTCGCAGCCTTGGTGATCAAATCAAAGTAACTGAAGCAAAGTTTGCTGCTCTGGGCTTCATCAGGAAACAGACAAAGCCTGCGAAGAAGGTAAAAGCTTCTTATCTTATATTCAGTCTGATTTGGATTTAGTTTTGTTATGTTATTTTTCTCTTTTGTATTTTTGGGTTTTCTCACTAATTTTTTCTTGTTATAGTCATTTTTGTGATGAACGTATTATTATGTACCACTGGAACATTTGAAGAAGGATGGATTGTTAGGGTTGTTGAAAGATTGTCCAAACTCAAACACAAATAGTTTAATATGCAGATGCAGGGTTTCAAAGAGCATCTATTGGAACTTCTATATATGTTCAGTTGTTCACCGTCATCTAACTGAGAACAGGCAGGAATCCTACAAGTGACCTTTTTGGAGCAAACTAATTATGTCATTGACAACCATTCTGATGCCTAGACCCAATTCCTAATCATCATGATCTCTGTAATTGAGACAATATTTTAGGAACACTTTCAGGAACAGGAATAACGTGGGATAGATTCTAAGCAAATGAAAAATAATTGCAGAAGGTTTTATTATACATTTGTTTGACTACAACATAGGTGTAGATGCTTCACTGCGATTCTGTCCTTCTGACAAATATCAAGTGCTTTTCCCAAGTCATTTTCATTCACATTTGGAATAATGGCACAAGCCTCTACCTAAATAAGTAAACCAACAAAGTAAAGTACTGGAGAGAATGGAAATAACTACTAACCTGATGATCTATCTTCAAGGGGGTGTGTTTATGATTTAGAAGGCAAACACATTTTATTGATTTGTTTTGTCTCCTGTGCTGTGTTCGATACGTCGACTTACTGTGTTTATGCCAATTTCTAGAACCCACCCTCTGGACTATTGATAAGACCAATGGATGATTTGTTGGCTTATTTGAAATGTTTGTTGTGCTTGACTTCAATCAGTTAGAGATTTAGACTGGAAGAAACCGTTTTCCTCTCTTTTCTTGGAAGCATTTTCTTGTTTATTCGTTTGGCTAGTGTATGTGAAAATAACGTCTTATCTCGAGTTAATAATTTATCCCTTTGCTGCCATTTTCGGCCTAATTGGTCTTCATCTATTAAAAAATAAGCTATTTTCAGTGTTTTCCCTACCAGATATACTCTACTTGTTGTTCCTCAAAGACAGGCCTTTGTTTCGCCTTGTGCAGTTCATAAGCAGTCTTGTGCTGATCATCTGTCTGATATTATTTCAGATTTTATGCACTCTTTTCTTTCCTTAGACTAATAAGCTAGAAACACTTCTTTTCCAAAAAGAAGTAAACTTTCAATAAAGGGGATGTTAGGTGAAAAACAACAGATCATGATTTTGACAAATGCCAATACTTGCCATTGTTTTTTTTTCTCAAAGATAAATGTTATCAGTGCATTACCTAGAAATCCCTTTGCTAGAACATCCTGTCAAATGTTCGACTGCAATTGGGGTCTGTTTATAAGGTTTAGCTCTTCTTCTTTTCATTTTTTGTCGAACTAGCACTGGCTTCTTAAATTTTTGGCTGTCCATAACTTTCCTTCGGTACTTAGATTGTAAAGTCACCAAATTTAATTTGTTTTATCCAGGATGAATTTCACAATCCTTTTGCTCCTCTGACGGAAGAGGAAGAAGAGGAGGTTTCAGTTGCTTTGACTGGTACCAACAGGTGAGTGTATTTCATGTTTGTTAGTGAGCTGAATTATGTGGTGCATTTGGTCAAATTGCATAATTGACATGCTGTAAATAATTCAGGCGCGAATGCTTGGTCTTCCATGAAAGGTCCAATATTGAAATCACTAGAAACATTTTACAATGCCTTTTACCTGGTGCATGGTTGAATGATGAGGTGACCATTCCTGTTTTCCTTCGAACATACTTTGTCCTTTTGACCTGCTAAAAGGCATTTTGGAGCCTAGACTATATCATCTGACTTTTTTTTTTGTTCTTGCAGGTCATTAATTTATACCTTGAGTTATTGAAAGAAAGAGAGATCAGAAATCCAAAGCAGTTCTTACGATGCCATTTTTTCAATACTTTTTTTTATAAGAAGGTTTGGGCATATTAAATTGTATATTTTATTGTTTTAACTTTTAATGTGTACTGGTTATTATTATCTTAACATGCAACTACTGCTTATTGTTTTAAGAGTGCTTGTATTCCTACCAAAAGGTTCATTGCTTTGTTTTCTATTGCTTTTCTAAAATCATCAAAAGCTATTTAGCCCTTAGCTTGTATTATAGGCTTTAGACACAAAAATGTAGATGCAAAATGATTACAAAAAAAAAAAAAAATGCTGAAAACACATAATTAGATGCAAAATGATTATGAAATATAAACTATGTTGGATAATGTGATATCACATCCAATGCCGTGGGAGGAAGATTCTTAAAGCTTCACTTGTCTTCTGTATTGACAGAACATAATTGCGCCTAAGGACAACAAAGTGCCGTATAACTTATGTGTAACAAGGTGCTGAAAATCTCATCAAATAACAGATATCAGGAAAGAAAAATTTCTTTGAAATTCTCTTCTTCTGTTTATAACTTGGCAAAAGGTAAAACACAGATAAGATCAGAAAAGTGTAATGGAACCAGGGGTAGCAAAGTGTCAGAGGATCAAAATACATGACCAAGTCTCCTTTAATGTGGTCCGTGTCAAATAGCTCATGAACCTGCAGTTTCTTCTTTTCTTTTCCAGCTGCCTTCACATGCAAAAACACAAATGGTGCACAGACATGCTTATGCATCCAGCATGCTTATATTTATTGAACTTATTGCTGCCGTTTAAATTGGACTCCCTGTCCTCTTACCTACTGAGCTTCAACCTATGAGGATATTTGTGCTATTGCACAAAACAGGAGCTTACTGTTATAAAACAATTTAGAAACTAAAACTTTAATTTCCTTTAATGATTATTTGATAAAAATCTGTTGGATGTCAAAAGGAGTTTCATAATTTTTAGTCGCATTCGTGAAAAAGCTTGTATATCTTGAACATGGCAAAGCAAAATGAGTGGAGTTGAAATAGATCATAGCAAACTCTAAAATTTTAGAATCTGGTGTTCGATTTTTTGTTGTTTTGAAACTGCAGGATATTTCAGGAGACATTCATAGGATAATGGAAAGTCAGCTTTGCAATTTTCCCTACTATTGATGTGCTCGACTTGTTGTAATTAGTTGTTGCTCTAATATATATGTAATTTTGGACATGGATGTCAAGTCAATCATGTGGCTGGAAGGTTATTTCCAAAATTGTGCTAAAACTTTGAATATTTTCTGAAGACTACCTTCAGCAACAGAATGTAGAAGTATAATGATGAGATAATGTTCCTTAATCAATTTATGACATCCTAATGTGGAAAAGACATGAAGCTTTTGGCAAGCATAATTCCGTTTGGCTGGGGTACCTTATTGCTTACACCTGGCAAGTGTCCTGATTGGTGGAGGAGGCACATGTGGGCTTGTGTGGGCAATTGGCTACATCCCACAGAAATTACTTGTTTACATATTAGTGCCTCATAGTCAGTTGCTTAGCCATTCTCTTATTACATGTTAGTGCCCCTCAGCTGCTATACTTTTTTTAAGGGTCTGCTTTCTGGTTATGGCACTACGTCTGATTGGAAGCACAGTTGCTTGTGTGAGAATGTTGAAATTATTTGAGAGTCTAGATTGGAATTTCATTTTTGGTACCTTTAACGTGGCAGCTTATTGGTGGGAATGGTTATGAATTCAAAGCGGTCAGAAGATGGACTACCCAGAAGAAGATAGGGTACGCCCTTATTGAGTGTGACAAAGTAAAGTTGTTTCTCCCTTTTGTAATCTTGTTATCCTTGAGTTTCGGTTTTCACTTTTTTAAGCATTTGTGAATACCTTTGTCATCTGCAGATCTTTGTCCCCATTCACAAAGAGATACATTGGTGTCTTGCCGTGATAAATGTAAGAGAAAATAAATTTCAGTATCTTGATTCACTTGGAGGCAGGGATTCCCAGGTTCTGAAAGTATTGGTAGGCTTTCTTAATCCCTATTCCTTGATGCATGATGACCTACACATTCCAATTTCTTGAATCCACAATTTCTGTCTGATACATTTTTCTCTTCATGTGTTCAGGCCAGGTACCTTTCGGATGAAGTTAAGGATAAGAGTGATAAGGTCATGGACTTTACATCATGGGAGAAGGAATTTGTGGTCGACCTACCTGAGCAGCAGAACGGGTGAGGCTCTATGGTCTTTAACACTTTAGGTGCTGGTGCAGGGGTTCTTGATGTGAGGGTGTGACTCAGGTCTGGCAGATATAACAAGCTATACAGCTTTTTCAAGTGCATTTGGATCTGTTGGACCTGGCAATGGATTTTACATCAAGGGACCAGAGAAACGTGCATCCTTTGTGATGCATGGTTTCCAAATATGTCAAAGTTTACTTTGAAGAACTGGGTGGTTGGTGGCCTAAGGTTCACTATTTTGAGTGCTGTACCTACACTGATGAAAATCTATGAAGGTCCTGTGACGTATCGCCACATGAGCTCCTTTTGTGTCTTTTTCACAGATAGGTGCAAAAGAAGGGGGAATCCATTCATTTTCTTTGTATTTTGGTAGTGTCCGAATACTCCTCCCACCATGTTTGAATGGGGAGGGTATGGTCAGGACAAAAGGTCTCTCTGACCTCCAGCATTTGAGTAGGCCTTTAGTTGACCTGTTTGCATGAGAGAGAGAGAGAGTGAGAGAGAGTTGTCAAAAATTAGGTTAAAGAGGATTTCTCTAACAAATTTATGTACAGATCGGACTGTGGCGTGTTCATGATCAAGTATGCTGATTTCTATAGCCGAGGTCTGGAGCTCTCTTTCAGCCAGGTACAAGATACGTTGTGGAAAATTTTCGTTTTTTACCTTTTACGGTATTTTAGTTCATGTCAACAAAAAATCAGTACATGTCAGCTGATATCAATCTATCAGCATGGTTGCTGGCTTAAACTAATCTAACATATTGCAACTTTAGTCTCTTTTGCCTTGTTTGATCTTTTTAAATTTGAAAAATTGTAGTGAGCGAGTTGTCCTTATTCAATATGACCTGTAGATTCTTTATATATCTTTGCGCATTTCCCCAAGTAATCCATGTTTTATTCCAATGTTAACAACCTTTCATTAATTAGCCTAGTGAAATGTCCAATCTCTTTTGCTTTTGAACCGTGTTCTTGCAGGAGGACATGCCCTATTTCAGGAGGAGAACGGCCAAGGAGATTCTTCATCTGAGAGCAGATTGATTCTTGTATTAATTTTGTTGATGTTACCTATCTGATGCCCAGAAGGAAGATGCTTCTATATGAATATGAGAGCTGTTTCGATGGGATTTGATTGATCAACTGTTGTCAGATGGTAAAGCAGGTGAATTGTGGTTGCTGACGATTAGGGATCATGCAAGTTATGTACATTAGTTGCTGCTGGATGAGCTCGCTCAGCTGCTAGTTTTTCTTTCGTAGTTTTTGATGTGATGGAGATAGTTTCAAGCTCCAGCAGATTGTTTTGTAATGCGATGTTGGATATTGAAGTCAAATCTTCAGCATCGGCGAGAGGTCATGGGATGCCTATGCGTTTGAGCTATTGTTTTTGCTTGTACTTCAGTTTGTGCACGGCAGACAGTTTCCTCAAAGGGAAATGGCAATTTTTTCTTATTCTGCATGGCGTGATATTCGTGAGAACCACCTGATGCCGTGCTTGTTATTTAAGACTTTTACTTCGAAAAGAAATGCCTCTTTCCTATTTTTTTGTTCAAGGTATTTAGTGATTTCTCAAAATCATGCGACAGAATTTAAAAGTATCTATTGGCGCCATTTTACATCTTCGTAGATCTCGTTATTTACCCTTCGCAGCTCAAACTACTGATATAGCGAATCAGATCAACCAAGTGCGGCGAGGAGAAAATCTAGTATTCTAAAAAGGGAATTGGAACAAGCGAAAGACCTTTTTGTATATAACAATCACGGCAACATTTGGGGCCCTATCCAATTTGTGCAGTGGTGCTCCAACTGTGTAACCATGATACATATGACATGCTTTTGTCTTATGTAATTTTGCCGACCAAGCAGGCATAAATTGTACACACAATCTCCGCAGAATCTCTGGAGACCCTACGGTATGAGATGGATCTTGCTGAACATCAAACTTATTCAGTGACACATTTCAAATGCTAAATTGCAAAGGTTACCGCATCAATTTCTAAATAATGTGCAACTCCTTTTTGATTGTATATAAAAAAAAGATATGCTTAATCCTTTATCACATAATAAATGTGGAGTTTCTGGAGGAAATGCAGAAGATTCGGCACATCCTCATCTAGAATCGAGCAGTTGAATGGCTACGTACTAACCAACAACAACAGTATTGCAGAAATTTGCCAGCGAATCAACTTCAGCTACAAAATCAGATCTTTTTGATACTGTAGACTGCACCATCAAAGAAACTATCAGCAATTACCTTAATGTCGTTAGTTGCAGCACGAAAAGCTATATGACAGGATGCGTTGTCCCCGTCGCTTCTTGGTCCCGGGATAAAGTACCTCTATGTCCTCGACAATATAAGCGTGTGACGTTTGAAAGACTAGATGTGAAGTTTCCCAGTCATCATCTTCCGCTAACAGTGCCATTCAACATACGGGCCACGGCAATACAATTAGCTCTGACAAGCAACAGGTCAATGAAGCTGAAAATAGATATCTGATGATGACATAAATTCATGCCTTCCTCAATTTTTGACTCCTTTTGGGTTCACCTCTCATTCTTCGCCTTCACAGTTTCGTTACTGAAAGCTTGTCCGGCAGCAGGAATATACAAAATCTGTGCTGAATTAGACGGAAAAGTCTGCTAGATGGATCTCTCCTGCATGGATAACAATTAACTGAGTTGAACTTCCATGAGATTAACTAATCCCCTTTTGTTGAATCATGTAACATAATTCAGGAAAAAGAGGAAAAGGTAATAAACTTGCATGCTAACCAGCATTTTGAAAATGCAAAGAAGCGTATATGCACACAAGATACTTAATTCTATTTAACTTAAAAAAAGTAAAAGTATCAACTAGTGACATAATAAAGCACCCACAGCTATTTCTCCAACGGAGACGATGAGGGGTACTAGTCCAACCCAGCAGCCAAAAAGGTTGGAGTGCACCTTGGCATAGTTGCCAGATGGCCAGAGCTCCTGGATGCTAACCAAAAACAGGCCTGAAGCAATTTCTTCTCATTTGGCTGTTGACTTACGTAAGCATTCCTCAGACAGAGATTGCAGAAGATAAGAAACTTCAGAAGTTACTCCTCTAAACAAGTACTGATCAACCAGCATTGAATACTTTAGAGCAAAATTTATTTGCTGACTATCAAAATTACATGGTGAAATGTCCTTCCACTCAGTCAATCTTCCTCTCATCCACAGACCATGCAAAAGAAAAGAATAGGTAACAGAATCTGGCGACCACCCTTTACCAGCCATCTTGTCCATGAATTGACAAGCCAATTCAAGTTTTTTCTGGTTGCAAAGACAGATGATAACGGCATTGTAAGCAGCAGATTTGGGTTTCCAACTGTCAGCTATCAACCTTTTGTGAAAATGCACAAGCACACTTTCTTCATGCTCTTTTTTGCCATTTTGTATAATAGTTTCAGCATTCAAGCTGGTGTTTGTGAGACCGTTGATCAAGTAGTGGTATGTTGTATCATTAGGAATGCAGTTTTCCTGCAGCATCTCTTCAAAAATAAGAGAAGCTTTCTCAAGCTCACCATGTCTGCAGCAACCATGAATAAGTGTGCTGTAGGTAATGACGTTAGGTACTAAACCATGAGATTTCATCTCTTTGAGCAAGCATTCAGCCCTGTCTAGTCCTTGTATCTGACAGAAACCATGAATAAGTGTTGTATAGGTTACGACATTCGGTGTCAACTTCCGACTGATCATATTATCAAAAGTCTTCTGGGCTTCAACCATATCATTCTTTTTGGCATAACCATCTACAAGAGTTGTAAAGGTAAACTCATCAGGAGATATTTTTTGTTTTACCATTTCATCAACGCATAGGACTGCATCCTTCATCATGCCAAATTTACAGTAGCCTTTTACCATGGCATTGTACCCAATAAGTCCAGGCTTTATTCCCTTCTCTATCATAAACTTAAAGAGGCAGACCGCTCCATTAAGATCATTATTTCTGATGTATCCATCAACCAATGTAACATATACATAACTATCAGGAAGAATTTTTTGATCGAGCATTTCAGAGAGCAACTTCTTTGCAGTTGCAAGCATTCCTTTCTTGCAAACACCACTTATAAGACTGTTGTAAATATTTGCATCAGGCACCATTCCCCGCTCAATCATCTTATCACGGACTGCTAATGCATCACGAACTTCACCAGCAATGACAAGGCCATGGACAAGAGCACCATAGGTCATCATATCAGGTTGATGTCCTTTCTTAAGCATTTCAATAAATAAATCTAATGCCAGAGAAACTTCCCCGACTTTACAATGCACATGAATTAGAGAAGTAAATGTAAACTTATTAGGAACCAAGTTCTGCTCAAACAACATTTTCATGAGATCGACTGCTTCTTTAACCTTTCCCTCCTTGCAGAAACCAGAAACGAGAGCATTGTAAGTTACAATATCAGGAATCACGTCATTTTCTTCCATACTCCTGAAAACCTTCATCGCTTCGTTCATATTGCCATGTTTGCACAAACCATTAATAAGATTATTGTATATGAAAGCATTAATCGTCACACCCCTGTTTCTCATATCAGCCAAATGCTTCTCCACTGCCTTAAAATTGCCCTTCAAGCACAACCCATTGATGATAGGACCATAACTTACAACTGTTGGCAAAAACCCCTTCACCTTCATCTCCTCTAGGAGCTCAATAGCACGTCGAATCTCCCCTTTTCTGCAGTAACCATCGATGAGAATATTATAAAAGACAACATTTGGAACACAACGCCCTCCCCACCTGTCCCTGATAATCTTTCTACCTTCTTCGACCTTCCCCATCTTGCACAAACCTTTGACAATTATACACGTGCTGTAGTTGTCGGCTGAGCCGTCTCCCCTCTTGAGCAATTCCAAATACAAATCATGGGCAGATCCTATCTTCCCACCATTAACAAGAGCATTGAGCAATGAATTACACGATACAACCCCAGGGAAGTAACCCAGCTTCTTCGATAGAGCAAAGAACTCTAGAGCCTTGTCAGGTAAACGCGCATTAGAAGAAGCAACTATCAAGAAGTTCAACACATCTGCCGCGGGAAGTACGCGCCTTTCCATCATCTTTGGAATCAAAGCATCTACATCCTGGAACCGGTTCGACCGCGCCAATAGTCTCAGAATCGCGGAATATGATCTCGAATCCGGCCTCCCCCTCGAAACCCATTCCAAAAAGCTCAAACCCAATTCAGGATTATGAATTCTATCGATAACAAGAGGGATGGCGACCAAGACCAAGTCCTCTTCCTCCTGCGAAAATCGATCTTGGAGTGGCGTTTCCCATTGTTCTCTAGTTATAAGGATTCTCACGGCATCCTTCACGACGGCGTGAAGGGCCTTTTGTTGATTTTTACCAGAATATGAAGAGAAAGATCTCGTTTTAATGGGAACTACGAAGAGGACTCTTGACATTAAAGAGGGAAAAGCCAAAGGGCAGACGAAACGGAAAGAGAGAGGAAGAACCGGTTACTGCAGCAATAAACATAACTAACCTCATTTTCCGCAGTGGAAATTCTTAATCGCCATGATTGACAAACGAAAACGAAAATAGATCTCTCTCTCTCTCTCTCTTTCTTCCCTCTCTCGGGGAAAGTGGGAAGGGTTTTTCCTAAACCCCTTCCAAGAAGACGTTGGGGGGGAAGAAGGAGAAGTAAAAATTTGCGAATCCGATTACCGAAAGTACCCCCATATTTCATAACCTTTGCGAATCGTAAAGAGGATCCGAGTCCGATAGTATCAAATGAAATTTCATAAGCCTCTCACGAATCTAAATCCAATAGTTGGTCCGACTTATTTTTAAACTCCAATTAGACTATACTAATTTCCAAGCTCCTGATTGATGGGTCCAAACTCCAAATATTGAGTTCGTACGCTCCATTAAAACTTAGTAGGTAAAAGAAATAGCAGTAACGATCTTGTAAGTTTTGAGGAAAAATCACCACTAAAACATTGGCAATATGAACACCAATATAGGGTTTATGAAATCTGTATAAAGATTAAGTCAGATACAATGAAACCATGTGTCCTGGTGTTCCATAAATTTGTTCAAAAGATTAGGACATATTCATAGAATATCACATTAGTATTATTATTACCAAATCCCTAAAGAATACAAGCTTTTGCAAGGATCTTGGGACAAAAGAGAGAATAATCGCTATTTCAAGAATCCTTGCCAAACAAGTCGGATCATGAATTTGGGTTCATTTTTTGTTGTACTACATCCAATGCAAGTCCATAGCGTTTGGCAATTGGCATGCTTAATTTAGACCTTCATTCATGGACTTGATAACTTGGGTGAGTCACTCCTACTAGATAAACATAATCCTTATGGGACAACATGCTGGATAATCTGTGCTACATCTGCTGTGAGCAAGTCCTAACTATTTTTTATTTTGGATCTGAATGTGATGTCAGAGTTGCAAATGGGTCTTGTTGAAATTGTTTAGGTCCGCCAAATATACTCAGTTTAAGTAAAGGGTATTTTGGTGACTTGCAAGCTAACCCCAAAACCCCTGCAAAAGGTTGGGGAGGAAAACCCTAGCGAGAGAGAGAGAGAGAGAGGGAGAGGGAGAGAGATGGCTCGATCGAGGAGGAAATATCAGAGGTCTAGGCCGAAAGTGCGCGTTGGTCTGCCGAAGAAGAAGCCCAACCTCTTCAAGCCTGCCTTCTCCATCCCGCCAAAGCTCTGCTCCGTCACAGATGCAAGGTTCCCTTCTTTCTCTCTCTTTCTGTTTGATTCTTTCTTTCGCTTTCTATTATGCTTGATCGACCGTTTTCTGTTGTCAGGCCTTCTTTTGTTGATGGGTATTTTTTTCTGTCTCTTGTAAACTGCGGTTTATGAAAATTGCTTACGTTGGTGTTTACCATTTTCCGATCTGTCTAGCGGGGAATGGGACGATTCAGGTTCCGTTTTGACTAATTATCGGTCGTTCGGGGTCGTGTCGAATCCAAACTTTCTTGGCGTTCGAGCGCGGACGAACCATATCGTTGAGAGCCGCGCATTGCAAGTTCCGTTGGAGAAGAATGTGGAAGATGGTGATGCGGGCGATTCGACGATGGGGAACCCACAATTCGCTGGGGACGACAGTGGAAGTGATCTGGAAGAAGATGGTACTTTTTCGATCCCTTGTAATCATCTTGGTTCTTTTCTGTTCTGTTACTTACAAAGTATTTCATGATTGAAAGCTAACTGCAAAATGAGGGGTTGGAATTTGGTTTTGTTCATCTCGTTTTGGCTGATTGTAATAAGCAAGTGATAGAATCGTGTCTTCATTCATCCTTCTCTTTTTTCTTTTTTGAAGTTGGGCGAGGTTCACGTAGATATTATGGTTTCCTGTTACATTTATGTTCAGAATTGTTTGGCTAGGTGTTCAGTTCTTTTCTCTGTCATCGGATGTCTCCGAAGAGACAATTCTTTTCTCTGTTACTCTTGCACTTCTATGTTCTATGGTATGATTCTACTCCCCTTTTCTGTTCGTATTATCTCATCTTACGGAATAGGACAGGCTAAATAATTGGGCTACTATCACAAGCCTCCGTGGTTTCCAACTTCTGGGTGTTCCCCACTTTTCTCATACTGGTAGCAAGGTGGGACAAGAGATCATGGCAGATAGAAATGGCCTTTTCCAGTTGATATGCGTATGTTTAATAGCACGGTTTCTGCAGTTAAATCACGTGGTGCAAGTACAGCAGCTCAATCTTCTTTTATGTTTGAGTGCTGCATTGTTAATTAATTCACTATGGTTAAGTCCGAGACACCTGTCGTCGCTGTCGGGATCCGAAATATGATTGGGTTGATGATTTCGGCATTTTCGTATCATTTACTTGTACAAAAAATAATGTGTTAGTTCGTTAATTTTGCGTTCCACAATCCACACTATCGATTACGTGGTTTGGTCTTTGAATTGAAAAGCAGAATACGTCCTTGGGATATATTATTTCTTAATTTGGAGGGACGCTTGTAATTGCGGAGAAGTAGTATTGGGGATATGAAGATAAGAAAGGGGAGGTCTTATGATGATTATCGTTTAGAGGCGAAAACGCTTCATCATTCGTCTTGCCCGTATCTATGCATTCTGTCTTTTCATAGCCTATTCAATTTACTTTCTGCTAGTTCAAATCCTATCTTGGTTGGTCATTTTCTATTCGTTTTTCCTTTCAAACGGTCTCGATGACCATGTTATTCACATGAGAAATGTTTACCTTGTGTTACATTCGGTTTTTTCAGATATCTCTCTGATTATAGTTGTTATGTGTGGCCCTTTATGCTATGCCGAGCTTTTCTAATCCAACGCATATTTTTTGTTTTTCCTGGCTACGCTAGATTTGAAATCAGCTCTTGGGAAGAAGCGAAGAGATGGAAAAGTTATGCCGTTGCAGCCATTGACCAAAATGCAACGAGTTTACGTTGGTCAATTAATTTCGAAATATGGTGATGATTATGAGGTATTGCTTAGGAATGTTATGCAATCTACAATTTATAATATAATAAACCATCTTCTCTGAATCTTTTATTTTATTTTGCAGAGGATGTTCATGGATACCAAACTGAATACGATGCAGCATTCAGTTGCAACCCTAGAGAAGCTATGCAAACGGTTTTACCTCAACGGGAAGATGAAACCTCTTTCATAGGTCTTAAACGGTTTTACCTCAACGGGAAGATGAAACCTCTTTCATAGGTCTGAGATTCCCTTCCGGAGTGGATTGAGAGGAAACCAAACAAAGGATGAGAAACTGTAGTGTCCATTTCTTTTTCTCCTTTTCTGCTTGGATTATCTTTTGAGCCTTGTAGATGTGTCACGTTCAAATAGATTTACTGCAATGATTTTTCATTTAGTAAACGTTTTTGGGCTCCATTCAATGGATAAGCTGGTGCAACCTGTTTATGCCAATGAAAATATATGTGGATGGGTCTGGAATAAAGAGAACTTATCAGGTATGCTGTATATGAGATTAGCCCTGAGACATCCGAACATGTGATGAGACAATCCGAACAGAAAAAGGCGTCCACATTACGAGCCGTGGGAAGAGTTGAGAGAATATTCTTCATTCAAGAAAATGAAAGTATCGTTTGGGGAGCTGCGGCAACAAAACCCTGCATGCAAGTCCTTGTTTTTGTCATTTTATAAGCAAGCTCAGCTTAGACAGACACTACCGGTTTATTCCCAGAGGCACCCTTGGCGTTGAAATCGTTTGTTCAACCTGAAGGTATGAGTCGAACTCTCTCGTCGTGTTGACGGGGCTCAGTTAGCTGTGTGTGGGGTTACTGAACAGGCTTGAGGAAGTCACGTATGCATGGAGAGTGCAGTATCTGTTTAGAATTATGCCTGACAATCGTTAGGACAGCCTTGACAACGCTTTAAAGCACTTTTTTTAATGCCATTGGATGCCATTCAGATTAGAATCCCAAGGTTTAGTGACCAAACATAGCGCTTTGGATGATGTTCATCACGTGATAGTGTATGACTTTCATTCGCCTTATTTGACGATAATAGCTCTTAAATAGTTATATTTGAATCTATATGAAAACAGCGGATCTTATGAACCAATTTTAATAAATGGACAATTGTTCTGCTGTATGGATGTGGCCATTGAAGGTTGAGAGTACGATATATATATATAAAAAGAAGACAAGGACTGAAAACGGTTCCTTAAATTGCAGTTGCTGTTTTGGTCTGAGAATAGTTCCTTGCATAGCAGTTGCTGTTTTGGTCTGAGAATATTTTCTCTTCTTGTCGCAGAATATATTGTTTTTTTTCTGAGTAGCAGGGAAGGCCAAAACCGCGATGTTGCACAGTCCACTGGCCATGGACAGAGCCTGTTCCAAGATGGTAAAGCTTTAGAGTGAGAATGAAAAGCTTGAGGTCCCCTCGTCCTAAATGTAACGGAATACGAACAAAGGTCATATCTACCCTGCTGAGAACTCTCGTTTTGTGGCTTTACAGAAAATGAACTATCATTAACATCAAGATGCAAGACAGCATCTGGGTGGAGCGTGGATAAGGATATTTCTCCTTGGGTCTTATTTGTTGAAGGACTGGCGATTCCATAGAATCCATTTGAAATAACAATCGATTGTGCAGCTGTTAGGTGCTGCTTGTGCCATCTTCTGGAGACCCCATTATATTGTTTTCCCTTTAGATGCCCATCTATGAGTCGAACTTAACACTGACCTACTCAATTAGTTTTTTTTATTTGAGGACAACTTATGCCCACTCTCTTGTTCTTCACTTTATTCACTGTTCCTGTACTACTTCACATGTTTACTGTTGAAAATTTTTGAGGTTTATTCTCTTTCACGACTTGTGCTTGTTGGATTGCTTAGTCTTTTGATGCATAGGTCGCTTTGAAGTTTGCTAATTTGATTACATATATGTAATCGGGACTCCCCCAGTTTCAGATGGATGCTTCAGTGCCTGATGGGTATTTCCTTACAATAAAGGATAAATATATATGATAATAATGTGATACATATTTTTTTTTTCATTTTCTAAAATTTTGGGACTTTTCCTTTTTCCTTTTTGACTTTAATATCACGAAATTTTCAAAAGTATGGCGATATCTGTAACAAGGTTGGAAAAAAAATCCAAGTTTTTGACTTTTAGATGTAGGTGCGTACAGCCGCTTGTGGAGTTAGTTTGCACTGGATCGGCCTCATGGAATGGTACGTAGGACTCGCCATAGCTTGAGCGCGGGCCTCTACGCTCAGACAGCTTCAGCCCATTCTGAATCGCTCTCTGCTATTGATCTTTCGTTTTGTTACTGAACCAAAAATTACTTCTTCAATTGCAAATCTCGATCGAAAGTTCGGTCTTCCGCAGAGAAAAAAAAAATCAGTTACAAACAGCGCAACCCAATAACCGGCTACTGTTTTTTCTTTATAATCTTCCCTAAATATGACTTTGGGAAGTCAACCCATATAAAGGTAAACGAAATCACATATTAAAGCCTGGAAATTCATAAAAACTAGCAGAAAATTTGTAATACATAATCAAAAGGACGCAGAATCACTCTATATAAATATGCAATCATCCCCAACCAAAACTCACTACCCCAGATATATTGCAAGAGTGTAAGAGGCATTCTTTCCACACCAAGATGTTCCATTCTACGAACCTCACCTCCACCTTCTTCTTCTTCTTCTTCTTCCTCACCTCTTCCCCGCCTTCCTCTCTCTAAGATTGCCCATTGTCTCCCCAAAGCACGCATGCAACTTCACCGCCAACCCTTCCTTCTGCAAGTCCGTCATACCTGCGGGCATCCGCTTCAACCTCTACGATTACGGCCGATACCTCATCAAGAGGTCTCTGTCTCAGTCAGCCAAGTTCTCTTACCTTATCGACCGGATCATCAAGAACAATGTCACCTTGTCTCCTCAGGCTGAAGGCGCTCTCAGAGACTGCCTTCTTCTCTCCGAGCTCACCACCGACTATCTTCTCTCCTCGTTAACAACCCTCAGCTCTAACGGCAGCACCGATCTCCCCGACGACCAGGGTGACAAGGTGCATACCCTCCTGAGCTCCATCGTCACCAACCAGCAGACCTGCTACGAAGGGCTCACCCAGGCCTCTTTCTGGCAACGAGGCCACCAACTACACGCCCCACTGACGAACGGAACTGAGCTCTACAAACTCTCCTTGTCGATGTTCACCCGTTCATGGGCGCCCAAGAAACCCAAAAAGACTACGGCCGGGAGGAAGTTGTTGGACGACCTTAAAGTGGGCTCGGATGGTGTGCCCCATTGGGTTAACAGGGACATCTTTAGGGTGCACCCCGGTGCTAGGAGGGTGGCCTTGCAGACGGTATTCTCTGTCATTTTCCCTTGTATTTCTGTCAAGTCCCCAAAAAAAGGCACCATATGAACCCCATCTCACGATGGACCAGCCAGTGGCATCCCACCGCTCAAACATGCCCTAATAATGGAAAGATCAGCTTTTGTTTCATGATTTCATCCTTAGATTTTGTTATAACTCAAAATCATTGTCCATGCCTTCATCACTTGATGCATTTGTTTGAACAGAGTGTCTTAAAAAGGAAGCCGCATGGACAGTTGGAAAGATGGTCAGAAGATTAAAATGTCAGTATGAAGCAAACACCGAAAAATCTGATCTTAACATGTCACTGACTCACCATGAATGAAAAGTGTTATGAAGTGAACTGGAACCATTAGGAGTTGCTTAGGTTTTAAATGGCTATGATGATCTGGAAGCATATTGTCATGGGATTACGCTTCTCACTATGAGCCTTCAGCAAAATCTTGTTGAAG